>OZ024825.1:107568208-108158935 GCA_964016985.1 Anodontia alba | reverse complement strand
TGCGCACAACGCACGGATCAATCAGCAAATATGCTTGACTTAACACTTTCAGACAGTATTTGTATTTTTCTAACGTTTTCGTCTTATAATAAAGGAAGGACGGAAATGCAAGTTCTGCAGAAAAATGACATAGTTCTGTCCTTGATTGCGACAAATGAAATGAATGAAAACAATCAGGGAAAATGAAGCATGATTAATAAAGAAAACGCGGTTAACTGTATAATAGGTGGAGTTTAATATCCGGTTCATGATATTTAATGAAAGAATCTTTGTCGTTTAGGAGAAATTTATGCACTTTCAGGGGAGGCAACTATGTAAAAAATAAATGCCCCCTTCTGAAAAAAACAAAGGGTCTACTGTTAAAGGAAGGAATTTGGGAGCAAATTCCTTCCTTTTATAGTAGACTCCTTTTCAGAAGGGGCTGGTGTGTAGGAACGCGTACAGGATTTCATTAAAGTTCTCTCCCTTGTAAGATGGTGGAAAATCTAGCGAGTGTTTCCGGTTCCCTTAAACGGAAAAAAGAATAATTTAACTCTTAAAGCGCCAATCACAACAGCACCAGACGACATCTGAAATGTTTCAGTTTATTATGTTATTGAGGAAAACAATCACGGTCACCATTGACAGATCTACTGCCCTGGTTTTCAGCACTGTATCACAACTTTGTGACTACGTTATCAACCTAATTTGTTTTTCTTGAAAATAACTTTTCCAACCAGTTTGTTTTTAAAGCTTATATTTTCCATTCATCGCGAAAATCAGTTAACACAATTTTCCATGCGACAGGATGTCATCCCCATGCGGCAGGCTTGAGGAGTTGCAGCATATTATTTCCATGGGGATTTCCATGCGGCAGGATATTACTCCCATGCGGCAGGCTTGAGGAGTTGCAGCATATTATTTCCATGGGGATTTCCATGCGGCAGGATATTACTCCCATGCGGCAGGCTTGAGGAGTTGCAGCATATTATTTCCATGGGGATTTCCATGCGACAGGATGTCATCCCCATGCGGCAGGCTTGAGGAGTTGCAGCATATTATTTCTATGGGGATTTCCATGCGGCAGGATATTACTCCCATGCGGCAGGCTTGAGGAGTTGCAGCATATTATTTCCATGGAGATTTCCATACGGCAGGATATTACTCCCATGCGGCAGGCTTGAAGAGTTGCAGCATATTATTTCTATGGGGATTTTCATGCAGTAGGATATCACCCCTAATTTATAACTACTCACAAAATCGTTCATGGTTTGGTCGCTTGACCGGTCCCGTCATATTTTGATCGCCTCGCGGTACAGACTCATCACCTCTCGCTTACAGGCAGAATCACACATTTGTCTTTTATTACTACTATTCTTTTTTCCCCGTTATTATTATTATTATTAAATGTGGACTGAACATACCTTGTCCATTTCGACCTGTTCAGTACGACCGCTTTAAATTATTTATTTATTTATTTATTTATTTATTTCAAACAGAAGGCATTATCTGATATCTTCTAACCACCAAACACTTACACACTACTGGCCCTTACTTGTCAGTTACTAACCCGTTGAAGAGCTACTTGTTAAACCCTATTTTCTGGAAAAAAAAAATAAGAAAAAAAGTATCCGGAATACTTATCACTGGTGGTAAACCACACGCCTACACGGAACTTAAAACTGACGACAGAAGTCATGTTATGTTCCAAATAGGGTAGGAATTTATCAATTTAATCACCTAATTGTTTCTGTCGAAAAGGATTTATGTTCATTGAGACATAATTATACCTTCAACACTTAACCCTTAAAACGCCAAGAAAATCTGCATCTGAAAATGTCGTCTGATTTTGTCATCTGCTGAATATTCTTGCAAACTTTTAAAACCTATTTTTGCATACAGGCAAACAGTGTGGACCCAGATCAGACTGCTCCTAAAGGAGCAGTCTGATCTGGGTCCATACAGTTTGCAGAAATGACTTTTAAAGTAACCGGCAGAAGACAAAGCAGACGACAATAGTTGTGACTGGCGCTTTAAGGGTTAAGATCGTTTAGCATGCAGAGTAACAAAAAATCAGCAGAAAACAATTTGAAATCGTTTTCCTTATTTTTTCCCCGGGAAATTGGCTTTGACATTTAATGCAAATTGTCTTCTCAGGAGATAATTTGCATGAAATGTCAAAACCTGTTTTCTGGGAAAAATAAAAAGAAAATATCCTGAATGTGTCGTCTGCCGGATTTTATGGAGGTTAACATTCAGGATCACTTAGAATGCTGGGTAAAGTTTTCAGAAAACTACATTTTGAAATATAGCCCTGATTTGTTTTTGTTGTTTTTTTGTTTGTTTTTTTTTTTGTTTTTTGTTGTTGTTTTTTTTTTCAGAAAATACAGTTTGACATTTCATGTTAGTTGTCATCAGTTTGCATGTTTGTAGCCTATTTATTAGCATGCTGGTTAAACATTTTTCAAATATTGCTCAAAAACATTTTGACATTAAATGCAAATTGTCTTTTTAGGAGATAATCTGCATGAATGCTAAGCTGTATTGTCTGAAAAAAAAAACAAAAAAAAAAACAAAAAAAAAACAGTTTTTCGTCTGCTGTATATGCCTTAAGAGTGCTGAAGTAATGTTTATAAATGCTCATTTACGGAGAAATAGTTTGACGCCAGTGAGTTTTGGGGACGAAAAGATCAATCGGTAAACATTAACACATTACTAACCTAAAATGAGAATTCATTGCAATTGCTATATTGCTATATCACTGTAAGGAAGTATAAAAAGGAAAAGATCAATTTTGAGAAAACGGATCGTCCGCCTACATGCGAATAACGAAACCCCGCCCAGTCGGATAGGCCCGTTTATTGTTGTCCTTTGACAGGGCTGTATAGGTGTAATTAACATACGGCGGATAGCGAAAACCTTAATGAGTGTGCGGATGTGTCGGTCGGCTTGCCTGGGCATTGGCAGTTTGCAGCCCTTTTCACTCAAGACGGGACTCATTAATAAGATTCACATTAAAGCGTCGATATTCGAAAAATCAGGATAAATCATCATTGCCGCAATAGCAATTTCTTCTCCCCTACTGAGGAGTAACTATGCGATATTGCCCTAAAAATAAAAGAAAATATTATAGACAAAACAAGCGGCAAACAATTGCTGCAATATTGCAACCCCAAAATACCACCACCAACCGACAAACGTGAGGAAACGTACATTCTGTCATGTGCGCCCAACGAAGTCTCAAATCTGCCTGCGCATCCGCGCAGTCTGATCAGAGTCTTCAATGTCCACATGAAGATACATTGCACCCTTGGCTATCCGAAATGCGACCAGTGAAGATTCTGATCAGACTGCGCGAATGCGCAGGCTGATCTGAATCTTCGCTGGTCGCATATTTCCAAAGGTACAATTTCGTACTCTGCGGTTCCATTGGTATGATTGATGATTTAAGTGTCTGCCATACTCACACTGGTGGTATACGTTTCCACCAAACATTTACACTTTTTGCAAACAATTGTTTATAGTTTTCCATTTATACAACATTCAGCCAAATAGATTAGTCTGAAATATAATTATTGTGCTATCCACAACGTCAGAAAGCGTACCTTCGGACGTGTGCGCCCAGCGAAGATTCAGATCAGCCTGCGCATTCGCGCAGTCTGATCAGAATCTTCACTAGTCGCATTTCGGATAGCCAAGGATGCAACGTTCCTTCATGCGGACAACGAAGACTCTTATCAGACTGCGCGGACGCTCAGGCTGAATTGAGTTTTTGTTTTTGCGCACATGTGAGAAGGTACGTTTTCTCATGTTGCGGCTCGTATAGTGTGATATTTCTGTTACAATTTAGCCTGTCTGATGTTACCAATTCACATTAAAAATATTTATACTCAAATTATAGAACAGGAAGAATGGTTTTGTCTAGGTTGTATCTTAGATTTTGGTCATTTAAATAAACTATAGGCAACTGAACATCAAACTATACAAAAGATGGGAGAAGTGTATGTACGGGGGAGTCGGGGGCGGGGCTCTCAAAGGTTGTCTCCATGGTAAAAAAAATGGCGGATATTCACCTGATGTATACAGTCTCCTAAACATAACAGACTACCTATAAATCTTCCCTTGCTGAACACGACATGCCCTGTCTTAGCAGTGTAGAGCCAGATCAGTTGGCTTCTGATCTGGATCTGCACTGTTTGCCATTAAATATGTGAATTTCTATCAAAAAGCCGGATCAAGTAATCTGATTGGCTGAAAACTAGAAGTGGGCAAGGCATCTTAATTTATTCAGCAAGGCAAGTTGGTTGAGCCGTAACGTCAGAAATCGTACCTTCAAACATGTGCGCCCAGCAGAAAGTTAGATCAACCTCCTTCAGAAATGAGTTATATTCCAAAAGGATTTTTCTTTCCAACGGGAGCATATGCATTCTTCTTAGTATAGACACATTTTCAGAAAGGAGGAAGAACGATATATATATATTGTTGGGAGAAGGAGCATAACATCTAACAAAAAATCTTTTTGGTAGCACTAGATCCTGAAAGGATGCTGAAATGATAGGCGTTAAACTATATGTTGAGAGTTAATCATTAACAGTGCAATGATTTATTTACCTGAGGCCTTTCGGCTTTCGCCTTCTTCAGAGGTTTTCTATTTTATAAAAATAACATAAAAATGTAAAATTTACGAGCAAAAGATTATGCCCTTTTCGGGCCCATGTTATCTGGTCCGCTGCGACAGAATGTGCACAATACTGGTTATCCGTTTAGAGGACTATGCCTGCCCAGTAAACGTGTGGTTAGGTAAACTGACCTCGCTCGACATGACCCGAATGGGTTGACTGGGCCGTAAAACCTCAACACAAACAAATATTGGTGATCAGGAGGTCGCGGGTTCATTAGCTGCTGGGTCCGTCAATATTCTTTCGTGGAGACTGATCATGAAATATTTTCTACGTTCATTCTTTCCCTTCCGCTGATTCAAGAAGGTCAGTTGTCAGTTCTGGCTGAAGAATGTACACAAGAACTAGTTAACAGGAGCCTGCCTAGGAAAAGTGTAGTTAGGAAAACTGACCGGCTGGACATGACCTTAACAGTGTTGACTAGGTCGTTCAACCAACCAGCCATTATCTTTCCAATATATTAACAATAGAAAAGGCAAGGAATATATGGATATAGATCTGTTGATATCACTTTGTGCTATGCAACATGCAGATATAAATAACAATTTTAAATTACGTTCAAAAGCCATCGTATCCAGGAAAGTCATCGAATGATATATACCCCCGCTACCCCTGTTTACACTACATACCAGGTGCTATCAAAATGTTTGATATATTCTATATATGTTCTAGTCTAACTTCAACAGCTCGAGGCTCGTTTACCGTGGCCGTATCGAGCTTTGAGTCCATTGGTAATTCTGCCGATCGGTCAAGAAAAATATTTAAGGATAATTTAAGGAAATGTTATTATTTTATCATGAAAATATATGCTGTGCGTACTCATTAGAGGCGATTCTAATGAGCACACCCCACATACCATTATTTATAGAAGATCGACAACAAATCCATAAATTATCCCCATTTGACTCCTGATCATAGATCTATTTTTCGTGGTCTCAAAGATGTTCGAGCCACTGAGGTTCGACTGTACGAAGTGTAAATAGGGTAGATGTTGCGATGAAAGTACTTTCACCAAAATATACTAAAAGGTCAATGATTTCATATCAATTTAGATAAACTTATGTCAATGTATTGATTATAATTGTTCCAGTATTGAAAGAAATCACAACATAACATAATGCTCAACGCAGCAAAGAGGGCCGCTATCCCATCCGGGATAGCGGCCCCTTTGCTGCGTTGAGCGTTTTGGGTTCTAACCAGGGCCTCTGTTGCCCTCTAACGAAATATTTGGGTATTGTAGTGCATATCGGCGGGAAGATGAGGCTCTGATCAGACTGCAAATATGAACAGGCTAATCTGGGTCTCCGCTGCTCGTGAATGGCATAAGCCCCGTTTTCTCGTGTTGCGCATTATATAAATGTATAAGTAGGTGAATTAGGGATAGATTTTCTTTTGAGATAAAACAGAGCCCACCATGGGAAAACGTGTCTTTGAAGCGTAACCTAACAACGACTGGACCAGATCAACTTGCACGACCACCCAGTCTGATCTAAATCTTCACTGTCCACTTCAAGAGTCTGTCGAAAATGCAAAATGCGCGGAAAGCACATTTAAGTCTTGACCAAATTGTTTGGTTGTGCATGCTATTATAGTGTTTGATTGTTTATATTTACCCCGAAGAGCCATTTCGTGATGGTGTTACTCAAATGTACATTTATTTGATAGGTAAGGGAGCCCTGTTACCGTATCGATCCCAAGTATTCGGACCCACTTGCTGGAATAAACACATATACGGTCAAACTTAAATGGTTCGACCATCTTTGGGACCATGAAAATTTGTTTTAGACATGGATGGTTCGAGCCATTGATGGTTAATCATAGCGTCAGGTCAGGAGGCAAATTGAGAAAATCTAGAGATTTATTTTCGATCTTCTATAAAATAATGGTAGGTTGTTGCCCATCTTTCCCAACAATTCTTTCAATCTGACGAAATTCCCAAAGAACGGTCCTAAGCTAAACTTATGCTTATATATTAAGAAAACATGATAGAATCCTGGCCTGTAATTTGGGCTTGTCAAGTATTACAGCATATTGTGTGTTCGAATATAACGTGTTATTTGGATGTGTAGATACACTTGTCTGAAAAGCAGCATGCTTTTCAAATCTTTGACAACGGAGGCCATTTTTGAAAGTCATTTGATACCCCTTAAGTAATATAACATGCATATGGTATATAACGTTACTACAGTCGAACTTCAATGGCTCGAACACCTTTGGGACCATGGAAAAATGTTCGAGCCATGGGTAGTTCGAGCCAATGAAGGTTAATCATGGCGCCAGGTGGGTAAGCAAATATCGCTAATTCTGGGAAATCTACCGATCTTCTACACAATAATTGTATGTTGAGTGTACTCGAAGAGGCGATTCTAATGAGTACATACAACATACAATTTTGTGACAAAATAAGAAAATTTCCTTAAATATTTATTTTATTAAGCTATCGGAAGAATTACGTAGGGACTCAAAAACGAGTTCGAATTAGCCATGGTAAACTAGCAATCGGTGTTCGAGTTATCGAGGTTTGACTGTAATTGGATTGGTCCATTCTTGTGTTTTAGATTAGATGATATCATAAATGGTGTGAAGACTCTGGTTTGAAACCCTGTCTTGCCTGGTGGTTCTAGGTCCTTTGTTGTTTTCTCTTTATATAAATGTTACCACTGGCAGAATTAAGAGTTTCACTGTTAATGACATATTACTGGCAACTCAAAGAAGTCGAAGATGCTAAAAAACCTTTAAATTGCAATGATAAGCTTTACACACTGGCTAGAATTCCAGCTTGTAAAGTACAATACGGCTAACTAGAAGACGGCCAAACATATTTATATCGCATACACACTTAGAAAATACCAGTAGTATTAAGTGCCTTGGTATCTATCTTACCATTGGCAACATATTTCCACTTACGTCTAGCGTCTACGCATAACACTGGCGAACGAATGTGTACTTTCGTGGCTGCAGATTGCGGACAGTTTCAATGTGTTTGAATGGGATTTATTTCTTTAGCCACATCAAATATTCTACACTGTTTACCGCTCGTACATTAAGTTTTGCAAACATCTACAGCTAGTAATTTTTTTTTCTGTGATTATTTGCTTAATTTTGTGGGGTGGGGCTTATTGTTTGTTTTGTTTGTTTGTTTGTTTGTTTTTGTTTTGTTTGTTTGTTTGTTTTTCTTCTTCTTTTTTTTTTTTTTTTTTTTTTTGTTTGTTTGTTTGTTTGTTTGTTCGTTCGTTCGTTCGTTCGTTCGGTTGTTGTTGTTGTTGTTGTTGTTGTTGTTTTATTCCTTGTTTCTTCGTTTGTTTGTTTAATTTGGCAGAAGTATGGTGAGGTGTTGAGGTGTCCGAATATTTAGAGTAAATAAAGTAATGTCCTCCTGTCACCAAAGGTGTTTACCGTCACACTCGGATCATTTATCAGTTTGATTAATGTTTTACATGGTTAATAGTCGTTGTTTTGTTAGGTAGACATTCAACGCTGTATTAACATCTAAAGTTATTTTCTGTGTGAAACTTGAAATTATAGAGAAGAAAAAAAAGTTGAGACATTGACGTATACAATCTGCATTTGCAGTAGGCCATATTTGCTAGGACAAATAGGTCAGATAGAGCCATTTTTTTTTTTTTTTTTTTAACTTTCCCATAGTTTGTTTCATTTAATGTTGCAAAAAAAAAAGAAAGAAAAAAAAAACAATATTCAATTACCGTTCATGTGAGTGCGTGTGTACCCGCGCGAAAGACGAAGGAACCGACAAGTTCTGTCTGGATGCCCACACTTGCCTGAGCCTTCACTTTATCTATATGAGAAACGTACAGTGGCATAAGCTGACCACTAAATACTGGAAGACAGCATAAATATGCGCATGCGTATTCATGGGAAAATAGTTACATGTATTTGTTGGTCGTTGGACATTCAGCTAGCAGAAGCAATCATTGGTTTCATTGCTCGTGCTAGTACTTTACAAAAATTGTGTCCGTCTGTTATGTAAACACTGCAGGTCCTCGTCCGCTTGCGCATCAATATCTTCTATTTCCAAAGAAAACTTTTGCAGTATCCAATAATTCTGTAAGCAGACTTCGAAGACTGATCAAAGTGCAGGGATACATATAAAGTAAAGATAAGTTTCAAATGTAGAAGCTTAGTAACATATATTATCATATGACGTCGTTATTATTCAGGCGATAACGTCATAAAAAAAAAGAAACGACCACACATTACCTAACACTTGATTACTGGCGCGTAACGTCATCACGTGACATCGTTATGTTTTCTGTTGAAAAAGGTTCAACTTCTACGGCCGTAAAATACAGTTTAATAGTCATATGATGAATAAAAACCTTACATTCATGGTCATTTCATATAACAACACTAACTTAAGATCCTCTAACAGCAAAAAAAGTAACAGTGCAACTACATTTTGTAACAAGAACTAAGTGCAAAAAGGCCAAATGTAAAATGTCTGGACTCAAAGATCTAGATAACATATGACTAGTGATGCGATAAATTCGGCTATTTGTACAATCCGTTTTGCTTTTCCACCAAACATATCTTGTGAGTACTCATTGAAATCGCCTCGCCGAGGCGATTTCAATGGGCACCCACAAAATATGTCTTGTTGCAAAACACAAAACAAAATATTCTAAATACTTTTTTTTTATCTGGAGTTGTGGTTGAAAATAGCTTTGTATATAGCTTTTACGAAACAAAATACGTTTTCTACATTAATTCGGCAGCACAATCAGCAATTTTGCGTACTGAATTTATGTTCACTGTCACCCTATGGCGGTGAAGATTTACTCGAATTTGCCTTTTTCAGCATAAATACCTGCATGTTTTCCTAAATAAATGAGAAGCTGTACGTGAAGACGTTCCAAATGTGGCAATTATTGGACATAATAGTAAATAATTGCACGTTTAGACCATAGTAAATGTGTGTGTCGATTGGTTAAATTACGTCTTCATGACAGTACAGACGGCTATGAGAATACCTGAAAAAGATCTTCACTTAATTTCCATATGTCGCATACTTTTCATACGTCAGACTTTTATCTCCATATATAGCATAGTTTTTATGCGTCAGACTCTCATCTTTGTGCGTAGCCAACGGTGGGACCGAAGGATCCCGAAGCGACTGTTAAATTTCTTATGATATGGCGAGGGTTCTTGCGCCCTGTTAACCCATTGTAGACCGAATGAACTTTCCCACTCTATATATTGGAAGCTTCTAATTTCGATTTTAGGTATGTCAGGCTATGTGATTTAGATATTCCTAGAGAAAAATGATTGAACTATTTGCAAACAGTGGAGACCCTGATCAGACGCCGCGTTCTGTGGCGTCTGATCTGGGTCTGCACTGTTTGCCGATTACCTTTTAAGGGGTTTCCAGGCTACAATGGGTTAAGGGATCTTCTCTAAAAGGAAAGAACTTGCATCTAACGGGCGTACATTCTTTCCTTTCAGATTAGTCCCATTTTTCAGAAGGCAGGTAAACAATTTTGACAGAGTTGCGTCACTTGATTGTGTACTTTTTTATACATAGAAGGCGAACTAGACGAGTGGGTTGTGCTGAAGGTTGTGGGTTTGAGCCCAGCTCAGACCATCAACTTAAACTCTATCTCTCTGCTCATACAGCATTGTATGGGTACCATTAGGGGAAAGGTTTAAAGCAGCGAAAGGACAGGATTTTGCCTCGCTTTATATATAATTTACATGTAGCCCAAGACAATGTGGACACTAACTCCCACCGCCCATACGGCTGTACGGCTATGCAACACCTTTGCCTTTTACTATTTAGATTTGCTACGGACAGTTGCGAGAATCAAAGAAGAGGCAAAGTCAGAAACCCTAGCTTCGACCGTCGGCATCCAGCGAAGATTCAGATCAGGCTGATCATAACCTTCTCTGAGTGTTTTTATTGCCAACGTTGCAAAGTTTCTTGATGCAGACAACGAAGACTCTGATCAGACTGCGCGGATGCGCAGACTGATTTGAGGTTTCGTTTGGCACACATATCAGAATGTATGTTCTCCCGCGTTGCGGATTAGGTGTTTTGAATTTAGACTGACTATCATTCAGACAATTAATCTCAGGAAAACTTGGAGACAACGACAGTTTCTTTTTTCAGCAAGAAGGACAGTGTACATAAATCAAATGCCTCAATACGTTAGAACTAAAATAGTAAACTTGGTCTTTTTCGGTCTCAGCAGTTTTTTATGCCAAACCTATTAAATTATACCTCTGCGAAGACGTTCCACATCGTATTTGGAAAACTAAGTAGCGATTCTAAGGTTATTTTATGTGTTTTGTCTCAGCTGATCAGAATTAGGCTGGGAAAAAAAGACAAAAGCTATAATAATTACTCATAGTAGCTATTTTGACACTAGACCACAGTATGTAATAAAAATAGCTGAGTTAGTATGCTGGGTCAAACTTTCAGCAGACGACAGTTTGAAATATTTTGTCTTACTTTTTTCCGAAAGATAGACTTTGACATTTAATTCAAGGAGACAATTTAAATAAAATATAAAGCCTATTTTATTGAACAATAAAAAATAGCACCAATATGTCGTCTGCTGATTTTACCCCCAAAGGGTGATAAAGGTTGAGGATGATAATATACTGACCCCGCAAAAGAATGCAACATTATTCCGCCGCAAAATAAACGCTATTCTAGTTCTTTCAGTAATAGAGACAAAGACAGATGATACTTTTGCCAACAGTATAGATCCGGATAGTACGCCCTTTAACAATACCATTCCATAGGGTCTACCTGATTACCATTCTTTCTTGAGCTATGCCTGGCAACCCTATTTGCAAAAAATGTCAGAATTCAGAAACGGAACAATCCACTTCAGAGACTCAATGGTGAAAAGGCTAATACCAATGTTTGCTGCTGCCGTAAACTTTATGACTAAACATTGAGCCACGAATGCTCGCCTTGACCTAAGTATAAGGACAGCTAGACATGGCAAACAGTGTAGACCCAGATCGAACGCTGCGTTCTCAGACCCATTAAATAAATCCCGAAAACGCGCCTATATAGTTTTTACACTTTTTTTGTTTTGTTGTTTGTTGTTGTTGTTGTTGCTGTTGTTGTTGTTGTTTATTTTTTGTTTATTTGTGTGTGTGTGTGTGTGTGTGTGTGTGTGTGTGTGTGTGTGTGTGTGTGTGTGTGTGTGTGTGTGTGTGTGTGTGTGTGTGTTTTGTTTTGGATACCATATGCAAATAGAACTTCGCATGTAAAATCAAGAGGATCGTGAAACGTCACTAAGCTCTTGGAATAAAACAGTTTCCATGCTATCAATTTTAAGTTGACTCAGCATTTATTCGCCATAGTTGTATTTAAAATTGCTGCCAAAAATAACATTGTGATTATGGGGAACGGTCCATATTTTTGTGAGAATGTAGTAGTTTAGGCGAGGGAATTATTGTTAATTCCAAACTGTCTAATTGATTTTAACAGTAAATGCAATTTAATTGAATTGCTTACACTTATACAGGAATGAAATTGCCTGTCTGTGTACATTTGACACACCCAAAATGCGCTCCCATATAGTTTAATGCAAACGCTGGGTCTTCCGAAGAAAAGGCCAATTATTTTAAACTTTATGTCTAGTTACTAAATTTAGATTTTGACTTACTGAGTGATTCTGCAAGGGAGCATCTCATGTCTAAAAATGATCTTTTCCTTTCATAATCATAATCATAAGTTTGCAAATTTATAGGTGTTCTCATATTTTCACGTTACCAGGAATTATGCGTCAAACCAGCTGCTAACGTAACGTACTGTCAGCTAAGTTTTTTTTTCTGTCTTAATTACATTGACTAACACGACTGTGTGAAATGTATACTTTTTAAATACAAATTTTGTTAGTTTTCTTCTTTCTCCACGAAAAGTACGCAGTGGGCACATATTAGAAGCGCCTCCGTGAGGCGCTTCTAATAAGTACCCACAGCGTACTTTTCATGGAGAAAAAAGAAAACACTTATCTGAATAGTATATCTTCTAGAGCTGTATTTAAGCCATGTAAGCTTATTACATTTATATAATATTTGGAAATTGAGGAAAATTTGGAAATTAAGTACTTTACGACCGATTTATGCAGACCGACGTACAAATAAATTTTAATATAGCCTGCAAAACCTTGAGCTTTCAGGAATGAAATTGTCTATCTGCTTAAAGTGCACTGTAAAAAAAATCCCGTGGGCTTTATGTTAAAAATAATGGCTGCAGTGGCTGCCAGCGCATTTACCGTTATTTTTTGCGTGCGCCCGTTGATTATTTATAGGAATCACCTCGCTAGGCAAGGCATGATAGGGCAAGACACATAACGTAGGGCAGAGTAGGGGTGTGAACTATCGCTTCGTATCTGAAGCCTACCCACCCTTACCCCTTGCTACGAGAAAATTCTGCGAAAGTTCTACGGGTGCCAGTAAAAAGTAACGGTAAATGCACTGACAGCCAGTTGCCAGTGACTTTACCGTAAAACCTACGGGAATTTTTTACAGTGTTCATGTACCATTTTGACACATCCAGGATGATGCACTCCCATATAGTTTGATGCAACTGTAGGGCTTTTCCGGAGAACGTTCGTCCAATTATTTTAAATTTTATTGTGGCTTTTTGCTAAATTTAGATCTTGACTGATTGAGTGATTATGCAGGGAAACGGACGTTTGAGTATAAAACTGATCGTTTCTTTCGATAAGTTTGTAAATTGATAAATGGTCAAGTTACTACGAAACAGTTGCCACCGTACGAGTAAGCTTCGTTTTTTCAATCTTCGTTAGGTTAGAAACACACATATGTTTAATATATAATTGTACTTTATAGGCACCATGGCTGTGGATATGGAACTTTTAACCGAAATTGTTCTTTTTTTTTTTTTTTTTTTTTTTTTTCTCACTCCAAGAAAAAGATGCTATGGGTACTCATTAGAAGCGGCTCGCGATTATCCACAGCGTGTTTTACATGGAGAAAAAGAAAATATTTATTTGGAAACCCACTTATCTAGAACTTTATCTAAGCGATGTAATTTTTACCATATGATGCTGAGAAAATGAAGATGATTTCAGTGATTGGATACATTAAGACAGTTTTATGTGTATCAAAAGATAAAGAAATTGAAATATGGTTTACAAACTGCAAAATTCTGAACTTTCGGCTAAAGAGATGTACCCCTGCATAGCCCTGTTTTTCACTAAATATTATGGGGGAACATTGGGGTATACGTTACATAGATTTGTTAAGGTGATGTTGTTCTCGTTCCAATGGGCCTGTGAGAATAGTTTGGTAAAGAATACTGCTGAGTAACAGCTGAGATGTACCATGTGAGAAAAGATCGTGATTTCTTGCACACCAGATAAGGAATCCTGTATTTAACCCTGGGGTAGAAATTCTTATCCTATCCAGGTTATCCTACCAAGGGTAAAATAGAAATTGAGAATTCTCACGTGTTTGATATGCAATGGTTGTAAAGGACGTCACGTAGCCTATGCCATCGTCACTGAATGTAATGACTTCATTAAACGCCACAGTAATATTGTCACAATATGGCGGACGTCAGCAATCGAAGTGACTGCATTATTAAAAAATCTACAGTGATCCTCGAGACGGATTTTTCTATCTACCCCTCACACCAATGATAGATCCCTATATTCTATCTACCCCTCGCACCAATGATAGATCCTTATAATCCGTTCCAAGGATGGTCTGATGTTGATCACCTTTGTTGCAATTCTAGCATTGTGGCATTTTCTGGGTATCTTCAATCATGATTTTAGACAAATGCGTGTAGCGAACACTGTCCCAGATCAGCCTGGACATTTACTGATTGTCGATGGATTATATGGGAACAAAGCGGTATCATGATCCTGTAGGCGTACCGCGGTTGCCATGATGACTGCAGGCAAGCGCATGACTGATCTGGCATTCGTTCACATGAGACCGTTTTTTATGGCATATCTCCTTCAAAAATGTACGAGAAAGAGACTTCTTCATTCAGCCTGATCCGCGCCATGAGACATTATGTCTCCAGGGCAAGAAAAAACAGTAAAGAACCAGATAAGCTACTAAACCTTAGTCTGATCAATACGGGGCTTTCTCATACACCGATATATTCTACAGCATCCAATGATTATATAAGCGGATAGCCAAGGCCCAGATCAGACTGCGCGGACGCGCAGTCTGATCTGGACCTTGGCTGTCCGCATATGCCACGAAGGCATATTTCTACATGGCGAGGCATTGTTTGCTTGATTGAATTTGAGTTTAATAGCCTCGTCAACACTGACAAGGTCATGTCGAGTCGGTCAGTTAACCTACTCACACTTTTCTTGGGCAGGCGCCGTCCTCTAAGCGCTTAACCAGTAATTTGTGCACATTCATTGTACTTACAACTGCCCTTCTTGAATCAGCGGAAATGGGGGTGGGGGAGGGGGAGGATGACTATAGAAAGTATTTCATGACAACTTTTCACTCAAGTAATGTAGCCGAGCTTCAACTTGCGACTCCTGGGTCTGCAGGCAGGAGCCCGACTGGCGTGACAGTCTGCACTAGAAACTCTTGTACGAGTGCTTGGAATTTTAAGATATGTAATTTTCTTCGTTTGAGTATACGAATTAGAAGAAAATTAATTTCCCTTTGTTAAACGAAATGAGCGCTAGGTGGCGCTATTTCGTTTTGCCTGCACGTGAAAATTGTGATTAAAGTCATTCAGCTTTGGACAGTTCGACAGTTAACACCTATTCATTTTTATTGCTTATTTAACTTTGTATTTGGGCGCTAGCGTGCTTTCTTTGTTATGGAAGAACACAGTAATAACAGTGGACAACTTGACATTAATTCACAATCCACTAGTACTGATATAAGCTCTCAGTTAAATGTAATTTTGTCAGAACTGAATTGTTTAAAACAGGAGGTTCACGGCACAAACGTTAGTGTTGCTTCTGAAGTTAAAAAACTGAAGTCTGAGAAGGATTTAATGTGGCGTTTTCAAGGGAATAAAATACAGTTTGATTTCAACAGTGATTTAGAGGACATTGTAAAACAGTCTATCTGGGCCATTGATAATGGTAAAACTGATTATTGTAAAGAACAGTTAGATGACCTGGCTGAGAAGCTTCATAAGCGTAATAAGCTCATACGTATTGCCGATTCTTCTAGTGGCGGTTGGGAAACCGTACGACAATACGAATCGAATCCGGTTGCAAGCGACAGCGAAGATGAAAGCAAAATACACAAGGCAGAAGGTAGAGCGCTTAAACGTAAAAGGTCTAGTTCTCGTGGTAGGAGCGCTCGCGGTCGTGATTACGGCGCTGGTGTTACCGGGACTCGGTTTTGGGGTACTTCAGCGGCGGCTCCGCCTCATCAGTTTGGCTTCCAGCCTGCAAGTCGGGGTCGGCTTTTTCGCCCCCAATATGTTCCAGCATACGGTACAGCAGTCGGAACAGGTTTCGTCATGCCCGGGCCCTCTGTCTCTCCAGGACCATGCTTTGCTTGCGGCGAGTTCAACCACCTCCGCAGAAATTGCCCCAACATACGATCAACAACAGCACAAGCCGGGGATCAATCGACAGGCACCAGAAAGTGAGCAGGGTACCAGTCATCAACTGAGCAATGAGCCAGTTAACGATGATTTTATGAAAGATGAGTATGATTATACACGTTTTACTCACGAATTTTATGAGTATGAACAAGGGCAGAAAAATATCTTAGTAAAGGGTAGACTCAAGAAACATTTATCTTTTTGGCGCAACATTGGAGCCAGCGCATTTATTCTTGATGTTATAGAAAATGGTTACAAAATCCCTTTGTTTTCAAATCCATGCAGGTCATTTTGTAAAAACAATCGATCTGCTTTAAATGAATCGATATTTGTCTCAGAAGCAATCCAAGATTTGTTGGATAGAGCATTAATAGAAAAATGTACTAACCCTCCATATATTGTTAACCCATTAACGGTTTCAATTCAAAATTCTGGTAAGAAAAGATTAATTCTTGATCTTCGACTGGTAAATAAACATTTATGGAAACAGTCTATTAAATATGAAGACATAAAAGTTGCACTGGCCTTTTTTGAGAAAGGATTTCATATGATCAAATTTGACCTAACCAGCGCGTATCATTTTATTGAAATTTTCAAGCCACATACCGATTATTTAGGTTTTTGCTGGACTGATGTGAATGGCACTAATGTTTATTACAAATTTTTAGTGCTCCCATTCGGATTGTCTTCTGCCTGCCATATTTTTTCTAAGCTTTGCAGACCTTTAGTGAATAAATGGCGGGGCGAAGGAAAATTGGTTTCTATGTTTTTAGATGACGGATTTGCTTGTGCTCAAGAATACGAGAAAACAAAAACTATCGGTCAAGATATTAAAAATGATATTTTAAAGTCAGGTTTTGTACCAAATGCCACAAAGTCTATATGGGTGCCAGTACAGATTTTAGAATTTCTAGGGGTTGTTCTGGATGCAATACAGGGTACTATTTATATTCCAGATCGCAGGATTCTGAAGGCTAAAGAATCAATATCTGATTTGCTGTTGTCCTTTAAAGGACACAGAAAAGTTTCAGTCAGGAAGGTTGCTAGTGTAGTTGGCCAACTTATATCTATGTCCGTTGTTCTGGGTCACATTTCTCAAATTATGACAAAATATTTAAGTGCTGATATTCTTAATGCAAAATACTGGGACTCCTATATATATTTGTGTGACGAAAGTCGTCAGCAACTCTTATTTTGGGATAGAAACTTACAAGTTTTGAATACTAAAGATATTTATGAATCCCACAAATGTACGAGAATAGTATATTCTGATGCTAGTGCATCTGGCTATGCTGGTTACGAAGTGAGTACCATAAATGGCATTTCTCATGGTATATGGTCAGAAGAAGAATCTTTAAAGTCTTCCACATGGAGAGAATTAGTAGCTGTGTATCGCATTTTGTTGTCTCTAAGGCATGTTTTGGCAAACCAACGAGTCAAGTGGTTTACTGACAATCAAGGGGTCAAGGCCATATCTAGTAAAGGATCCATGAAAAGGGATCTTCAAGATATTGCTTTTGGTATTTTCAAATTATGCATGTCCAAATCTATCTATCTTGAAATGGAATGGATTCCAAGAACTGAGAATGAAAAAGCTGACTACTTATCAAAAATTGTTGATTTTGATGACTGGGGAATTTCATTTGCTATTTTGGTCTTGTTACAGCGTAGATTCGGACAATTTCAAGTTGATTGGTTTGCTTCAGATTATAATGCAAAATTGCCAAAATTTTATTCCAGATTTTGGAATCCTTCTTGTTTTGGCATTGACGCATTTGCAGAATCATGGGGAGGCCAATATGGCTTATTTGTGCCCCCTATTGCAGTCATATATAGGGTTATTAAGAAAATGGTTACTGATAAGGCCTATGGAGTGCTGATTATTCCATGTTGGAAATCAGCCGTTTTCTGGCCATTTCTGTGTCCTAGTGGCAGGTTTAGAAAGGAAATTGTTGACTGGATTGACTTGCCAACTGAAAAGCAATATTATATAAAATGCAAAAACGGAAAAGGCATTTTTGGAAATACAGATTTGCATTTTCGAATGATAGCCTTGAGGATAGATTTTAGGTAAGGTAATTAAGACGTGTAATTATTTCATAGTTGATGTTGGATTGCTTCCCTTGCAAAAAAAAAAAAAAAAAAAAAAAAAGAAAAGAAGAAACATGAAGCATAGCAGTAGTGCAATGAAAATTTTCATGCTTGTATGCGGAATCGCAATATCGAAGAGTGTGGATGCGGAATCGCATTCTTAAGTTTTAGTTCAGAACATATATGCACAGGTAAAAGTTGTTTTTTCAGTATGTCAAGGTGTTTCTTGATTGATAAATAATGAACTATTATAGCTCTGAAATATGAATTGCATTGCATATATACGATATGTAGTATATATTTCTGAATTTATTCATATATTACTAGCAATATCATGAGAATTGATTAGATCAGTGATAAAAAAAAAAAAAAAAAAAAAAAAAAAAAAATGTTATTTTGAACTGCACTTGTGGAGAAATTATTCAATTACAGGTTAAACTCCTGTTAGGACAGAGTTTTTCATTATTGTTATTCCACGGTTATGATTTGACTGGAAAAATTGTTAACATATTAAAACACAAAACACATCAAGTAAATAATAATAATAGCAAATACATTTATCTAAATATTAATTTATTTTTCTTTTGTATACATATATTTTTTCAGGCTCACACTGATGATATTCAAGAGCTGCCAGAAGTTTTGGCAGACAGAGTGAACCTACTCCCAGATTTGTTACGGAAGTCTCGGGCGATCAGTACAGACAAGAAATATTCTAGTGCGTTTGTTCGTTTCCATAAATGGGCTTTATCCAATGGGTTGAGGAGTAGGGACATTTTGCCAGCTAAGGCTTTTCCGGTTGCAATTTATTTAGCCTCATTGATCCAAACGGTTAATTCGTTTAGTCCAGTTATTGCTGCCTTTTATGCCATTAAATGGTTTCATGATATATATGGTCTTGAGTCGCCTACAAATTCTAAATTGGTTGTCAATGTTCTTGAGGCTGCAAAACGCGTTTTATCAAAACATACAGTCAAGAAAGAGCCTATAACAGTTCAAATTCTGACAAATTTATACGAACGTATGTATTCTGAAAACAATCTGAAAAACCAAAGAATGATTTGTGCCTGTTTAGTTGCCTTCTCAGGATTTTTGAGAAGTTCTGAATTATTAAATATCCGTATTTCTGACATAGTATTTAATGTGTCTTACATGGCCATATTCATAGAATGCAGCAAAACGGACAAATATAGAGATGGTGCATGGGTCATGATAGCGAAAACGGGGACAAAATTATGTCCAGTTGAAAACGTTAAAAAGTTAATAAAATGGGGAAATTTAGTTAATGACGATTATTTGTTTTGTAATATATGTTTAACGAAGAATGGCTACCGAGTACGTAAAACAAACAGAAAAATGTCATATTCTAATCTCAGGGAGTTATTCATAGAAGCGTTAAATCCTCATGTGAGTGACGTTAAAAAATACTGTCTGCATTCATTGAGATCAGGCGGGGCATCAGCTGCTGCCAATAATGGTGTAAAAGATAGAATGTTTAAAAGACACGGGCGTTGGGTCAGTGAAAATGCAAAAGATGGATATATTAAGGATAGTATTGATGAAAGGTTGTCAGTTTCATTGAGCTTAGGCCTTTAGGCATAGCTTTTTTGTAAGTTTATTATGAAAGTTTGAGTAACTCAAATTCAGAAAAGTTGGTTTAATTTTCTGATATTATTTTGCGAAAATTCATATGAAAGGCATAGATAAAAGCATACCTACATGTAAATGGTAATAATGGATTGTTTTCATATTTTGAATTTTAATCCATCAGCATTAAATAATAGTAAATAAATAAAAATCGAATATTTCCCGTTCTTTAAGTTCAGTTGACTGTCCAAGTGCTCAGATCAAATATAAATTGAAATTTCAGAATTTCATATGATGTTCCTTGTTCATTAAGTTTTATTAATAAGTATCCTCGTCGAATGGAGTGCATTAGGGGAAATGTAATTTTCTTCGTTTGAGTATACGAATTAGAAGAAAATTAATTTCCCTTTGTTAAACGAAATGAGCGCTAGGTGGCGCTATTTCGTTTTGCCTGCACGTGAAAATTGTGATTAAAGTCATTCAGCTTTGGACAGTTCGACAGTTAACACCTATTCATTTTTTAAATTTTGCAAGCTGATGGATTGAAGTTACATATGGTATAAAATACTTAACATGATTTGTGTGCAAATGCAATCGATGCTGTTCAGAATAGTTGTTTGCATGAAGTATTACATTGATTCAGTTGACTGTCCAAGTGCTCAGATCAAATATAAATTGAAATTTCAGAATTTCATATGATGTTCCTTGTTCATTAAGTTTTATTAATAAGTATCCTCGTCGAATGGAGTGCATTAGGGGAATAAATAATTCTGTTATTTCATTATAACCTGCTTTTTAATTTTTATTTGTTTTACCCTTCTGGCGTTTTCACTTATCTGTTTGTACTCAAAAGCTTTTGTTGTCGTTACTGACTTTTAACCCTATTTCCTTGAGCCACAAACACTTTTACATCATTTGAATTATTTTACATATTAACCCTTGTCCTGCTAAACCCGACATGTCCTGCTTTTGCAAACAGTGTAGATCCAAATCAGGTGGCTTCTTCAGAAGCCAACTGATCTGGATCTACACTGTTTGTCATTAAGTATGTGAGTTTTCACCAATAACCTGGATCAAGTATCTGACTGGCTGAAAATTAGAAGTGGGCGTGGCATTTTAATTTATCCAGCATGGCAAGGATTAACTTTACGTTCTTATTTAATTGTTATATTGCTTTCGTGTACCTAGTGACGTACTATCACTTTCAGCAGACGACAAATTGACGATATTTTTATCTTCTTATTTTACCTAGAAGACAGGATCTGACATTTCACGCAAATTGTCTCCTGAGGAAACACTTTGCAAGAAATGTTAGAGCCTAATTTCAGGCTTAAATAAGAAAAGTATTTCAACTTATGGTTTACTGAAATTTTACCAAACATGCTAGGCGTTATGCGAACTCGATCGCACTTAATCCTTTTTCCAAGGAAGACAACTTTCGTGACTTCCTGTTATCTTTCCTGCAGGCTAAGCCCCTTCTGAAAATGGGTGTTAACTTTTAAAAGGCAAGAAGGGGAATGTAGACCCCTCATCAGAAGAGAATCAAAATAATTTTCATAGAGCTACCCAGCTTGAAAGTGCATCTATTCCCCTTTAAAGACTCCAGTTTCCTCAAAAAGAGACATTTTATTATCCGAGAAAGGTTTAATAAACTGATATATTGTATCAATACAATCATAAAATGTGGCATCTGACAGCCTGTAAAATTTCAGTTGATCTCCTGTTCTTGAGATGAAATGATTTTTTATCGTATCTCTGAATTAATGTTGCAAACATTAATTCAGAGATACGATAAAATTCGTTTCATTTTTGATCCAGTTCAAAAGTGAGAGACCAACTAAAATTTTACAGGCTGTCAGATGCCACATTTTATGATCTGATTGATACTATATATCATTTTTTTTTTTTTTTTTTTTTTTTTGATAAAAATATCTATTTTTAGGAATATGGAGCCTTTAAATTTTATTGTTTTACAAAGGCTGACAGACGAAGAATTGTCAAACGTGAACAGCTAAGACTCAGACCAGTCTGTGAAGTCGCACAACAGTGTCATTGCCGCAACATACAATGTATGTTTTCATAAAGAAAGACAAAATTGAGACAGCGCGTGACGAAACCTGCAGTAAGACTTGTGCGATCAGCAAAGACTCAGATCCGCGCAGGCTGATCAGAGTCTTCGCTGATCGCATGTGCCTTCTACAACCTCCAGGCTATCCGAAGAGGCATCAATGAGAATCCTTGTCGTACATTTTGGTGGATGAACAAGCTGATCTGAGTCTTTGCTGGTTACACAGGTCTTATTGTAGGTTTTGTCGTGCGCTGGCTCATTAATATAAATGCAGTTGACTCTCGTTATCTCGACCTTGCTTATCTCGAAAAACTGCTTATCTCGAAGTGAAAATCGTGTCCCTGCTTAAACACGAAAATCTAACAACAGGTAGAAAAAATATTGTGGAAAAGAGGAGAAAATTGCTCCTAAGGAGCTGTTTCTCCTCTTTTCCACAATATTTTCAATATATCTCTAACTTCAAGAGTCCAATTACATAGATATTTGTCAAATGTGGTTGTTCGAATTGTTTTTTCCTCAATTCTGCAAACTGATATATCGAGGTACGGATATCTCAAAGTATTTCAGAGAGTCCCTTGGAATTCGAGATAACGAGAGTCGATTGTAGATGCCTGATCTAGAGCGATGATGAAGCAGTATATATTTCATTATAGGTGTGATGACGTAAGGCTATTCCCCAGTAAATATATACATCGATCGCGTTGTTACGAAGTTCATATTTGCTGGATTTTCATCAAGCCCAGCATACATAACGTCGTAGCAACGTCATTCCAAAGTCGCCGCAATATCACGTTGAAATAACTTTGCTTTGCAGTTCAGTGTTTACGGGGAAGTTTTTGCTTATTCGCGTGTTTGTGGGCATCCTTTTTCAGGTCTTGCATAAAAAAAAAAAAAAAAAAAAAAAAAAAAAATGATGGTGTCCTGGATAACCAACGAACCATTTACACGGCTGCTTATCTCCACATGCGCAACACCGTGTTGTGGAATGAAAATAGTAAGGAGATCTTACGGCGGTGATTGCGGGGAGTCAGTTTAGGTAGCGTTGAAGGTGCGTGTCAGCTGAAATAAGGCTGAAATTTTGGCAAGATCGCCGATATCCAAAATCGTGCGATGTAATTCAACCTCTTATTTAGTCTCCCATATAATCAGACTGGAATTGTAGTCCTTTAAGCAAATACGGAACAAAAACCCTTTTTCCTTCCGGTGCAAGAGTGGTCAGATTTTGCCGTTTTGGTGACAGACAGGCATGTAAAATTCCAGTTCTTGGAGAGATTACATTTCTCTGGCTAAATACATCACCATTTCAGCGAAGATTTAACATGTACCTGTGTAGTGCAAAAGAAAAAAAATCGCATTCTTTTGCCTTGCACAGAAACTAGGCATTTTATTGACGGCTGGAGTGTAAGGGGAATGGTGGCGAGTAAAGGGATAGGTGGTGATTAAGAAGACCATGGTTTTCCAACAAGAAAGAGAGAAAAAGGGTAATAATGGCACTAGGATTGAAAAATAGGCTTCAGGAACACATTTGCTTAACTGGATTAAAAATAAAACGTAAAACGCGACCAGTAGGATGAAATGCGATGTTGAAAAATCATGGTCTTCTCAGTCACCACCTATCCCTTTACTCGCCACCGCTCTCTGTACGCACTACCCGTCAATAAAATACCTAGTTTCTGTACAATGGAAAAAGAATGCGATACATTTTCGTTTGAAGTACATACAGTCGAATCTCAATAGCTCGAACACCGATGGCTCGTTCACAATGGCTAATTCGAACTCGGTTTCGAGTCCCAACGAAATTCTTCCGATGGATCAAGAAAACAAATATTTAAGGGAACTTTCGTATTTCATTATGAAATTGTATGTTGTGTGTACTTATTAGAATGGCCTCTTCGAGGCGAGTCTAATGAGTACATTCAATATACAATTATTGTGTAGAAGATCGATAGATTTCCAAGAATTAGCGATGTTTGCTTCCCGACCTGGCGCCATGATTAACCTTCATTGGCTTGAACTACCCATCGCTCGAACAGTTTTCCATGGTCCCAAAGGTGTTCGAGCCATTGAAGTTCGACTGTAGCAACATGTTAAAACGTCACTGCCACTGTGATGTACTTAACCAGAGATTTGTAATCAGCCTTATTTCAACTGACACCCACTTTCAACGCTATCTACACTGACACTCCGCAACCACCTCCGGAAGATCTCCTTACGTTTTTCTTTTCACAACACGGTGTTGCGCGTGTGGAGATAAGCAGCCGTGCATTTACTAACAATAGAAAAAAAAATATTTTGAATATACCATTATTTCTCCATAGTTTTCTGCCAACAATCAGAAATCCTCAAACTATCTTGAGTTTATCTTTAACCTTGTGGTCTTGTAGGATGCCATTTTGTTAAATGTTACCCTAATGCTGATGATGTCATTATGTAAACAATGACGTTATTCGGTTGTTTGGAAATTATTTACAGTCGACTCTCGTTATCTCGAATTCCAAGGGACTCTCTGAAACACTTCGAGATATCCGTACCTCGACATATCAGATTTTCAGAATTGAGGAAAAAATAATTCGAACAACCACATTTAACAAATATATATGTAATTGGACTCTTGAAGTTAGAGATATACATGTATCGAAAATATTGTGGAAAAGAGGAGCAATTTCTCCTTTTTTCCACAATATTTTTTACTTGTTGTTAGATTTTCATGTTTAGGCAGAGACAATATTTTCACTTCGAGATAAGCGGTTATTCGAGATAAGCGAGTTCGAGATAACGAGAGTCAACTGTATTAGTACAAAATATAAAACAAATATAGGAATATTATTATTATTTTTTTTATTATTATAATTATTATTATTATTATTATTATTATTAAAGCACCTCCATTGTATTACACAGTTTGCATTACGAAAACACGCCTATTCAAATATATAGAAAATTTTACCTCCTAAAATTGATAAAAAAAACTCTGATATTTTTCATATTTCTGCTCAAAACATAGATTGTAGGTACTCGTTAGGACCGCCTCGGTTCTAACGAGTAGCCACAATCTATGTTTTGAGCAGAAATAAGAAAAATAATGTATACCCCTGTAAATCCCAGTTTTACTATATAAAAGTGGGGATTAAGGAGGTCAGCATTATATAGGCATGTTTTCATGATGGAATCAGACTATAGAATACTGATGGCTCATTACATACCAACACTGTGCTTCACTGGAACTGCTTCGCACCCACAGAATTGTTATTATTATCTTTCATATACCTCATACGTCTGCCAGTGCTAATTATCAAAATATAAATGTATCTGTTCATTCCTGAAGGTAGAAACTAATTCACAGTCATTCAGTTCTGTGGTTTGGGAGCGTCAACAAAATCGAGACGATTAACTAATTCCGATTTATACTGTCTTGTCGTCTGCTATCATGTCTCGCCCAATTTCCGTCTGCCGTCTGAGTGCGTTCTTCCGATAGTCGGCGCCATTGCGTTTTCCTTTAACAAAATTTTATTTCAGTCTGACGTCATTTTAAGCTTTCTTAGTAATACTTGGACCTAGCAGTGTGAAAATCTGTCTGGCCAAATGAAAAGGGATGGAACCTAACTTTGCACAAGCAGATTAGAGCGGTTCTGAAATTGAAAGCATAGATTTTATTCGGCTGATTATAGGTAAAAACAGACAGTATTTGAAATTACTACTTATTTTGACAGAAAATGAGACTTGACATTTTATTCAAATTGTAAATGAAATAGCAAGTCTTATATTTTTTTTTTTTTTTTTTGGGCGAAAAATGATAAAAGTCATTAATTATCGTCTAATGATTTAGCCTCGAGAATGCTACAGCTTAAAATGTATGAATGAGACCGAGCATGTTATGAGAGATTTCAAATGACACAGTTTTGAGCGGGTTTGGTAATTGATAAGCAAGTAAAAGGAGCTGATGGCATTTGCGAACGTCAAAGGCCCAGACCAGTCTGCGCAATTTGTCAGGACCCTCTTTCAGCTCACCAAATCATTTCTTTACTATACGTGTAGACTACACCGCGAACAGAGAAGGCCCTGATCAAAATGCGCATCTGCGCATTTTGATCAGGGCCTTCTCTGTGCGCATATGCCATAAGGATATTTTTCTCACGTTAAGCATTATACGCGCCGCACCATGCGAAAACGTGTCTTCGGGCATATGCGGACAGTTAAGGCCCTGATCAGCCTGCGCATCCACACAGTCTGATCAGGGCCTTCACTGTCCGCGAACAGATTTATTGGATACTATAAAATGTATGAATAGAGCGCAAAGGACCTGATGACACTTTGCCCATGCGCAGGATGATCTGAATCTGAATTTCGCGCATGCTCGAAGGCACTTTTTTATTTGAAGCGGGACCCATATATGAATGCCTCTTACATGTTTTCGCTGAAGCATAAATTCAGGTTTTCGGCTTTCACTTTCACAATGCGGTAGTGGCACTCATGCATGAAATGGCACGCCTATCCACCAAAACCTACTGCATGTATTTTCGAACAAAGAGGATACACACAAGATTATGCAGCCTCCCAGTTTGTTCTGTTACATCCATGTACGTTCACATTATAACTGTATCAGCTTAGAAAGTAATTAACCAATTCTAAATACTCTGACAAGGATATGGCCTATTCTGGTTCTACACTGTTCGTATCTTCGATAAGGTAGATCTGTGCCTTGGCATGCCCAAAATATATATTTCTGTCGTAACACGAGAAAATGTCATTATTGTTATATGCGAACAGCGAGGGCCAAGGTAGTCTTGCGCCTGCGCATGAGCAGCGTAAGATGAGGACTTTTACTGTTCGTCTGCATGTTATAAAATACCCAAAGAATCTGTAAGCGAACAGCGAAGGCTCTGATCAGACTGCGCATTTGCGCAGTCTGATCAGGACTTTTGCTGTCTGCATATGGATCTTTTCTCTTGACACGCGGCTTTTGAATACCATTCATAACAGCTATTTCATACCTTTGCATCCTTTCATACGAAATCGAATTTTCCTTTCCTTAAAACCTTATTTTACGTGCTATTAAATATTTTGTTTGTATATAATTCGCATGTATTTGTCTGGCGTGATATTTTTTTCAAATCTTCTAGTGCTTAAAAAATGGAGGCACCTTAATTTTGCTATCCCACTTTTTAGTTTAAACGTTTGAAAGATTTCATTTCCAGTTTCACCGCAAATATAATATACACAACCGCATATTCCTACCATAGCAAAATAAACCGCAGCGTCAGGAAATTTACCATCGTATATGTGAGCCCAGTTAAGATTCAGATCAGCCTGTGCATTCGCGCAGTCTGATCAGAATCTGAACTAGATGCATTTTGGATACAGTGTAGCCAATGATACAAAGCTCCTTCATGTGACAATGAAGACTCTGATCAGACTGCACGGAGGCGCAGAATGATTTGACTTCGTTTGGCACAAACGTCAGAAGGTACGTTTTCTTAAGTGATGGTTCAAATTTAGTTTGCAAACTTCAAAGCATTGAAATTAAGCTAAGTCTTCCGTCAAAGCTTAAGAAACAACAGACAAGAGACACGGTGATGCCATATTATTCCGGTCTGCGAAGCAGTTGAACTGGCACCAAGGCACTGAAGATGGGAATGTCAGCAAGAGCTGATAACATACCAGCAAAGCTAGTTCAAACTGGAAGAGAAGCTATGGTCGATGTCATGATGTCAATCTAAAAAGATATGGAAAATGGGCGAATGGCCCACCCTCTGGATTCAGCCGATAGTGATTACACGCCCAGAGAAAGAAGACTTGCAACAGTGTCAGAACTATCAAAACATTAGCCTCTTTAGCCGTCCAAACATGGAAATGTTGGAGATAACCTTCAACAGAGACTCCAGCTCAGACAGCAGAGATAATTGATGAAGAAAAAAACTTGTTTCCGGGCAGGAAGAAGTACCACTGAGCAAATATGCAAGCTGAGACAGTCAGCGTCAACATCATCTCGATCATGTCTTTACGTACATCAAGAAAGCATTCGACAAGGCGTGGGATTACGTAGGGTGACGCCTTATGGGCAACTACAGTAAAACTTCAATGACTCGAACACCGATGGCTAGTTTTTCGTGGCTGATCCGAACTCATTTTTAGTCCCTAGGAAATTCGTCCGCTCAAGAAAAGGAATGTTTACGGATATTTTAGGAAAGTTTCTTATTTTATTATGAAATGTATTGTTGTGTATACTCATTAGAATCGCTTCATTGAGACGATTTAAATGAGTATACCCAGCATACCCTTATATATAGAATATCGAAAAGACGTCCATAGATTATCTCCATTTTGCCTCCTAACCTGGCGTTATCTTAACCCTCAGTGGCTCTAACAACACATTTCTAGCACAAATGTTCATGGTCCAAAATTGTTCAAGCCATTGAAATTCGACTGTATGAGGAAATGTTGCATCAGTGTCAGTCCATGCGATATAGCCAGCTAGTGCAGTCTTGTTCAATGACACTACAGGCACTTCAGGGCCATAGCTAGATTGAGGCAGAGTCATTTGTTACCAACACTCTTCAACATCTTCCGTTTATATCCAAACAGATTATGAACATCCGATTCACAGAATCGCAGATATTAATAATACACAGTTGAAATAAGATCGGTCATATGCAAAGTCTGATAAAAATCAGCCTGTCATCCATCTTATTGGGACAGACAGGCCTGAACAAACAGTGTATACCCAGACGCTATCATGTTAAAGACTCTAGTTTATCGGAGATGGATTGAATAAATTTAAATACAGTCGACTCTCCATCACGAAAATATGCCTATATAATTTTGACCCCTGTAAACCCCAGTTTTACTTTTATATAGTAAAACTGGGGTTTACAGGGGTATACATTATTTTTCTTATTCCTGCTCAAAACATAGATTGTGGGTACTCGTTAGAACCGCCTCGTCGAGGCGGTTCTAACGAGTACCCATAATCTATATTATCATCAGAAATATGAGAAATATCAGAATTTTTTATCGGAAAATTTTCATTTTTTTGTTGGTAAAAGTTTCAGTATATTTGAATAGGCATGTTTTTGTAATGTTATTCGGACAGACAGGCCTGAACAAACAGTGTATACCCAGACGCTATCATGTTAAAGACTCTAGTTTATCGGAGATGGCTTGAATAAATTTAAATACAGTCGACTCTCGTTATCTCGACTTCGCTTATCTCGAATAACCGCTTATCTCGAAGTGAAAATCTGGTCCCTGCTTTAATATGGAGATCTAACAACAGGTAATAAAATATTGCGGAAAAGAGGATAAATTGCTCCTAAAAATTCTCTTTTCCACAATATTTTCAATATATCTCTATATTCAGGAATCAAATTACATATTAATTTGTAAAATGTGGTTGTTCGATTTATTTATTTTTTCCTCAATTCTGCAAATCTGATATGTCGAGGTACGGATATCTCGAAATTTTTCAGAGAGTCCCTTGGACTTCAAGATAACGTGAGTCAACTGTATGCTTAATACTGACACCATCTGACTGATTTCTTTGTTTTCTTGTTGGTTCGAATCTACAGGTAAGGCAGCCTTCTGTCATGTGTTTTATTTACTTCTATGGATTTGTTTTCTGCATGGCGGATAATCAAGTTTAAAATCTGTCTTGTATAATTCAAAATTATATACTTCTCTAAACATTGAGAAACAGACAAATGTTGCGATGACAATACATACAAACCCAAAACAGCATCAAAGATCCGAAGCAATGAGAAAAGAACCCTATTTGCGAGTCCCCAAATCCAAGATCACCTGTTTATTTTCAATAAACTCTCCCATCATGAACTTTGGAAGGGTACATTGTAAAGCAAAGGGGTGTTATACAGAAATCATTATAGTTGCTTTTATTATTGAAACTTTCAAATGGTAAACCCTAATGTAAAATGCTGGCCTAATTATACAAGAATGAGAGTTCACTTGCAGGCCTCGGTGGCTCAGTTGGATGCGCCGTCCGACTGGAGACCAGGAGGTCGCAGGTTCGACCCCCGCCGAGGTCGGCAACATTCTTTCGTGGAGATTGATCATGAAATATTTTCTACGGTTATTCTCTCCCTTCCGCTGATTCAAGAAGGGAAGTTGTCAGTTTCTGGCGAAAGAATGTGCACAATACTGGTTAACCACTAAGAGGACTAAGCCTGCCCAGTAAACCTGTGGTTAGGTAAACTGACCGCGCTCGACATGACCCCATTGGGTTGACTGGGCCGTAAAACCTCAACACAAACAAACAAATGAGAGTTCACTTATGGAGACGCAAAATTTCTGACCTTGCAAAAAGTTCGGCATGGTTGACGGAGTCTTAGACAGACCAGAGGCCGGGCTTTAGCTGCTCACAATATATAGCCTGAAAGACAGGAAAATAAATATGTAAAAGGAAACAAAGAACACACAAAAGAACGAAAATGGGGAACAGGTTTTATTAAGCAATTTGGTTTGCTAGGCTGCTTAAGCGCCCACCCCACCACCAAATCCCACCCCACCCAGCACCGTATTCGATTTTCAAAATAACAAGAATAGGCTCAATGATCCTAAATGAAATAAAATGTAATTTGCACTATGGTGAAGTACGGGGAGACGTTTTATGGCCGCCACACGGCACTTAACACCAGCTGCCTTGAAGTACATTTAGAAAACACGCCTATTCATATATATAGAAAATTTCAACTCCAAAAACTGAAAATTTTCAGATGAAAAATTCTGATATTTTTCATATTTCTGCTCAAAACATAGATTTTGGATACTCGTTAGAACCGCCTCGACATAGATTTTTGGGTACTCGTTAGAACCGCCTCGATGAGGCGGTTCTAACGAGTACCCAAAATCTATGTTTTGGGCAGAAATAAGAAAAATAATGTATACTCCTGTAAATCCCAGTTTTACTATATAAAAGTGGGGTTTAAGGGGGTCAAAACTATATTGGTATGTTAAATATCTAAAAGGTTGTATAGTCTTAATATATAAAGATGAGTGTACTACTTCTGTTTGAAACTCAGCTGAGGACAAGGTTTGGTTTTCATTACGAAAACACGCCTATTCAAATATATTGAAAATTTTACCACCAAAAAAAAAATGAAAATTTTCAGATAAAAATTCTGGTATTTTTCATATTTCTGCTCAAAACATAGATTGTGGGTACTCGTTAGAACCGCCTCGGCGAGGCGGTTCTAACAAGTCTCGGCGAGGCGGTTCTAACAAGTACCCACAATCTACTTTTTGAACAGAAATAAGAAAAATAATGTATACCCCTGTAAACCCCAGTTTTACTATATAAAAAATGGGGTTTAAGGGGGTCAAAATTATATAGGTATGTTTTCCTGATGACAAGGTTTGGTTTTAATCCATTTTATCATATAATATTAAATCTTGTTGTTTCTATTTAATAGTATTTAAAAAAAGACTCTGTACCAAGACTTAAGGCTGAGTCGAATTGAGAAATTAAATCCTGCCTTTAAATATATGCCTTAGGTAATAAGTTATAAATTATCTTGCAATTATGCAATGAAAGATTCGTCGAAGCACGAAAAAATAAAGGCGAAGTTAGAATGTTTATAGCGCATCTTCTGTTGAAAATACACCTGCCGATCTTATGTCAAATATTTCAATGTAAATATTTCAACATTTCAGTTAAACACTTATTCAAAGCAGATAGAGTTTAGATGATAGGGTTAATATTTAACATTTTCCACTCTCTGGGTTAATTCAGCAGACGACTTTTTTATCATTTTGTTCCCCAGAAAATAGGTCTTGACCTTTCATGCAAATTGTCTCCGAAGTTTGCATGAAATGTCAAAGTCCATTTTCTGGGGAAAAAAAAGGGGAAAAAAACTATAAAAAATATATAGTGTAAAATGTCGTCTGCTTTAATTTTTACCCTGCATGCCAAGCATTTTAAAACATCCTTCAGTAACGTATTGGTATGTAGCGCTTCAGTGGTTCGCCACTCATATATCGGTGTTTCGGACTGTAGTCTTTTATCGTAGTAAGATAGCAAGCCGGCAGTTTAATAGTACCTGTCTACCTGGATATATCCTTACTTTATTAGCCGTGTTAACGTACTTTTAGTGATTTTTAATCAAAGTGTTATAATTAATTATTTTAAAATCTGGATATATATCGCCGTTCTTGATATAGGATGTCTTAAAATTTTAAATTCGTTATAGAAGTTTTTGTTTTATCATCCGGATAATTTTGAATATAAAACAAGTGTGTGATAAAAAGAGCGGAGGGAGAACCGCAGTGATACGATAAACCAAAGTGAATATTTACAGGAATGGTTTCTGCGAGTAGTACTTGATTACGTTTTCGCTCTGTATTGGATTTTATATAAAGCTCTATCATGGCTTACATGTCATATTGGATTACAACAACGGAAAGGTAGGGATGGAGAATCTTTAGAAACACGCATTAATTTTATTTATTTATGGAATTATGTCTTCAGATTAAATCTTTTGTTTGTCATTTAAAATTAATTATTGTAATTAAAGACTATCTGGTGTTCGATATCTTTAAAGAAGGCCGTTTTCCCTTGGCGCTGCTCAGAAAGGTTAATGCTTAGAACACATAAAATCAAAAGTTTTGTTATGACAATGCATAAACTGTTTGTCGTAATATCCGCGCACCATCTTTATCAGGTTCTATTCATTTGTTAAATTATGTTCAGTAGTTTATTATTATTATTATTATTATTATTATTATTATTATTATTTCCATGTGCAAATGGCTGTCAATTATGCAAAACGTTGAAAAAAAAAATCACGAAAACATGCCTATATAATTTCGATCCCATTAAACCCCACTTTTATAAAGTGAAACTGGGGTTTACAGGGGTATGCATTATTTTTCTTATTTATGCTCAAATACATAGATTGTGGATACACGTTAGAACCGCCTCGGCGAGGCGACTCGTTAGAACCGCCTCGGCGAGGCGGTTCTAACGGGTACCCACAATCTATGTTTTGAGCAGAAATATGAAAAATATCAGATTTTTTTTATCTGAAAATTTTCAATTTTTGGAGGTGAAATTTTCTATATATTTGAATAGGCGTGTTTTCGTAATGTCACAAAATGAACCGATAGGTCAGCATTTTTTTGGAGCGGTATACAAGTATTTTTATTTGACTATTGAGCATTGGTGAAATTTTCACAACCTTGTTATAAAATCCCGTTGAGAAAAGCAGAGCAAACAAAAAACAAAATTTTCTTACAGAAAATCGGCGCCCAGTTGTTCAAAACTAATGATGTCGTTAGTTAACGTATCGTTAAAACTTTGATCATTAAATACATATATGGCCTATATGCTAATATTTTGCTGAAAAATGTGAGTAGCTTTTGCAATATTTTGCTGAAAACAATGTGAGTAGCTTTTGCATTTGCAAACGCTACTCACATTTTTTTCAGCAAAAATACCTCTAAGTTAGATTTTGTACTTACTAGAACAACTAACATTTTGACCACTAACGAGCTCGTTAAGCTAACGACGCTTTGTACAACCGGGCCCAGTTTTCTGTACAAATTGCACACGACATTCCAATTTACGGTAATAAATGTAATTTTAAGTAAATAATAGTGATCAAAGCGAAGAAACAAAAAAAAAGATAAATGCTTTCTGATAATTACATGACAGCTATAATTTGCTTTAAGAAGCAAAAAGGGTATTTTCAAAAGATTCGAAATGACAGTGAAAATTTCGTCTAATAATGTTTGCTATTCCATGTCAGATTCACCCTTAATTTGCCAATCACAACTGCAGCAGACGACATTTTCATTTCTTTTTATGTTTCAGGCAAAATAAATCTTGATATTTAATGCGAATCGCATGCCACATGAAATGTCTTATTTTTTCTATAAATGAATAAAAAATAAAATGTCGTCTGCTACAATTTTGCTTGTCGCTGTAAGGTTTAATGGGAAGAAGTATTTTGAAAGTTAAGCAAAATAGGATTTAAGATGAGTTACTAAAAGCAAAGATTAATTAGTACATTAAGGAAAGAATATCTTAAAGACCCGTAACTACCGTAAATACTCTAACTATTGGAACAAACAGGCCTGGGCAAACAATGTCGACCCAGATCAGACGCCGCAGAAGGCAGCGTCCAATCAGGGTCTACACCGTTTGCCACTCATCTATAGCATTTTTAGTTACATCATGATTAGTAAACCGGATTTTTTTTTTTAAAAAATAAAATAAATAAACATTACGAAAACACGCCTATTCAAATATAACGAAAATTTTACAACCAAAAACGGAAAATTTTCAGATAAAAAATTCCTAAATTTTTCATATTTCTGCTCCATATATAGATTTTGGGTACTCGTTAGAACCGCCTCGGCGAGGCGGTTCTAACGAGCACCCACAGTCTATGTTTTTGAGCAGAAATAAAAAATAATGTATACCCAGTTTTACTATATAAAAGTGGAGTTTAAGGGGGTAAAAGTTATATAGGCGTGTTTTCGTGATGTAAAAATCAGGTATGGTACAAAAGTTGTCGGAATATTTGGGCTAGATAGATAGATAGATAGATAGATAGATAGATAGATAGATAGATAGCGTATTATTAGCCATGTACCAATACATTCTCAATCGTTGTTATATTGTTAAGTGGCCATTGATTCTGAAATCGGACAGCGAAAGCCTCGTCAAGCAGGTCGGTAGGGTTACTCCTTGCTCATATAGGAATAAAGAAGAGTTATAGGTATAAAGAAGGACTATTGTCTTGCCATCAAACTGTGAAACTTAGCAAATTGTCATTAAAGTCAGGAACTCGTTCTGTAGGTTTAAATGCATATTTGTGCATGCACAGTTGTTATTATATAATTAAATCATTGCTTTTTTTTTCATTTTTGTTTATCAGCAATTAACCCTGAAAGTGCCAAGCGAAATTGTATCAGACTACATTCTATTTAATCATTATTATTTTTCAAAGAAAATAAGACTTGGCATTTCATGTGAATCGTAGCAGACGATTCACATGAAATGTCTAGCCTTATTTTCTACAGAAAAATAATATAAAAAAAATAGTGGACCCGTTCTTCTCATGCCTCAAAAGAGGACAAGTTGAACCGCCACGTCAGAAAACGTACCTTCTGACATCTGCGCCTAACGAAGACTCAAATCAGCCTGCGCATCCACGCAGTCTGGTCAGAGTCTTCGTTGTCTGTATGAAGAAACTTTACATCATTGGCTATCAGAAATGCGCCCAGTGAAGATTCTGATCAGACTGCGCGAATGCGCAGGCTGATCTGAATCTTCGCTTGGCGCATATGTCCAAAGGTGCATGTCCTTACGTTGCGGCCCACATGTGCTATGTGGGCATCCACGCAGTCTGGTCTGAGTCTTAGCCAGGGCATATGTTGGACGGTCCATGTTCTCACGTTGCGGCCGACATGTACTTTGTGGGTGTTCTTTTGACCTTACCTCGTTACCTTTGAACTCCAGACACCTCTTATGTAATTAATATATTCAGTATTACTAAAAAACAAACACTTCATTGTTGTCTTGTCCACGGCCATTAAATAGGGATAGACAAAAGCTACTAAATTACCCTCTTCATTATCCTGTCAAATATTGAATTACGAAAACTCATAAGGGCGATGCAGGAAAATATATGCATCATATATTACGCTGATTTCAGGGTAGGGGTTACATGTAACCCTGTCATTCCTACAGACCAGTATAGATACTTTTGCAAACAGTGCAGATCCAGATGAGACGGCTCGTACGAGCCGTCTCATCTGGATCTACACTGTTTGTCATTCTGTTTTTATTATTTTAAACTGAAACCCCTATTTGCGTCAGTAGACATGTCCAAAATCAAGGCTGGAAGAGTCCATATCAGAAACTCAAGGATGAAAGGGTTTAAAAAAACGCCATAATGTGTTGTTATGGTCATAGGCCGGAAACATATCGCATTTACACTAAATATTCAGAAAGATTAATTCCTTAATAGTCTCGCTATGCAATTTTGCGATTTTTTTTTTTAGAAAAATAGGAGTACCAACCAATCAAATAGTGGTCCAGGACTGCATATTCAGGGTTATTGAGACCCGGATTTATCCTAAAATTTGAACAGGTTACATTTTTGGCTACCCAGGGATGTACCTAAGAAAGTGATACATGTAATTGAATGACAAACAGCGTAGGCTCTGATTTGGGTCTTCACTGCTTGCTCTGTCTGAATACAGTTGACTCTTATTATCTCGACTCCTTTTATCTAGAATAATCGCTTATCTCGAAGTGAAAATCTGGTCCCTGTTTTAACTTGGAAATCTAACAACTTTAGTTTTTCCTCAATTCTGCAAATCTGATATGTCGAGATACGGATATCTCAAAGTCTTTCAGGGAGCCTCTTGGACCTCGAGATAATGAGAGTCGACTGTACTTAGGGTAGATGCAGTTTGAAACAAGATATTGCCTAATCTACGTGCACAGCATGGAGGTCAATAAATTATAAATTACCAACTAATCGAAAATAAAAAGTTATCTCTCTTTTTTTAAGATATCGGAAAACTACAAGTGTACAATATCTATCCTATGTATTTGGACAGACATGCCTGAGCAAACAGTGTAGACCCAGATAAGACGCCGCAGAATGCGGCGTCTCATCAGGGTCCACACTGTTTGCCACTCATCCAGCAATTCTAGACACAACATCGGGTAGTGAATTGTACTTGTTCGAAATTTAGAACAAGTATGGTAAGGAGTTCAGGTGTCCGAATACTTAGAATATATACGGTATTCAGTCCCGTAAATTGTTTCCGTTGTCATAAGGTACATTTCTCCCTCAGCACGGTCTGATCATTTCTATCATTAAAGCGCTTAAATACAGAGCGCCCAGCGAACACTGATCATAATGCCTGACGCACATGCTAATCAAGTCTTTGCTGAGCACATGTTTCATAAGGTACCATCTATCAAGCTGCGACATAAATAATGAACATTCTGAGGATTTCTATCATTTAAATTAACATATATGTTAAACATGTGCGGTTTGTCGTTAAAACAATTTGTCCCGTTTAATTTTCGTGATTAATTAATTAACCCTTAAAACGCCAAGAAAACCTGCATCTGAAAATGTCGTTTATGTCGTCTGCTGAATATTCTTGCAAACTTTTCAAACCTATTTTTGCATACTGGCAAACAGTGTGGACTCAGATCAGCAGTCTGATCTGGGTCCACACTGTTTGCAGAAATGACTTTTAAAGTAACCGGCAGAAGACAAAGCAGACGACAATAGTTGTGACTGGCGCTTTAAGGGTTAAGCCGAGTCGCACGATAAGACCTGTGCGTATATTGAAATTGTGACAGCCTGTTCGAACAGTCTGTTCAGGTTCTTCGATTTTCGAAGAAGACAATATTGAAAACCAAGAAGCATGGTTTTCCATATGATCGAAAAGCGAATGCTTAGATCAGACTGCACTGTTATAGCTGAACATTCCTTGTTCACATACATGCGATTTAGACTCTTTTTGCAGGCCACGTCTAGCTGTTTTATAATATTTGTTTAACGCTTAGCACTCTGGGTAAAATTTTCAGCAGATGACAGTTTGAAATATTTTTCTTATTTTTCCCAGAAAACAGGATTTGACATTTCATGCAAATTGTCTCCTCAGGAGACAATTTGCATGAAATGTCAAATCCTGTTTTCTGGGAAAAGTAAGAAAAATATCATCAGTTTGCCGTCTGCTGAAAATGCCCAGAGAGTGGTAAAGGTTAAACTAGGAATGCATCGCTATGCGACTCGCTATCATGCAAATACTAGCTCTCACACTAACCCACAGAGCCTCGAAACTATGTTGTCGCGAATTTGAGTGCATGATGGTTTGTGATCTCAGAACAGCTCAGTGGTAAAGGATCCACAAACAAAATGGTGCATTGTTTCATATGCTTACAACGTAGAACAAGAATGGTCTACTTAAATACTCATTACAGCGCGACATAAAAAGATCATTTTGTCAGTGCGAGTTGTGAATGCCAAGTTCTCATCCTGCAAAATCGCAGTCTGACCAGTGCAGCATCACGAAAACTTGCATATACAATTTTGACCCCTTTAAACCTCACTTTTACAACTGGTTGTATATAGTAAAACTGGGGTTTACAGGGGCATACATCATTTTTTCTTGTTTCCGCTCCAAAAAATAGGTTGTGGGTACTCGTTAGAACCGCCTCGTCGAGGCGGTTCTAACAAATGACGAGGCGGTTCTAACAAGTGCCCACAATCTATGTTCTGAGCAGAAATATGAAAATATCAAGATTTTCATCTGAAAATTTTCATGTTTTGATGGTAAAATTTTCAGTATATTTGAATAGGCTTGTTTTCGTAATGCTACATGTACGTTGAACTGAAATGCTTTAACGACCCTTTTCTTAGTGTGTTATAGAGTGGATACGCAGACTGGTCGTGTACATTTCACATACATGATCAGGTTCCTTTTTTTACGTTTCGAGGCATAAATTATAATCAAAATACCACACAAAATATTATTTTGTATCTATAAAACGTACTGACAGCAGTTAGATGTCTCATATCTTATGACAAAACCACACGACCCCTAAACTGCACCGTCATACCTTGGCTTAATTATTTTGCTAGAACAGATCGAGAATCTGATTGTCTTCAATCAGGTCCGATATATCTTAATTCAAATTGACCGATCATAATTGTTCGATGCCTCGAGAAAAGTTTAGCTGACACGTGAAATAATCGGTATATAAGCAAATCTGCGGTAAGATGATAAAGCTTAAAAATTCCTCTTAAAGCAGAATTTTAATATTTTCCGATAAGTTGTCATGTTTTAAATCCATATTAAATATCTGCTGTAAATATGTGCAGTGCAGTAAAGGTATTTCTCCTGGTAAGTTGAGGAGTTTTTTTTGTGTGATAATTCTGGGATAATTTCCTCAGTTCTCCACAAAACATATAGTGTTGGTACTCATTAGAAGCGCCTCATCGAGGCGCTTCTGATGAATACCAACAACATATGTTTTTATGAAGAAATAAGAAAAATATATCCCCAGATTTATCATCAAATACTCTTCCTTAACACTCCTCTTTTCTCGATGCAATAAAGTTGTAGAATTCATTCAAGACACAGAGTTTGGCTCAGCAAGAAATACAATAATACTGTAACATCATGAAAACGCGCCTATATAATTTTGACCCCCTTAACCACCACTTTTATATAGTAAAACTAGAGTTTTGCAGGGGTATACATTATTTTTCTTATTTCTGCTCAAAAACATAGATTGTGGGTACTTGTTAGAACCGCCTCGTCGAGGCGGTTCTAACGAGTACCCACAATCTATGATTTGAGCAGAAATATTAAAAATATCAGAATTTTTATCTGAAAATTTTCATTTTTTTGGTGGTAAAATTTTCAATATATTTGAATAGGCGTGTTTTCGTAATAATTTTCTGTTTTTTTCTGCCGGTGGCGGTTCTAGTGGCTGTGGTTTCAATTCGCTTCTGAGTCTAGAGTTCTTTGTCCTTCATTGAGAATATGTTGCGAATCGATTATAAACTTATTGTTAATTGTCCAGTCAAATCATACCCATATTCCGCAGCAACTCATTCCTCACAGGTGAAATAAGACTTAAGGGGAATTGATTCACTTGCAAGGCAAGTAATTCTTTCAAAATTTTTTGACTCTCTTCTGAATGAGGTCTACTCGAAAAGGAAAGAGCTTTGCTCCCACGGGAAGCAAATTCTTTCCTTTTTGAATAGACCTATTTTAAGGAGAGACTTGGTGTGCAGGTAAGAAAATAAGAAGTCACTAAAGTTGTCTCCCTTGTGAAAATGGCGTCAACATACCAAGTGTATCTTATCCCTTAAGGGCGATTATATTAATATCATTTAGGTACGACCCATCCAACCCAGTAAGCTGACAATGTCGCAACAACGTCGTCGTCGAAAAGGCGTTGCGGCGACGTTATGTAATATGAACATAGGCAATGCCTATAAACGAGCTCGCAATGCACCATGCTTTGAAAAACCACATTTTGCAGTTACAGTACAATTGGATAATATTAAAGCCAAAAATCGTCCGAAAAATCAAAGTATAAAAGACCCAAACAAAAGACTGCAAACAAAATGTTTATTTCCGGTTTGGTTTGACGGCAAGGAAACATACGTGTGCTGTACCATAGAGCTTGCTCGCGCAGGCCTTCTCAAGCGGCAGGGAGCTCGCTATAAAAAAATGTATAAACTGGTCCAGCAGGCACGCAACGTTGATATCGTCGCATGAACGTCGATGCAACGTTGGATTAACGTAAAGTTGCATCGACGTTGATGCGACGTTGTCTCAGCGCTGCGTGTCCATTGGGTGGGAGTCTGATGCAGATTAGCTCTTTGATCTGTCGGAAATTTACTAGACCACCATAGTAGTTCAGCCAAGAAAACTGGAACAACTGTTCCCAGTCCTGATTTCTAACACAAATATTAGAACTTCTGTTTATTTCACTAGAGCGTAATGTTTGAACAGCGTCAAGAGAAAACTGTCTACTTTATTTAGCATTGCCATAAGTGTAAGGTACTTAACTCCTTACAATACTTGGCCTAAAGTTTGGACATGTCCATTTTACCACCTGCATGTGGTTGTTTACAATTGCGTTCTGCGGCGTCTAATCTGGGTCTTCACTGTTTGCTCAAACGTGTATGTTCGAAACTTAAGTAAGGTACTTCAAGTTTGAACAAGTCTATTATAATACCTGTTGATGAGATTAAAATGGCTGCATGAGTGGCAAACAGTGTAGAATCGGATCAGACGTCGCGTTCTGCGGCTTCTGATCAGGGTCTATACTGTTTACCTAGGCCTGTCTGTATGAATACTTAGTGCACAGTGGCGTAGACAGAACGGAATTATTTTTACGCACATCTAGGAAATATCTTGAAAACTATGCCGAGAAACGCTTCCGAAATAGGGGCTGCTCTTAAAGGTAAGAATTTGCTCCCTGCGGGAGCAAATTCTTACCTGTAAGAGCAGCCCCTATGGTAAAGAAACAAAATCTTTTATGTATATGTCATTTTATTGTAAATGCTTAACTTGCACATGTTACGCACATGCGTAGTGTGCGTAATGAGCGCTACGCCTATGGTGTACGTACGGTACTGCCGCCTGTAACAGCGAAGATATTAGAGACCGCACAATCTGAGATAAAATTGTTTTTTGTCTACCTTCTGAAAAGAGTCCCAGAGGGCACACAACGTTGAAACAACTTTTAATAGACATTGTTTCAATACTGCTGAAACACCCGTCGATTCAACGTTGATTCAACAGCTTGACGTCGAATCAACGTTGAATAGATGTTGTTTCAACGCTGTGTGCCTGCCAGAGTTGCTCTAATAGGATAGAATTTGCTGCTCTTGGGAGCACACTCTTCACTTTTAGAGTAGACCCTTTTTTCAGTTCTAAGAGGCTTGGTGTGCAGAAAAGCAATTCGGAAGTCACAAAAGTTGTCTCCTTTGTAAGAGGACTGTGCACATTTTCAGGTGAGATAACCCTGGCAAATTCTTTTTGCCTACCTTCTGAAAATGGGTCGAGCTAATTCTTTCAAGAAGGTTGTAGAGAAAGGCAAAACAGAAGTCATTAAATGTGCCCCCTTGTTTACAAAATCACACGATGGAAAATCTACCAAATGAATCCGGGCCCCGAGGTTATAAAACGTTTTTCATGCTCAACTCAGCTGAGCTTGAAATTTTCTCTGCTAATAAATATTAAAATGCCAACAAACGTTGGCATTTTCATGTTTTTAGCAGAGAAATTTTCATGCTCAGCTTGTTTAGCAATAAAGAATTTGCAATGTTTAGTAATCACATTTCATGCTCGGCTGAGTTGAGCATGAAAAAAGTTTTATAATCTCGGGGCCAGACCCCTGAAACAACTGCCTGTAGGTTCACTAAAGATCCTGGGCAGACTGCGAATATAACTGGTCCTTCTTGGTTCAACCTACCTCAGATAAATCTGTAAGTCGTTTGCAAGTATGAACATTACGAAAATACGCCTATGCAAATATTTAGAAAACTTCGCCTCCAAAAACTGAAATTTTTCAGATAAAAAAAACCTGATATTTTTTTAATAGTTCTGCTCAAAACATAGATTGTGGGTACTCGTTAGAACCGCCTGAGGCGGTTCTAACGAGTACCCATAATCTATGTTTTGAGCAAGAAAATTAACGTATGCCCCTGTAAACCCCCGTTTTACTGTATAAAAGTGGGGTTTAAGGGGGTCAAAATTATATAGGCATGCTTTCGTGATGAAGAGGTAACATCAACTACAAATGAGCCAGCGCAGGACAAAATCTGCAGTAAGACCTGTGCGACCAGCAAAGACTAAGCTCCGACTGTTCATCTTCCCAGTTAGGCAAGGTTTCTCGTTTATCCCTTTTTGGATAGCCTGGCGGCTGTAGAAGGCAAATGTGGTCGGATTCACAAGCTGATCTGAGTCTTCGCTGGTCGCAGTAGTTGTTTTGAAGCTTTTGTCGTGTGTTGGCTCAATTTTAACCTGCTGAATTTAAATAGTTTTCTTCTTTTTCCAGAAAGAGAGCTAGGCATATCATTAAAAGCGATAGAAAATGTTCATTGCCTCTCTCTCTCTCTTTCTCTCTCTCTCTCTCTCTCTCTCTCTCTCTCTCTCTCTCTCTCTCTCTCTCTCTCTAGAAACAAGAACAAGAACAAATAAGAGAAACGGCAGTATTGTGTCGCCTGCTGGTGCGGCTTGAGGCTAAGATCATAGTTTACCTTGCTGTTTAGCAAATTTTCTGAGCAAACATCTCCGTCTGGACAGCGTTACTTCAATACCTTTGGTCAACTATATAACTAAATAATGGTACATAAATCATGGTAATATTATGTACCTTTTAAATAACTAGGCGAAAGTTTGCAAAAGTTTACAAAATAATATAGTGCCGCTTTGTGATAATACACTTCGATTATGAAGTTCACCACATGAAAAGGGACCTTCATTTGCGTTATCGCAAATGCGGAAAACGAAGGCCCAGATCAGCCTGCGCATTCGCGCAGTCTGATCAGAACCTTCATTGTCCGCTTATACAATCAGCTGACACTGTAACATAAATCGACGAACAGAGAAGGCCCTGATCAGACTGCGGGAATGAACAGTCAGAAATGGGCCTCCTCTATTTGCATATAGCAAAAGAACCCTTTTCTCACATTCCACATCAAAATCATGAGTATTGTCTGCACCCATAGGGGTATAGCCAATCTTAGAGTGCTATGGCTCTGGAAGCACTTTATGAAAATCATGGACAGGACCAATGCTGTTTTTGATTTCAAAAGTATATAGGTCAATGTGGCTAATGTCATGGTCCAGTCACTGGTCATTATGTTTTTGGAGATTTCTTGATGGATTAACATAAAACTTCACATTTGGCTGTTAATCTTCAATCAGCTTTAACATTTATTGTGTGCTAAGCGTAGACCAAATTTTTTCGTGAAAGCTAATACTTGTTATTCTGTATTCGGTTGCAGCCCGGCAGGAAACGTCTCAATGTAGCACTGTCTCAATGTAGCACTTTTCCGACCATCAACAGAACAAGACAATGGTTAAAATTACAAGAAAAATTCCATTCAGAAAAGACTTTTAAAGCACGGGGATTTTATATTAGTTAAGTTCTTTTATTGCCTTTTTCATTTTTTCTAAATCACAAAGTCCCCAGGAATTTCCTTTTGACACCTGTCTGTAACACTGAGAAAAGCAAGATAGAACGTAAATCGTCAGTGTCACTCAAACAAGTGTTACATTTCATTTATAAAAACTAGGCTTTGAAACGCAAGGGAAATGACAGAAAATACAGTAAAATCTTCAATGGCTCAAACATCTATAGCTCGTTTACCCTGGCTGATTCGAACTCGGTCTTGAGTCCGTAGAAACGTATTCTGATGGTTTAAGAAAACAAACTTTAGGGAAATTTAGGGAATTTTTCGTATTTATCATGGAATTGTATGTTATGTGTCGCATCGTCGACCATAATTTTATAGAAGATCGAAAAGACATCCCTAACTTATCCCCGTTTGCCTCCTGACCTGGCGCTGTGATTAACCCTCATCTCGAAAACATGCCTATATAATTTTGACCCCTTTAAACCCCACTTTTATATAGTAAAACTGGGGCTTACAGGGGTATACATTATTTTTCTTATTTCTGCTCAAAAACATAGATTGTGGGTACTCGTTAGAACCGTCTCGCCGAGGCCCCACCTCTACCCACAATCTATGTTTTGAGCAGAAATATGAAAAATATCAGAGTTTTTTGTTTATCTGAAAAATTTCAGTTTTGGTGGTGAAATTTTCTATATATTTGAATAGGAGTGTTTTCGTAATGGGAGAATGGCTACACCAAGGGAGATCAATCTGACTAGAAACCATTTATGTACCGCCCTTCTCAAAACGGGACCGCTGTTCTAGAAAACAATATGTTACCCATATACTACGGGAACGAATTATTTCATTAAGATAAGTTCCCCTTTAAAAGGTAGTAAAAAGTGGACTTGTTAAAACTTTAGGAAAAGTATGGTAAGGAGGTCTAGTTGTTCCAATATTTAGGGGAAATACGGTACTATTATATCCCCTGCAAAATTTAGGCGAACAGCAAGGTCCGCGTTATCGTGCAAATCCTTGTAAACTGGTCAGTATCTTCACTGTTCTCTTCCAAGATCCAGTAACGATCATAGTATTGTCGTCGTAGCAGAGGTGTTGAACAGGACATGCGAATGTCCAAAGCAACTATCATGTTTACCCTAAATATTCAGACATTTTAATTCATTATCATATATACTTCAATTATTTCAGCATGGCTGATTGACTAACTGTTGATGTGTCCGAAACCTACTGAGTAAGTGGCAAACAGTGAAGGCCCTGATCAGACGCCGCGTTCTGCGGCGTCTGATCTGGGTCTACACTGTTTGCTCAAATCTGTCTGTTCAAATGTATAGGGGTAATACGCTTTTCACGGTCTAGTCCAATTGCTTCATAGTGCACGGTGTATCTTGTACAAAACATCTGTTATATTCATCTTCGTCCCGAAATGAACAAAACGCTGTTGAAGGGACGTTCAAACAATTAGAAGATTCAAACTTAATCATTAATAATAGAGTCATCCATAAGATACATTGTGTTAAAGGTCAACGTTTTCGATAGTAACAAGATTTCTGAGCGAAACTTAATCAACACAGAATTTTGCGAACCAGTGCCAAGTATAGTCAGTAATGACCGCACAAGATTTTGAAAATGCTATGGCTATGGCATCTTGGAATGCCCCTTTGTCTCCAAGAAGAAAAAAAAAACGGTATAAAAAGTGATAACTAAAGGTTACTAGTAAATAAGGCTATAGTAACTGTCGTTACTACTCAACTGAGTTAGCCTGCATTTCGCCATCAGTACATGTAATCGTTTAACCATTGAGGACCCACATCGGTCACCAGCTGTACAATGTACATTTGTACAATGAACCCTCGTTACAACGACAACTTTCCTCATAGAAAATATGTTTTTGGATATTTGTTACAATCGCCTCATTGAGGCGATTATAACAAATATCCAAAACATATGTTTCTTTAAAGTATTAAATACAATATTCTTGCATAATTTGTGACTAATTGTTATCTATTAAGCGATGATTTCGTGACAGTCAAATTGTCATTATAACGAATTGTGTCGTTGTATCGAGTGTATGTGTAATTAGGATTGTCTGTGTATACAGGTGGTGTAACCGCCACGGCAAAGTCACGAGGCAGAGAAACGGTATTTCAACCTTATATTACAGCATGACAAATATTTAGCGTGGACAAGCACCGTGATTATATACACTTTCTGGGGAGAAAGACAACGCTGATAAAGGAGAGAAGACCCTTTTCAGACGTTGTCCAATTTTTATGTGTTCGTTTCGGATTGTGGAACGTCATCATCGAGGTCACGCATACAATTTTGCGATCATGATTCTTGTCTTTCGTTACCGGTGACATATTCTAATGGCAGTTTTGTCTTTCATATTGTGTCAACGTGCGAATAGCCTCGTTAAATCTTCAGCAATGTTAAAAAATCTCCAAATTGGGACAAATGCTGACATGAAAGGTTGTTAAATTTGGTTAAGAAGAAATACAAGTGATAAATGCAATATTTCTATTGTATATAAATTCTGTGGTGTCTATCTGCAGGACCTAAGAAAAACATAACCTTTATGAGTCTATCCTTCAGGTCTAACGACCATGTGGAGTATTTATCCTAAATTTCTGACAGACAGGCCTAAACAAACAGTGTAGACCCAGATCAGACGCCGCAAACGCGGCGTCTGATCCGGCTCTACACTGTTTGCCACTCGCACAGTAGTTTGTAGACGTATCAACAGGTAGTAAAATGGACGTTCCGATTTTAGGACATGTATGGTAAGGAGTTAAGGCGTCTGTATGACTACAGACTGATGTGTTGAAGGGTTTCCTGGGTTACATGCCACGATTTTTTCAAGATTCGTGTTCAAATTTAGTGACGTCACATTTACCCTAAATATTCGTAGCCTATAACTTCTTACCATACTTGTCCCAAATTTTGAACAACTTTATTTTACTACCCGTTGATTAGTTTCAAATACTGCTGGATAGGTGGCCAACAGTGTAGACCCTGATCAGATTCCGCGTTCTGGGAGTCTGATCAGGGTCTAAACTGTTTACTTGGGTCTGTCTCTCCTAAAATTTAGGACAAATACGGTATATGAATATCTCCATATTTAGGAGGACCTACTGGCATACATGTACCCACGCAATCAGATCCGACAATGAAGATCAGTTGACGTTTTGTTTTACTTTTCCGCGTAAAAAAATTAAAAAAAAAAAAAAAAAAAAACAGTATAAATATGTGAACTCTAGATGGACGCTTGTAATTAGATCCTATAATGTCACCGAGTTCTCAGATATCGGATTTATTCAAAATATTAGGTCAGATATGCCCAAGAAAGCAGTGTAGACCCAGATGCCGAATAAACTGCTCCTAAATGAGCAAGTTGATGACATTTACAATGCTTTGACGTTCACCCTGCACGGTTAGAAGAGAAATGCTGAGTAGGAAAGCAAACAGGTCGTAACAAGAGTTGTCTCCCTTGTAAACATGGCGTATTTGTAACCAGTCCTTTTAAGGTTTCCGAGAATTTAGGGTAATAGGTTATATTGTGTTCTATTTACTCTTGAACCTGGTGGATATAAATAGCAGCAGGCGGTATTTTAAATTATTTTTCTCATTTTTTTCCACTGAAAAAAAAAATAAGAGAAACGGAGGCGTGGTAGAAAAATTGAATGCGTTATCAAATTTTATTTTCTGCGGAAAGGAAGAAAAATGTTAATATATTGATTGGGGCCGCGCCACGGGAAAAGGGTATTTAGGGTATATGCGGACAGCACAGGCCCATTCCCCGTATACTGATTAGGCTTACAGAATCATCAGATACCGGATCATATATCAGTGTATAGATTTAAAAATATACACATCTGATACTCTATTACTTAGCAGGGTAATCTGGATCTTTACTGATCGAATAGAGCCTACCATTGAAGATCAATTTTCTCATGGCGAGGCCACAGATTTAGCCTGAAAAGTTTAATGCTTAGCACTGGGTAAAATTTTCAGCAGACGATATATTGAAATATTTTTTCTTATTTTTCCCAGAAAACAAGTTTTAACACATCAGTTGGACACAATTTGCATGAAATCTCAAATTCTGTTTTCTCAGAAAAATAAGAAAAAATATCACCAACGTGTCGTCTGCTGAATTAACCAAGAGAGTGGTGAAGGTTAAAAATCAATTTATCTCAGTCTTTGACTTTTAGTCTTCGGTCACTTTTTAGTGAAGCTTTTGTCAACTACAACAGTAGGGCGGTCAACGATCGCTTCGAGCTTTAAAGAATTCTTAAAATGTCTAGGTCGCCATTTGTTAATATTAATTCGTTAATAATATAACGATTTTTGGGCACCAGGAGAAAGTGGATATTCAGGTAACATCCTTGTACCAGATTGAGCATTAGCGTAGTCTGGTAAGCGCATGCATAGTTCAGAGATTTCGAAATGCTAACTGCGCATGCCCAGACCAGATTGCGTACCTGTGCAGTCTGATCTGGCAATGTGTAATTTTGCAAAGCTCAGTCCCCACCGTGCTGTTCTAATGCATTCTTAAATACTGCATTGCAGCAAATTATCTCTTTATAAATGATTTACAGCTGATCTTGATGATAAAATATTTTCTTTTGGGGTGACAGGTAGTCAAATAATAGTTTAAGATTATAATTACAAGTGTTTTCCAATAAGATATCAAAAATATTTGAGCCTCAATGCCAGAAAACGTCCCCTCGGACATGCTCGCCCAGCGAAGATTCAGATCAGACTGCGCAGTTGCGCAGTCTGATCTGAATCTTCGCTGGGCGAAATTTGGATAGCCAAGAATGCATTTTTTTTTTCATGCGGACAACGTAGACTCTACTCAGACTGTGCTGATTCGCAGCTGTTTGGGTCTTAAGGGGGCGCACATATCAATAGGTACGCATTCTCACTTTGTAGATCATTATTTGTTACAAGGACCAACGTTTACAGGCGTTTAGTATGCCTATTAGCGGTCATTTACGTTACCATGTTGATCCTAAATATTCGGACTTTTTAACTCCTGGACATACTTGAAAAGTTTATTTGACTATTTTTTGTATATGCAGAATTAGGTAGATTATGGTACTTTTAGTCAGCAGGTGATATTCACTAAAATATTATAAGATAGATAAGGTCAATCACTGATTTGTAACGTGAATATGACTGCTCTTGGGGTTAATACACCGCATTAGCATGAAAACATCTGCACAGACTTGCGCAAAAATTCCCTATCTCATTTTTTACGAAATCACACTCTAAGGGAAACGGATAAACTTGGCAGATTTTTAGCCATTTCCGCCAAGGGAGACGGCTTTTGTGACTCCCTGATTTCTTTACTGCACACCACGTTCCTTCTGAAAGGGGGTCTACTCTCCCAGAGGGAGAAAATTCTTTTTCTTATAGAGTTGACCCCTTACAGAAGGGACGGAAATTACTTGGAAAGTTATCACCCCTGTTAAAAAATTTATGTTGTAAGTACTCATTAGGGGTACTTCTAATGAGTACCTACATCAAATATTTTATGGAGAAATAAAAAGTCTTTTTTTTTTTTTTTTTTGTTAAAAATTGCTTACCCAGAGCTGTTGTTAAGACGCATGCATTTTAAATAGATTCGTTAAAGTACTGATAGCTTGACTCATTTGTCCTTGTCAGCACTATTAAGTAGAGAAAACACAGAAAGGTGATAGAAACTCATAACTACTGTTGAGACAATTGACATTTATTATCTAAAAAAAAATGAGATTTAAGGGCAATGCTCTCATTCGCGTGTCTTCCGTTAGCCTTGTGTGGAGTTCGTAAAACGTCTTCCCGTCCTTTGATAGAGCGCTGAGAATATGCGAGTCTGAGAGAAAGTGCCAACAGCGAAAGAATACGCGAATCTGAGAGAAAGTACCTACAACGGAAGAATGTGCGAATCTGAGAGAAAGTGCCAACAGCGGAAGAATAGGCGAATCTGAGAGAAAGTGCCAACAACGGAAGAATATGCTATTCTGAGAGAAAGTGCCAACAACAGAAGAATATGCGATTCTGAGAGAAAGTGCCAACAGCGGAAGAATATGCGATTCTGAGAGAAACAGCGGAAGAATATGCGAATCTGAGAGAAAGTGCCAACAGCGGAAAGCCAGAGGCAGTGCACCACCATCGAAGAATGTTTGATAGAGCTTTCTTGCAAAGTATGCAACAAAGGGTTCACAGCTAAACATGACCAAATCAGTCATTTATGTACAAATACAAAGCAACAGCACTGCAGTCAACAGTTGCACATAGTTAAAAATGACAAGAACATGATCAAAGTGCTGATATTAGTACATTTGTTGTCATGTTGGGACTATTTGGCTTAAAAAATGTCATCACGAAAACATGCCTATATGAATAAAATCTTGACTCCCTTAAACCCCACTTTTATGTAGTACACCTGGGGTTTACAGGGGTGTATATATTAATTTTCTTATTTTTTCTAAAATAAATAGATTGTAGTTACTCGTTAAAACCGCCTCGCCAAGGCGGTTCTAACGAGTGCCCACAATATATGTTTTGAGCAAATATATGAAAAAATATCAGAGTTCTTTATCTGAAAATTTTCAGTTTTGGAGGTGAAATTTTCTATATATTTGAATCGGCGCGTTTTCGTAATGTACTATATTTCATTACGAAAACATGCCTATTCAAATATACTGAAAAGTTAATCACCGAAAAATTTAAAATTTTCGGACAAAAAATTCAAATATTTTTCAAATTTCTGCTCAAAACATAGATTGTGGGTACTCGTTAGAACCGCCTTTCAGAGGCGGTTCTAACGAATACCCACAATCTATGTTTTTGAGCAGAAATAAGAAAAAATAAAGAATACCCCTGTAAACCCCAGTTTTACTATATAAAAGTGGGGTTTCAGGGGGTCAAAATTATATAGGCATGTTTCCGTGATGTATGTGAAAAAAACTGCCATAGGGATGTTACATTTTAAATAAAACCGAGTATGCCGTTCTCTAATTTTTACTTGTATTTGCAAAGCAAAGGATTCCTACTTCGGAATATTTTCCTACATTACATTACAATCCCTCTCTGACTTTGCAGCTGGGCTGCCCTTAATATACATTACCATGTTTCTAAACTAATATATAAGCATTCAAAAAGCATACATCACGAAAACACGCCTATATAGTTTTGACCCCCTTAAACCCCACTTTTATATAGTGAAACTGGGGTTTACAGGGGTATAAATTATTTTTTGTTATTTCTGCTCAAAAACATAGATTGTCGGTACTCGTTAGAACCGCCTCGCCGAGGCGGTTCTAACGAGTACCGACAATCTATGTTTTGAGCAGGAATGTGAAAAATATCAGAATTTTTTATCAGAAAATTTTCGTTTTTTGGTTGTAAAATTTTCAATATATTTGAATAGGCATGTTTTCGAAATGATTTCAGAGTTTCTCGTGCATGGTATTCTGTTTCAGTGGACCACGTGGCATTATGGTCGTTGAACACTATATTTTTGTACTTTAAAACGGACGATCATGCGTTCGACCCTGTCTCTAGTTGTGGATTTTTCTCCGAGTTTGTAGTCCCGGCTGCACGTATTTCAGTATTTGACTTCATGTAGAAGATACCATATTTATCCTAAATATTAGGACACCCTATGACCTTAACATATTTGTCCGTAAATTTAAACAAGTCCACATGATTACCAAAATTGCTGTATGAGTGGCAAACAATGTAGATCCTGATCAGACGCCGCAATCTGCGGCGTCTGATCTGGATCTACATTGTTTGCTCAGGTCTAACTGCCCGAATATTTAGGATAAATACGGAATTCCATTGCATTTTGTTGTTATTATTATTGTTGTTGTTTTGTTGTTGTTGTTGTTTCTGCGGGTCTCATGGCATTCTATATGCAACTATTGATTTAAACAAATTGGTAGTCTTAAAAACCGTCTTTATTATTATTATTATTATTATTATTATTATTATTATTATTTCCTTACATTAAGAAAGGCATATGGCATGTGGCAATAAATGATCTCGTGTCAAGAGAAGCATTGTGACATTTTGCAATTTATAAACCATCGCTTACAGCGAAGACTGAAAATGACTATTTGACAATTTATTTTTCATTTTCATTAAAAATGTCAATGTTCAAACAAAAATTTGTTTTCTAAACTTGCACCGTTTCTTTATTCTGTCAGTGTCTATTTAGCTTTTAGTAGATAATTTATTAGCGTAATTAACCACCAGCGGATGAGGCTAATTATTCTAAGTCGTAAAAAATTGTTAACAAGCTTTAAAATCTCTCCATTGAAAAATACTGTAATTAAACAAAAAGAGAACAAAAAAGACGTTTATATTCTACTTAGCATAAATTAACAAATAAATTAACCTTTCAGATTATATTTTTTCAGGTCAGCCACAGGTGTCACAGAATTACCTTACAAAATATAGATTATATTAGGGCGTTCTTGTAAAATGATAGTTCCTATTTTTTTGCTTTCGTCCAAAAAACCTGGTTCTGATCACGTTGTCAGATGTAACCTCTTTCGAACCGAAATAAGTGAAATAGAACCCTATCACGGTCTACAAGACTGTTTACTTACCAAAAAGTGAAAACGGCCACTTTATACCAGTTATAATAGCACAAATGCGACTGTGTACCTGAGACTTCCCATCATTTCAATTCATATCACTGTACTCAATGTTTCAGTAAGCGGATTCGCAGATTCAGTCTAATATTAGCCTTCACTGTCCGCATATATGTACATTCATGTTTTACTTGCGTCATGACCAAAGGAGATTTCAAAGTGCGTATACCTGCGCCATGAGCAAAGGATATTTCCGTGCGTATACCTGCGCCATGAGCAAAGAGGATTTCAGTGCGTATACCTGCGCCATGAGCAAAGAGGATTTCAGTGCGTATACCTGCGCCATGAGCAAAGAGGATTTCAGTACGTATACCTGCGCCATGAGCAAAGAGGATTTCAGTGCGTATACCTGCGCCGTGAGCAAAGAGGATTTCAGTGCGTATACCTGCGCCATGAGCAAAGAGGATTTCAGTGCATATACCTGCGCCATGAGTAAAGGGGTTTCCCTGCATATACCTGCGCCGTGAGCAAAGGGGAGTTCAGTGCGTATACGCACTGAAATCCTCTTTGTTCATCATGCAGGTTATACATAAACGAAAACCATACAATAACAAACAGTCTGCGCGGATACATATGCTGACTTAGGTCTTCATATACTTCATGTTAAATGCGAAAATGCTCCCTTCCATTGTCTTGTGGAATGATTTTTTCTTCTGTAAGTTTTCTCATTTACTCTATGTGCACAGGATATCCTGTGTAATGAAATGGGAATATTGGTCACTTTTACAGCCTTTTGTGGAAGCCGGCTTATCGGGCGAGGTAGGTAGAATCAGGGTTTTTCTCGAAGTTAAGCTGTATACAATGCGTTTAGCCTGGACGAGCGACCGCAATGTTTGCCTTCGTGGACGACTCGGCAAACAGTAATCTGTAAGCAGTGCAATCCTGCTTACCGACATTCCTAGTTTCGATATATACCAGTGGCGGGTTATTTCTTAGTGCTTTTCTGTGCTTTTTATTAACCGGGTTGGGTGTGGGGCGTTTAATTTTGCATTGTCTCCGCAGTGCCGGATGAGTGTTGGGCTATGACATTACGCCAGAATGTGCCAAGAATCTAGCACCTTGTCAGAGAAATCCCAGGGACAATAACAAAGATGTTTCGTGGGACGAAAGGTCGTTGTTCCTGTTTTCCCCGATGGTGGTACTGTGTTGTGACAAATAACCAATGAATATAGCTATTTAAAACACTACCATTCGTTCCAGATATAGGCCGTTATGTTGTGTATAAAAATAACTAAGAAACGCCCTTCCTATTCATCAAAGGTAAATCAAAACAGATAATAAATGTACAGAAAAGTGAACTCTTTTGTTAACAGAAATGTCCGAAGTGACTTAAAAAGTTGGCAAGCTATCCTTAAAGCGTAAATCATAACCGAAGCAGACGATAATTCGACTTTGGTTAAGAAAATAAGATTTACATTTAATGTGAATCGTCTGCTCGGCTGACGATTCACATGATATGTCAAGTCTTATTTTCTCTGAAAAAAAAAAAAAAAAACGTACAGTTTTGCTGAGCGCTTTGAGAGTTAAAAAGTATTATGCAAGCACTTCTGAAGCAGCAATCCGTTGTATAAGGAGATTCCATCGTATTGATTGTTTCTGACAAAATTCCAAGTTATTTGTGTAGATATATGCTTATAAATTATGCAAATATTAGCATAATCAGACTATATTTAACCGTCCAACCGAACAGATCAGCTGTCAAGAGAGGATTAAAAGGAGAAGTGGACGTTAACTTAAATCTCAATTGCCTTAGAATTTGAAGTATTTTGCCAGGTATCTATTTTTACCTTACGTGATTAAAATCACAATATTTTTCTCCTGTATAAATTGGCCGGGACGTGAGATACCGTACCTTCGAACATATGCGCCCAGTGAAGGTTCTGATCAGACTGCGCATTCGCGCAGTCTGATCAGAACCTTCACTGGGCGCATTTTGGATAGCCAAGGATGCAAAGTTTCTTCATGCGGACAGCGAAGACTCTGATCAGCCTGCGCGGATTTGCAGAATGATTTTAGTCTTCTCTGGGCGCACGTGTCCGAAGGTTCTCTTTCTGACGCCGAGGCTCACAATTTGTTCCCTGTATAAATTAGTTATCAAGTCGGATTATAAAAGAATGTCAACAAGAACAACCTACCTTGAGTAGTCAAACATTTGAAACCCTCTAAGTAAAATGCAATATGGCATAAGCCTCCGAATATGGGTATTACTACTGTTAAATCAGAACAGTATTAACTTTCGAACACACGGTTAGCAGCAACTGCATGACCCGCAGAAAAGGCGATAGACCGATCGTAAGGTTGACTGTCGGAGTGTGCGCTATAATCGACTTGTGAGTCCGTCCGTCCGTCTGTCTATGGCCAATAAGCGGAAAGCGATGTAACTCTTGAACCAATGGGAATATTTAAACATTTTTACACACATATTGACACTAACATAATGTAGACAACGGGTTTGCTAATGCCACTGATATTTATTGCCCGAGACTAAGCCGAGGCAAAAAAAAAAAAAATGTGAAATGGAAATGGCCATAGGTGATATTTTGACAAAATTTTGCATGCACATTAATATTGACAAGTTCTAACCAAAGGAATTGCCAAATGCATTTTGCCATCGACCGAGGCAAAACCAAGGTCGACTTCAGTTTTTGAATTAGTGAAAATGGCCATAACCCTTCAACCGTTAAGAATATTTTGATTCTTTTTAGCAGAACAAGTTCATGCTAGTTGGCTTGTCAAATGCATGCTTTCTTTGTCCATGGCCAAGCCGTGACCAGTGTGAAACTATAACGAGTCATGCACTTCTGCTAAAGTCTTATTTAGAAGACTGCAGCAATCTAAACTTTATTTAACACTTAGCACTCTGGGTAAATTTTCAGCAGACGACAACTTTATTTAACTCTTAGCACTCTGGGTAAATTTTCAGCAGACGAAATATTGAAATGTTTTTTTTTTTTTTTTTTTTTTTTTTTTTACAGAAAACTGTTTTTAACATTTCGAGCAAATTGGTTCCAAGAAAACAGTTTTTGACATTTGATGCCAATTTTCTCCAATATGAAATGTCAAAACCTGTTTATTTGTGTGTGTGTGTGTGTGTGTTATTATTATTATTATTATTATTTTGCGGGGTGGGGAGGGAGTGGAGGAGAAAATATAATCAATTTGTCGTCTGCTGAAATAGTCCAGAGTGTGGTAAAGCTTAAAACAAACGGTAGGCGTATATTGAACAGACCTGCCTGTACCAGACAGGCGTATTTCGTCAATGGTGCTTAAGAAGAATTTATACGTTTTCAAGGGCGGTAACTCTCCCAAAATTGTTTTGTCTCCCTTTTGAAAATGGATCTACTCTAAAAGGATAAAGAATTTGCTGCCGGTCGGAGATACCTAGCAGACGATTCACTGGGAATGCATGCCCTAATTCACCAAGAAAAATAAAAAATGCGATCTGCTGCAGGTGTGATAAGCACTTAAAAAGTCAAAAGAACCGGAACTTATAAAGAGCATTTTTCTTACACCACTAGCTGCAATGTGTACAATTTGTTTCTCAAACGTTGTGTCAACAGTACGCTATAAATGACTTTAGATACTCGCCATGTCATAAAAAAAGGGTTCTTATCTCATGAGCGGGAAACGTAAGTTCAAATCTGCCATTGCACAAACTGATCGTAGCTTTCAATCTCCGCGTACAGAAGTACATGTATATAAAATGTATGGACAAAGAGTGAAAGTCGTTATCAGAATGCCTGCGCAGGTAGATTTGCATTACAAAAACACGCCTATTCAAATGTATTGAAAATTTTACCACCAAAAAATTGAAAATTTTCAGATAAAAAACTCTGATATTTTTCACATTTCTGCTCAAAACATAGATTGTGGGTACTCGTTAGAACCACCTCGACGGGGCGGTTCTAACGAGTACCCACAATCTATGGTTTTGAGCAGAAATAAGAAAAATAATGTATACCCCTGTAAACCCCAGTTTTACTATATAAAAGTGGGATTTAAGGGGTTTAAAATTATATAGGTATGTTTTCGTGATGGGCATCCGTTGTTCGTGTGTGCAATATGGACCCTTTTCTCATTAGTCGGCGCGACACTTTTATCATGCATCATGTCTTTGGTCACAAACCGCCTATAAAAATAATAAATAAGCCACCGCACGACAAAACCTATAACGACAAAACCTACAACGACAAAACCTACAATAAGACCTGTGTACCAAGCAAAGACTCAGATCATCCTGTACAGCTACCAAGTATGGCAAGGATTCTCGTTTATCCTTCTTTGGGTAGCCTGAGGGCTGTAGAAGGCACATGCGCCGTCTAATCTGAGTCTTCGCTGGCCGCACAAGTCTTATTTTAGGTTTTGTCGAGCGCTAGTTCAGTTAGATTTTAATTTAATGAAATGTTTAATCCATATTGAGTCAAGCAAAAGTATAGCTGACACCATTCTTCTTCTTTTTCTTCTTCTTCTTCTTCTACTACTACTACTACTACTACTACTACTACTACTACTACTACTACACATTGGCTGATGTATCTAAAACTCCCAGATGAGTTGCAAACTGTGTAGACACTGACCAAACACAGCATGCTGCGGCATCTGATATGCTCAGGCAAAATAACTGTCCTAATATTAAGAGTAAGCGCCGCAATTGCCCTAAATATTCCAACTTCTTAACCCTTTCTCCATATTTAAGTTTGAACAACCATTCTTATTGCAGTCAAACCTCAACGACTCGAACATCTTGGAGAACATGGAAACTTACCCGAGACATGGATTGTTCGAGCCATGAGGGTTAATCATGGCGCCAGTTCAGGAAGCAAAGAGCGATAATTCAAGGAAATCTTTTCCATTTTTCTATACAGTAATTGTACGTTGAAAGCACTCATTAGAATCGCCTCGATGAGGCGATTCTAATAAGTAGACACAACATATAATTTCATAATAATTTAAGAGGAATTCCCTAATATCTGTTTTCTTGAGCTATCGGGAGTATTTTATAGGGATTCTAAAAAAACGAGTTCGAATTAGCCATGGTAAACGAGCCATCGGTGTTCAAGCTATTGTGGTTTGACTGTACCTATTGGTGTTTCTTAAAACCTACTGAATCAGTGACAGAAATGTTACAATGTACAGTAGACACTGACCAGATGCTGCCTTCTGTGCCATCTGATCAGGATCTACACTGTTTGTTTTCTGTTAACTACGGTAGTCTGACAGAGTTTTTTATGCACTGGGCAGGTGATGTTATTCAACAGATAAGTAAACAGCCGAGTGAAAAAATAATTAGTTTCTAAAGGAGAAGAATGTAAATGCAAAATCTTAAGTTCATGCATTTAATATAAACGTGCATTTTGGAAGTTAAATGAGTGAAGATAGTGATCGTACCTGCATAATAATCTAGATTTTTATAACAGGTACATTTAAACCGCAACGTAAGAAATCGTACTTTCTGGTCTATGCGTCCAACGAAAACTCAGATCAGCCTGCGCATCCGCGCAGTCTGATCAGAGTCTTCGTTGTCCGCATGAAACAACTTTGCGTCCTTTGCAATCCAAAATGCGCCCAGTGAAGGTTCCGATCAGACTGCGCTAATGCGCGAGCTGATCTGAATCTTGGCTGATCGCACATGTCGAAGGTACATTTCCTGACGTTTCGGCTCATTTCTGTGTTACACTTAATGGGATTGGATACATTGGGGTACACTTAACCGAAATTTTCTACAAGGGAGACAACTTTTGTTACTTGTTTACTTTTTCCTGCGCAGCAAGCCCTTACATATTTTTATCATAGAAGGTGTCTGGGAGCAAATTCTTTCCATAAAGAGCAACCCCCTTTTTGGAAGCTCTTTTAGTGACACATTTTCTAAAGTTTTCCTACATGTCCTAGGTTATGCCTAATTCCAATCTGGTTATGCTACTGACGTCTGAGAATAAAAATAGTTTGAGCCGGGGAACAGTATACACTACAAGATTGCATGTGCGCCCAGTGAAGACTCAGATCAGCCTGCGCGTCCGCGCATGCTGATCTGAGTCTGCACTGTCCACAAGTCAGCATTAAGTGAGCCACGAGGATGTTTAAGTCTCCCGACGTGAGCCGGGGCACAGCATTTTCTACAGTAAGACTGCATGTGCGCCCAGTGGGAACACAGATCAGCCTGGGCAAATTTGCAGACTAATCAGTTTTCGCCATCTGCCTAGAGATGCTTTAGATCCTTGGCTTCTCACAGAGTGCCCTGTGAAGACACAGGCTGATCTGTGTCTTCGCTGGGCGCATGTGCAATCTTGTAGGAAATGCTGTTCCCCGGTTCATTTTATATATAGTCTGCCTGGCCTGCTCGTTTTTTATCAAAAGGCCTATTTTCTTACAGTCGTGTCACCACGTTCTGGAATTTTTCGAGTGCTTGTTTTTCAGTCTGTTTGCTTTATGGTTTTAAGTGGGTAGCAATTTCGTTTTCTTTATTGCCATTATATAGGTAGCTTTTCATTTCAACCATATTTCACTTTCATAATTGGTGGTTTTCGTAAACTATGAAAACATTTTGACCCTTTTAAATGTTCATGTGAGCCTCGTTGCTAGAAAAGGACTCTTTTAGGAAACTCATATAGTTGTAGAGCATTTTGTGCGTTCACTCCAGCTAACTAGGACATTTCTTCTTGGACAGTGCATCTTTTATGTTTCGCATTTTTGTTCTTCTCAGTCTACGGATGCCCTGACCTGTCTGCGTGCACGTGCGTGTCGTACATGCTGTAAGATAGATTTTGCGTGGTGAGGCCCAGAATTATTATGCATGGTTAAACGGTTGTATGGAAGGAATATCAATAGTCACACGTTCTTGACAAATATTATGTCTGAAGCTAACATGTTATTTTCTTGATAGCATTCAAGTGTATAAGGGTACCGTGTTTTCTCTTAATGTTCGGATATTTCAACTCCTTACCATATTTGTCCTAGCCTCTCATGTCATCACGAAAACACGCCTATATGATTTTGACCCCCTTAAACCCCACTTTTATATAGTAAAACTGGGGTTTACAGGGGTATACATTATTTTTCCTATTTTTGCCAAGAAACATAGATTGTTGGTACTCGTTAGAACCGCCTCGCCGAGGCGGTTCTAACGAGTACCCACAATCTATGTATTGAGCAGAAATATGAAAAATATCAGAATTTTTTATCTGAAATTTGTAAAATTGTCATGTTTGAATAGGCGTGTTTTAGTAATGTTTAAATTTATTCTATACTCTGGTTTACATGTAAAATAACAAAAGAATCTGCAAAATATATATATATATATATATACAAGTAAACATTGAACAAGTCGATCTCGCTACCTGGTGATGTATAGAAAAGCTGATGGTTGAGTACTCTGATCAGATGTGCATTCTGTTGCGTCTGTTCCGGGTCTACACTGTTGCCCGTACATATATATACAAGTAAACATTGAACAAGCTGATTTTGCCATCTAATGATGTATAGAAAAACTGGTGGTTGGGTATTCTAATCAGATGCCGCATACTTTGGCGTCTGATCTGGGTCTACACTGTTGCCCGTCCATATCTGCCCGAATTCTTATACCAAATACGGTCGCGCGCGCAAGCTCTTAACCCTTGTCCTGCTGAATAAATTAAGATGCCACACCTACTTCTAATTTTCAGCCAATCAGATTGCTTGATCTGGATTGTTGCTATAAATTCATTCCTTGATGGCAAACAGTGCAGATCCAGATCAGTTGGCTTTTCTTCAGAAGCCAACTGATCTGGATCTACACGGTTTGCAAAGGCAGGGTATATCCGGGTTCAGCAGGACAAGGGTTAACATAATATGGTGCAGCCTGGATATTTTTTTTCACTGTTCACTCTTTGAATTCGTATAGTATGAGTTTTACATGTTCTTATTCGGACAGTGGAGGCAGAAGCCTACCTACTCGCAGATTATCAAACTTTAATTCACTTGCAGAAAAAAAGTCCAGGAAGAGCAGCTTTCAAATGCATCATACTACCATTGCAGTACCAACTGTACTTGTCGACATGAGTTGTCCGTTTAATAATTTTCGCAGCATGGTTTTCTCATTCCTACCAGAAATAACGTGCGTACGAGTTTTTTTTTTTTTTTTTTTTTTTTTATGATCAAGAGAAAACAGTCTTACCTGATTAATTATATATCGTACACACAAAGTATTCAGACAGACAGACTTGAACAAACAGTGTACACCCAATCAGATGCCACTGTATTGTGATCAAATTTTTACTCACCAAACAGTTTTAGACATGTCAACAGGCAGTCAGATGGAAATGTACAAAATTTAAAATTTAGGACAGATATGGTGAGAAGTTAAAGTGACCGAATAATCTTGAGGGTAAACTGATTACGTTACTTTTTTTACCCTAAGTATTCGGACATTTCACTTATTACCTTACTTCCCAAAACATTTGAACCCATCTCTTATTCTGTTGATGTATCTAAAAACTCCTGGATGAATGGCAAACAGTGTAGACCCAGATCAGACGACGCGTTCTGCGGCGTCTGATCTGGGTCTACACTGTTTGCACAGGCCAGCCTGTCCCAATACTGAGGGTAAATACGGTATTCACAAGACACATTATCTTAATATCTTGCGGCATCTACATATAATATGGGTCTACACTAATTGCTCAGTCCAGCCCGTCCTGATACTTAAGGAATATACGGTACTTACAAGGACATTTTCTGAACATTCTGTGAATGCTTATTTGCCCACGAAAGAACTATTTTTCGTCTATCGCATTAGGCTTGACGCGCATTAGTTTACGCCGTATACTCTATGGTTATAACGTCTAATTTTAAAATTGATTTTCAATTAATAACACCAATATTCAATCAAGTTGATGTTTTTATCGCACATGTCGAGGTACATAAACTCAGTTAAACACAAAACAAATCCGTGAGAAGATATGAGTACTCGTGATTTCTCATTTAGATAATGACCGTAAAAGTCACGTGATCATTCAGAAATACTTTTTTTCATATTTTTCCCAGAAAAGAGGTTTGACATTTCATGATTAGGAGTCAATTTGCATGAAATGTCAAATCCTGTTTTCTGGGAAAATAAGCTTAGCGGGCTGGGTAAAAAGTTCAGCAGCTGACATTTTGAATATTTGTTTTTATTTCTCCAAGAAAATAGGCTTTGCCACTTCATGCTTAGGAGACAATTTGCATGAAATGTCAAAACGATTGTGTGTGAAAAATAAGAAAACAATATCAATTTGTCGTCCGCTGAATTTGCCAAGAGAGCATCGAAGGTTTTTTTTTTTTGTTGTTGTTGTTTTTAAAAAAAAAGCCTTAGTCTGCTGCGCATCCATGCGTGTGCTATACCTAGTTATTTTTTCAACATGGTGAATAAAATATATAACCACATATTCCCAATGTCATTGGCAAACCGTTTGAAAACTATTAAAGAACACTCGGTATGTTATTTAATTTTAACTCTTTAATTCATTAAAATTCTAACCGGATAATTTATAAATCTGCTCATGAGATAAAATATACCAGTATCTAATAAAGACCTAGTTTCATTGTCGTAAATGGGCCGGGCCCGACAAAACAGCAAAAAGCCACATGCGAAAATTTAAGGCCCTGTAGTTACCTGCGCAGTTCGGCTATGCCCTGCGTTTTATTTTTCACTCAAATACAAAATGTTGTAGAACCTGAAACGAAGTTAAGGTCGTGATCAGACTGCAAGGATACACAGGCTTATGCAGGTTTTCATTGTTTGGGTATTGCTTTTTTGTAATTTTACTGAGACTCAATTCAACTCGTAATGATACCAGCAATACGTAATACAATCCTGTAGTTGCAATACGAACAGCTTTTTAACGCTTAGCAGCCATCTGGGTAATATTTTCAGCAGACGACATTTTGAAATATTTTTTCTTATTCTCACAAGAAACAGGATTTGACATTTCATGCAAATTGTCTCCAATGGAGACAATTTGCATGAAATGTCAAAACCTGTTTTCTGGGGAAAATAAAAAATATCAGCAATTTGTCGTAAGAGAGTGGTAAATGTTAAACCACCTGGTGAATTTATTTCAAGTTGATGAAAATTCTTTCCATAAAAAGTCTGAATAAGGGGCGAGTTTTACGACACCCATAATATAGTACTTTTTATAGTATCATAGTGTATTCCGAGTTGTACCTGTTGCAGAAAAAAAAGTTGGTCGTTTGAAAAAAAAAAAAAAAACAAGGATTCCCAGTGATTACACAAGGTCAAGCGAAAAGGTATCTTCGAACATGCGCAAAATGCTCACATTCAGCTCATCCTGCGCATGCGCAAAGTGTCATCGCTCATTTGCTCCCAATTCATATATTCTGTAGTATCCAATGATTCTGTTAGCGGAGAATAAAGACTGCGCCGATGCGCAAGCTTATCTTGGCCTTCGCTTAAGCCCGAAGACACGTTTTTGTATGACGCAGCCCATCATTATTACTATCATTTTTATTATCATCATCATCATCATCATCATTATTATTATTATTATTATTATTATTCAGAGAAAATAAAAATTCGCATTTTATATGAATCGTCAGCTAGGCTTAATTATATTCAGTTATAGAATTACTTAATTTGCGCCGCGTTATGAGAAAAAGGGGCTTCGAGGCACGTTAGAGCAGCGAAGGCCAACATCAGCCTGCACACCACCCTCTCTGATCAGTTCCTTTATTATGTCTCAATATAATCAGCAGTAACATTTGATTCTGTAAGCGGACAGCGAAGGGGCCTGATCAGCCTGATCAGGGCCCTTCGCTGTCCATGACCCCATTGGGTTGACTGGGCCGTAAAACCTCAACTAAAACAAATGTCCATAAAAGCGCCCGAAAGGACGTTTTCACGTAACGTTCATTGAATGTTAATGCTTTGTGGGTACATATGTAAATAGCATGCTGGGTAAATTTCAGCTGACGACAATTTGAATTTTTTTTTTTTTTTACTTGTTCCAAAAAATAGGCTGGGACAGTTCATGCATATTGTCTCTTTAGGAAGCAATTTGCATGAAATATCAAAGCCTGTTTTCTGAAGAAAAAAAAATAATAAAGAAAACTATCATCAATTTGTCGTCTGCTGAATTAGCCCAGAGAGTTGTAAATGTTTAAACATCCACATAGCTTTGTTTCTATTCAAATAAAAGCAAAACTCTATTCTAGGTCACAGAACGTCCCCATCTAATATGTTAATAATGTGACTAAAAACGTTTTATCTTTTTTTCCTATTTTAACGTATTCTGGTCTGGTTCATTTCTTTCATCGCACATTTTATTAAATTAACACACAGGTGAAAGTAAGTTAAAATAGACTTAAGCGTTAACCTGATACACTTGGAGTCATCTTATAATTGAAATGTAAATTTACATTTCTGGATCATTTTTTATTCGTGTCATTGTTGAACAAACATACAGAAGTACGAACTCCGCCCTAGACGAAGGAATGCCTCTGAGTGTACAACTTGCTAACTCATTATAGTAGGATTTGTGTGGTTAATAGTTTAAAGTGGGGTAGGGGATCCGAACAATGTACCTTTTGACAATAGTGGCGATCATTTAAGTACCAGAGGGTAATGCGCATGCGCGCAGGCTTACTCTAGGCTTTCGATTTCCGTTGTTACACTCTACAGTACCCACATTCTGTCAGCGAACAGCGAAGGCGCAGATCAGCCTGCGCATACATATGCGCAGGCTGACCTGCGCCTGCGCTGTTCGAATATGACGTAGTGTTTCTTTTTTCTAGCCCAGTGCACTCAAACTTCAGGTTGTTAACGCGTGAGAATATTTGCTCATCTGTATCTCAACTAACAATGTATGACAAGTTTGTTTAAACATTACAATTATCTTATTTTAGCTCAATAGGTTAACACCAACGCAAAACAGGAGGCAGTAATTTTGTTTGTTCCTACAGCAACGCAAACAATCTACGTATACTGTTTGTTCCCAGCTCATTTCGGCGTTTAGTTTCAAAGTGTACAGTGCAAATGGGACCCAGTAAGTTACGCCAAGTCACGTGACTGATATTGGCATTAAATACATTTTGGGTACAGACAACTAATTAATTTTCATACCGAGCTCCATGATAATTCTACTGAATTCTGGTGGTTAAAAGTTATTTTCTGGGTATAGGCCTACGGCCGGGCTTCCAAAATTTTAATTCGAAGACCAAGCTAAGCATAGTAAATCAAATAAGGAGTAGCAAGCCTTCAGTCGGCAGATATCAAATTTGAACATTTTGAAAGTTCACCACTTCTTTTGGCGCCAGCAAACACAAAGAGAAACAAATGTTTCTTTGATAACAATCATGAAATCACACACAAACATGTTTTTCTTCATATTAGAATAATAAGTATCAATTTATCCTTCTTATTTACTAATCACAGGCCGCCTAACGAGAAAGTATTGCGCCAAGCTTCTTTGTCCCTTTTGTTTCCACAGATCAGCAGTCCTGGCATAATTTGTTCCCTTTGTCCTATCATTCTAAAACGGTTTGTCATTGGGAAATATATTGGGAACGTTTCACACTATTTTTAGATCTTTCATCATGAAGGAATGCTATAAAACGGTAGTTTTTGTCAAATGTTCTAGATAACTCCCTCTTCTCATTACGAAAACACGCCTATTCAAATATATTGAAACAATTTTACAACCAGAAAAGGAAAAATTTCAGATAAAAAATTATGATATTTTTCTTATTTCTGTTCAAAACATAGATTGTGGGTACTCGTTAGAACCGCTTCGTCGAGGCGGTTCTGACGAGTACCCACAATCTATGTTTTGAACAGAAATAAGAAAAATAATGTATACCCCTGTAAACCCCAGTTTTACTATATAAAAGTGGGGTTTAAAGGGGTCAAAATTATATAGGTATGTTTTCGTGATGTGGCATGAGCCGGATAACAGGAAAATGTCCTTTAATGTCATTTAAGCCGAGTGGACTCTTCTACCTCATCCCTTTGGACAGGTCCATTTCCTCTATCAGGGGTGTCTGGTTAGTTTTTATTACCATTTTTATAGAAATTACTGTGTTTATGCAAATAGTGTAGATCAGTAGCGGACACCACAGTTCTGCGGCGTCAGATCTGGGACTATACTGTTCACCATGGTCCCTTTTATAGCACGCCAGACATAAATGGGAACAGCGAAGGCATACATCAGCTTGTGCCCGTGCAGTCTGATTAGGGTTTTCGTTCTTTGAGGATACAATCAGTGGTATCAAAAGCCGATACGTTAGTGCGGATATGTACAATCATTCGCAATTTGTAAGGAATTCGGTGACCTGGTGGTCCAAATCGTTTGGTTTTAATAGTTGGACTACTGAAGTTTCCTCTGTATTTAAACATTTTTCATTAAAATAAGTTGAAGGCGAAGTTTCATTTTATTTTGAAGGCCTGTCTGATTATGAAATTTAGCTTTAACACACAATATACACATGCACGCACGCAAGCACGCACGCACACGCACGCCTACACACACACTACAGCAGCAGCGATTAACTGGTTGTGAAAGTTTGCGTGTCAAATTGTAATCAAGGAAAAGTAAGCACGCAATATTAAGTTCCGATTTACTGAATGAGTTAACTCCCGTAATTTCACCTTTTCCAACAACAGCAACAATTGGGAGAAAGAACAAGGGTAAATTAGTTTTTTGTTTCTTCCCTAACATCAAAGGAATTTTCTTATCATTTCTAATAAGCATGTTTATGCGAATTCACGCCCTGTGTTTATCAATCAACTTCTTCACAAGTGAACAGGTTAAGTAGTAATGACTTCGTATGTTTATTTTTCAGTGGGTTAAAAAGCCTAGAATTTCAACTATCTAATATATTTCATGTCCGTGGTCATGAATTCTAATTTGATGACCTCACTGCAAAGGTGACGAGTTATGGGATCGACCAAAGGAAAATTGAAAAGTGCCTACCCTGGTGTTTTGCTCTTCGCAGAAAATGTTTCAGTTTTAACCATTCGCCGAAATGCTTGTAAGGAACTCTTCCAACATGAGTGTTGGAAGAGGTCATTATATGTTCAAAGGGGTGTTATATACAAATAGTCGTTATTGCTTCTGTTATTAAAGCGTTCTAATGATATCAGATCTGGTAGCAGGGGTGTCTGGTTAGTTTTTTTTTTTCTTTTCTTTGTTTTTTTTTTTTTTTTTTTTTTTTTTTTTTTTTTTTTTGTTGGGTTTTTTTATTACCGTTTTTATATAAATTACTGTGTTTTATGCAAATAGTGTAGACCCAGATTAGACGCCGCATTCTGTGGCGTCTGATCTGGGTCCACACTAGTTGCCGTCATCCCGTATTTGAAAAGTAAGCTTTAATTGGTTAAGTGGCTTTTAGGATTTATAGGGATTAGATACACTTTCAAGGAAGACATCTCTGTAAAAATGATTTTTCCCCTTCTAAAAAGAGCCCCCTTCCCCACTCCCTTCCCTTCCGAACAAATTACAAACTCTTTCCTGTTAGAGAAGATTGCTTTACAAAAGGGGTTTTGGTGATATGAAAGCAAAGATGCCCTAAAATTGCCTCCCTTTTAAAAATAGTGGCAGATCACAGGTAAAAGACGTACACTTACAAGATTCAAACCTTTCATCCCCACAGGCTAATACAGATACCGTTGCAAACAGAGCAGATCCAGATGAGACGGCTCATAACGAGCCGTCTCATCTGGATCTACACTGTTTGCTGTTCTGTTTCTGATTTTATACTGAAACCCTATTTGCAAGAATGGCTGTGTCCAAATTCAGAGATGGAAGAGTCCATGTTAAAAACTATTGGGTAAAAGAGTTTAATTGAAAAATCAGAAGATTTTGATAGACGAAACCGCAACATTTATTTTGTAGAGAAGCAATTAAGTATGTAAGGTACTTTGTTTTGAAAGCTTATTCTTACTTCAGCCTCGGAAAGACATTTTGATTGATCGTAACTGCAAATATTATGAAACTGCATTTAATAAATGGCAAATTGTGCTGTAACCCATATAATGTTTTGTAATGCATACGATAAAAGATCTTAGGAGATATGCGGACCTGAGAAATGTATACGGAAAAAGCTGAGCTCAACCTATGTACTTCCTCTTCGAATATCGTAGAATTTTCCTATGAATAGCAGAGATGATAAATCGTCACAGATGCGCAAAGTAATTCTGACCAATTATTCGCATATGCCCGGAGACCCCTTCTCACACGATTCGCCAATATGACAGATTTAACTGGAGCACAGCAGCTTCCTACAAAATTGTATGTGTGTGCAGCGGAGCTTAAATCAGCCTGCGCGGATTAATCTGAGTCTTTGGTTTGCGCCCGAAGAAACCTTAGGTCCTTGGCTACCTAAAAAATGCACTGCGAAGGCTCTGATCAGTCTACGCGGATGCGCAGGCTGCTCTGAGTCTCTGCGATGCTCTGAATCTTTGCTGAGCGCACATGCAATCTTGTGGGAAATGCTGTACCCTGGTTCAATTTAAGTAAGTCGGAAGGGTGGACATGTTGGGTAATATACCAATCAAGATTACACATGATAATATTATTGGCCAGATAATAGGGACGCGCTATCCGAAAATGTGTCTTCGACACATCTTTGAAGCATGACTGCTGAGCATGACTGCCCAGATCCATCACGAAAACATACCTATATAATTTTGACCCCCTTGAACCCCACTTTTATATAGTAAAACTGGGGTTTACAGGGGTGTACATTATTTTCTTTATTTCTGCTCAAAAACATAGATTGTGGGTACTCGTTAGAACCGCCTCGCCGAGAATTGTTACTTGAAAATTATCAGTTTGTTGGAGGTGAAATTTTCTATATATTTAGATAGGCGTGTTTTCGTAATGAGTCCGCGCGTCTGCACACTACTTCCGTTGTCTGCAACGGAAAAATTAGATATATTCATGAACAGCCAGGGTCCTGATGACACTGTACAGATGTCCGTGCTGTTCGCATGTACACTTATAGCATGGTGAGGCACAATTAACGCTAAGAATGCTGGGTAAAAATTCAGCAGACGACAGTTTTATTTTATTTTATTGTTTTATTATTTTTGCCAGAAAATAGGCTTTAATTTTGGAGACAATTTGCATGAAATGTCATAGCCTATTTTCTGAGAAAAACTAGAAAACTAACGCAAACTATTCTTCTCTTTATTTAGCCCAGAAAGTGATAAAAGTTACATGAAAGCAGTAGCTTGTTATAACCAAATTCGGAGCTCTACCGTTCTGATCAGTAATTTTTGCTAGGAAAGTTTTGAAGTCAAAGTAAGTTTACAGGCTTTTCAGTCAATTATTGCTCTTAGACTGTACAGTCGAAGTACAATAATGTATTGAAAGTGATATAAAACTACAAAACGTTTCTCTCTGTAAACGTCGATTCACCTTTACCATTTTCTGGGATTTAATATTAAGCAGGCGACAAATTGATAATATTTTTCTTATTTTTACAAGAAAACGATTTGATATTTCATGCAAATTGTCTCCAGTGAAGACAATTTGCATGAAATATTAAAACCCGTTTTCTTGGGGAAATCAGAACAATATTTCAAAACGTCGTCTGCTGATTTTTTTTCCATAGTGCTAAATGTTATTCATGTTCTTTCTGACAGAAATAGAAAATGTCTTTAATATCAATAAGGCATATATTCTTTCACATGATTTCTGCTTTAAATTTTACATGAATACTTTTAAACAAATTTATTTAGGGAACTTTGTTGTGCTTGTGCATGCGTGCGTACGTGCATGTGTGCATGCGTGTGCGGGGTGTCCAGGTGGGATATATCGTTGAGAGAGCTAAAATCAGAACGTTATAAACTAGATAAAATGCAAACAGTTGAGTAAAATTACATACTTAATGAACTGGGGTTCCATTTTAATCTGTATGAAATTAAAGTAATAAAATGAGTCGAATCATGCAAAAATAGTCTTAATAGTAAGCAAATAGTGACGACCCATATTAGCCTGCACATCTGAACACCAAGCACACAACGTCGTCAAAACGTCGTTACAACGTCGCTGCAACGTCACGTTGCAGCGACGTTGTAACGACGTTGTTGTGACGTTGTGTGTTTACTGGGCAGTGTCTGAATTCGACGTTTCCGTAGAAGACGAAAGGATATTGCAAAGCCCTCAAGTGATAAAACGCGGGTGGGGTCCCAGAGGGGCTTCAAGGGAAACCACCTGCCAGGCCAGAAATATTTTGTTTCAATGGGGAAATTTGTAACAAAATATAATAGGACAGTCATGCAAACATAAACTTTGCCTAAAACTGTCCAAATTTAACACCTGTTCCTGAATTCCAGGTTCCAGCCCAGTTACAAAGGTCATGATCAGAATGCACGAAATCGCAATGATTGTGATCTGGTCTCTTATCGGATTTGCTCTCTTTCATGTTCTTTAACCTCGGTGGGGGGTGGGGGTTGGGGGGGGGGGTAACTTCCCATATATGACATAGTACGGATGTGCGTGCCGAACAGCGCTGCCAAGTATATGATTGGCCCCCTTTCTTTCAACAAAAAGTATATGACTGACCCTATTTTTCTTGATTCGTATGTGAAAGGCCCCACTTTTCTGACATCCTGGTAAATGCGTATAGTTTTTCGCTCAGAGATTTGTCAAGGGTGCGTGTTCTCTTGGTATTCAATGAGTTGACTGTTATATTTGCCTAACTACCAACAATAAATGGGTATAAAAGTCAAAGGGCAGTACATGAATGGGTCAACATTTTGCCCCCCCCCCCCCCCCGCCCCCCTCACTACTCCCCCCCTACCCCCACCCCCCACCCCCGCCGAGTCTTTAACACTAATTCGGAATGCCAAATTCACTTTACTTGGCCTTCAGTGAAAATAGCATTGCAAATTCAAGGTCATTTGCCAGTGCAGTCACTTTAAAGGGAAAATTAATTCCAGTGTTCTCTGGATAATATCACACCAAATAATAAGACTCCAACCTACAGATACGAGAATTAACAATCACATTCCAGTGAAAGTTAAGATACATAAGTAACGTATGTTAACCTTCAAGTGCTAATCACAACTGCAGCAGACGACACCTTTTTTCGTATTTTTCAGAGAAAATAAGGCTTGACATTTCATGTGAATCGTCTGCAGACGATTCACATGAAATGTCAAGCCTTATTTTCTCTGAAAAATAATAAGAAACAATTCGTCCGCTGCAATTTTGCATAGCGTGTTAAAGGTTCACGTGCACTGAATATCTCACACATTTTCTAGAACGATATCTAATACGCAACCTGGGAAAAAGACTCTTATGCCATATGCATACAGTACATACCTAGATATTTCTGGGCATACGTCTCTGGTGTTTTGCTGCGTCTGATCTGGGTCAACATTGTTTGCCAAGACACGTCTCTCCTAAAACTGAGGGTCTATACTACAGGGAATATGCGGCATCCCTTTCAGTCTTGCAGACCAAAACGGACGGTTCGCAAAAAAAACGTGTAGACCAAGATGAGACGACACTGAACAGGACTATGAGGATACACACTGTTTGTCTTTCAATATTTGACTGTCATCCCTGTTTGGAACAATATATCTGTTCAAAATTCAAAGAGAGATTATGTGGTGAGAGTGTAATGCATCCATCGTCTCGATATGATCTAAATATTGTTGGAAGAGACGTATAACACCGAATCATCATCAAATCATCATTAACAGCAGGAGTTTGCCAATATCTTTTTGTTCTTTAGTACTTTCTAGACTAAAACCATAAAATTATCAAACTGTTTCGCGGGCGATGACGTCAGTACTGGACGTATTCCTTGATTATTAAGGGTGGGGTCATGAGTAAATGTGTCAGTATTGGAACAAAATAGTAAAACACCCAACACGTTGTCGAGAAAAGTATAGTAGCAGTTAAATGCATAGCTCCAAATAAGAGTGGATTTCCACATATTTTTGTTTCTTTTTTTTTCTCCACGAAAACATGTGTTGTGGGTACTCATTCGAAGCGCCTCGGCGAGGCGCTTCGAATGAGCACCCAAAACATATGTTTTCATAGAGAAATCAGGAAAAATGCAGTTTTCAGTTTGAAAAAAAATGCCTTATTTCTGGAACTGCGATGATAATTGTATTGGTGATGTCATTTTCTCTCACTCACTATCTTGGAATTCAGCTTGTTAAAAGTTTAATGGATATTGACTGTAAATGGGCCGCGCCAAGCGAAAAGGTGTTTTTCGAGCATACGCAAAATTCAACCCGCGCGTGCGCCAAGTCTCATCCGGGCATTTTCTATCCACTGGTGCGTTCTGTAGATTCCCATGATTCTGTTAGCGGATAGCGAAGGCCCTGATCAGACTGCGCGGATACGCAGGCGGATCAGGGCCTTGGCTGTCCGCATATGCCCGAAGACACGTTTTCGCATGGCGCGACACAAATGTCAATTCTGTTTACCATGTAGTTTGGTAACTGAAGTAGCCATAGTTAATGCTTAGGATTCTGGGTAAAATTTCAGCAGTCGACAAATTGAATATTTTTCTTTATTTTCCCAGATAATAGGCTTTGGTATTTCATGCCTAAGGAGACAATCTGCATGAAATATCAAAGCCTATTTCCTGCTAAAAATAAGAACAATATTTGTCGTCTGCTGAATTCTGCTGGAGAGTGGTAAAAGTTAACAGTCAGACTGTATGCATCAGTCGATTAGTCAGTAAGCTTGAGACCTCTCTGGGCAAAATAAGCAGACGACAAACTGATGATATTTTACTATTTTATCCAAGAAAATAAGCAGGCGACAAATTGATCGCATTGTCCTATTTTCCTCTGGTACATGTAATAGGTTTTGACTTTTCATGTTCTTAGGAGACGATTTACATCAACTGTATAAAAAAAAAAAAGAAAAGAAAACAAGTTCTCAGGAGGCAACCGCATGAATTGTCAAACCCTGTTTTCTGGTGAAGATGGGGAACGTATTTCAAAACGTCCGCCGCGGACAAAAAAAGTCATGACAACAAATTTGACATTTAATGCAACTTGTCGCCTTAGGAGCCAATTTGCACGAAATATCAAATCCTGTTTTTTTTTTTTTTTTTTTGCATTTTTTGGTATACTTAATATGTTTCAAAATATTGTCTGCTCTTGTTTTTAGCCAGCATGCTGATCGCTAAGGAATTGCGAGTTTTGTTTAGTTTGGTTGTCATAAGTAGGTGTTTCTTTTCGCGTCTTATTTCCTAAATAATTAATTAGGTGAATTAGGTAGTTATGGATACACTAAAAACTTAAACCATTAGTGCAATAATGGTGTAGTTTCTTGTAACAGACGAGAAATAGTGTTTTATGTTATACTACAAGAAAATAGGTTTTGTTATAAATACGTCTTGTTATTTCCGCATGCGATTTGTCCGAAATGCCAGTCCCTATTTACAGAGGAAAACTAATTGAAATGACTGTTATCTGCTGATATTGAAATTCAGCAAGTCAATGCTTAATCATAAACTCTCTCTGGGCTAATTCAGCAGACAACAAATTGATGATAGTTTTCTTATTTTTCCTAGAAAATAGGGTTTGACATTCCATGCAAATTGTCTCCTTGGGAGACAATTCGAATGAAATGCCAAAACCTGTTATCTGGGAAAAGTAAGAAAAATATTTCAATATGTCGTCTGCTGCAAATTTTATCCAGAGCGCTAAACTTTAAGTATTTCTGTCTGGTAGAGGTTTCCTGATATAGCATAAATTGTTTTTTCAATAAATAATAGTTATTGTTTTTCTGGTTTCAGTTCGTGAACCACGTGGAAAGAGAACAGTTTGGTATCAGTAGAAGCTTTCAAAGACGCGTGGGAGAATTACAACTGGAATTAACCAATCAGAACGAAGATAACAAATCGCCACAGCTCAACATTGCTGTTCTCGACATTGATTCGTCAGTAAGTGTGAGTGTCCAGGAACGTTAGTAATAATATACCATAAATAGTAAAAAATACAACTCCATGACAGAATCTGTACGGATTTATACGATTCATTCAAGAATTGTTCCTCAGGCGTGAAAGACGCACAGCGATTTAATTTACTGGAACTAAATAAGCAAGTGGATTGCTAGTACTAAACTATGGATTTATTTTAAAACAGTTTCAAGATTGCAGATTCAGTTTCGCCTGATTTCACTGAACGGTTGTACGCTTGTTACCTCAAGCAACACGGATCACTTTATGCAAAGATGTGGGGAGTGCGAAGCCCGACAGCAGCACGGAACAGCGAGAGATTCGAGCCAAGGTCCTCTGGTCATGACAGCCAATCCTGACTTCACTTATTACCTCAGAGGTTATATCTACCCACGGCACACCCATGAGATGCTACCTTCCTGTACGATTCCTAAGGTGAGAAACAGATTGCCTCTTTTTATGTCCCCAACCACAAAGAAGTCTTAGGTACATATTGCTTTTGGTTAGTTCGTCTGCTCCAACGTTTTTAGTTTATATGGCTACTTCAATATTAACGCTTAAAACGCCGAGAAAACCTGCATCTAAAAATGTGTCTGTTTATGTCGTCTGCTGAATATTCTTGCAAATTTTTCAAACCTATTTTTGCATACTCTTGCAAATTTTTCAAACCTATTTTTGCATACAAGCAAACAGTGTGGACCCAGATCAGACTGCTCCTAAAGAGCAGTCTGATCTGGGTCCACACTGTTTGCAAAAATGACTTTTAAAATCACAAGCAGATGACAAAGCAGACGACAATTGTTGTGATTGGAGCTTTAAGGGTTAAGTTTCATAGCGACAAGGGACAAACCATAAAACTTCTAGGTGCGAACGAAAGGTTCGTCCGTTCGTCCGTCCGTCCGTTCGTCACACTTTTTGTCTGCAAGATATCTGGATAACTGTTTGAGCTAGGACCGTGAAATTAGGTTAGCTTACTGCGGCTGAGAAGTAGATCACATGATTAACTTTAAAGAGAAAATCGGATTTATTTTACGAGAGTTATACAATTTTTTTTTTCAACTCTAGCATTTTGTAGGGATGAGTATATAGTTGAGGGCATTGTGATTTACAAACACACATCTATTGTCTCACTTAATCAGAATTGATACACTTTCAAGGAAGATAAATCTTTAAAAAAGGGGGTTGTCAACCTTCTGGAAAGGCGTCTACTCTAAAAGGAAAGAATTTGCTCCCCGTGGGAGCAAATTCTTTCCTTTTAGAATTGACCCTTTGTCAGAAGGGATCGCGGGTGCAGAAAAGCAAACAGAAAGTCTTATAAAAATGGCAGAAAAATCTGCCAAGTGTGTCGATCTCTAACAACTCTTGTAATTGATCAAGCATTGTGCAAGGGCACAATGTCGTTTCAACGTCGCAGCGACGTCGACACAACCTTTTAATAGTGTATGTTTGTTCGGTTCTTGCCGCTTTTAACGCAAACATTCCAACAACGGCCCAGCTAGCATTCTACACAAATGTACATCGGGCCGTTATCGGCCCGTCAGCTACCCTGACGGGCCGATAACGGCCCGCTATAGATTCATGTAGAATGCTTACTGGGGGTGTAGACTGAAACGAAGCATTTTGATCAGGTTTACACTCACGAACACACACGCTTCCAGATTTTTCATCCAGAGGTAATCTTAGTAATACAAGCAAGAAAATAAAAATGTGTTCATTTGCATATATCGGTTGTGAGTCATTCGCGCAATCTGATCTGAGTATTCGCACTGGGTAGCAAAGGATCCAAATTGTCTTCAAGCGGATAGCAAAGACTCGTCAGACTGTGCATGCGCTGGGTCTCCGCTGACCAGTCTTCCCTGTGCACACATGCAATCGTGTAGATAAAGCTGTATCCAGTTTCTTATATAATATAGAGGAGCGCACATTGATCAGGGTCTCTTATGTTAAACCACCAAGAAGGCGTGACTTATAGTTGGAATTCATCTATAATAATCATCATAGTTCGCCAGCAAAAATACAACGACGTAACAGTGTCATTTCGACATCGCCGCGACGTCATGACGTCGTAGTAGTGTTTCGATCCGACGTTGCCTGTTATTGTATGTTGGGCAGAGTTCGTACCAAGAAAATACACAACGTCGTAAGAACGTTGATTGACGTCACGACGTCGCGTCAACGTCGAAACGACGTAAGTGTGACGAGTTGTTACTGGGTACCCAAGAAACATGTAAAGTCACCACAAAAACATTTCGGGTCGCTTCATGACATTATGGCAACGTCGAAATGACGTTTTAGGACGTCTTGTGGGCCCTGGATATATACAATATTAAAAGTAGGATATTCCAAGGTGATTCGCAAGTAAAACTATGCTACACTAACCAGAAAATGTCTGTTCGCATTCCTGTGATAATTTTATTATTGTAAATTTTCTTTTTATATCGCAGTCATTGTCAAAATTGCCACTTTTAATGAGCTAACTTTCTTGCAAACAAGTTAAAGAGACAGTCTTGCCATTTCACGAAAACCAGCTGAACTGTTGGCAGATAACTTGATAAGGACCAGTATTTGATGATTATTCTGGGATATTTTGTCTTATTTCTTCAAAAAAACATATGTTATGGGTACTCATTAGAAGCGCCTCAACTGGGGCGTCCAACTGATATTGACTTGCAGTTGGGCAAGGCCTGCTATCCTTGCAGCAGGTAAGGTTAGAGGGGGGAATGTTTTTATTTCTTCTGTTTCTGCACTGTCATTCATATTCCTTTCTCCTCTATCCCTCTCTTTCATCTCATTTACTATCTCTCTTCTCCCTTTCTCTGGGAGACGACACAAAATGACCCACAAGGGTTGACGTGTCGTTAAACCCCAACACAATCAATAGAAGCGCCTCGCGGAGGCGCTTCTAATGAGTACACACAACATATGTTTTTATCGAGAATTGGAGAAAATTGTCCTCAGATACTCCTCCTTAACAAGGCCGCTATCAGCTAGGCTGTATATTCTAAAATGAACAGACTGTGTTGATGCATAGCATGATCGGAGTCTTCGTTTTACGCATTTAGCAGTGTTTGTTTGTACTTGATCTCGGCTCGAATCTCTGCCGGACACGGAAAAAGACTGATAAGCATGCTTCCGCTGCAGTGCATCTCTTCGCCATGGCTAGTTACCCTAAACATTGGGTCACCTTAACCCTTGTCATGCTGAATATATTAAGATGCCAAGCCCACTTCTAATTTTCAACCAATCAAGATTGTTGATATAAATTCACATACTTAATGGCAAACACGGCAGATCCAGATCAGTTGGCTTCTGAAGAAGGCAACTGATCTGGATCTACACTATTTGCAAAGGTAGGGCTCAGAAGGACCAGGGTTAACTGTCATACGCCTTTATTTTGAAAAAAAAAAAACTTGAAATTTGCTACCTGTAAGCTCAGCGAAGACTTTGATCAGGCTTCGCATCCGCGCAGTCTGATCGTGGTCAACAGTTCCCGCCTAAAAAGGGCTGGGTCAGCGAAGGCCGTTTAGACTGCTTGGATGCGCAGGCTGGTCCGAGTCTTCAGTGGGCGCACATATCCGAAAGCACACTTTCTCACATTGGCACTCAAATATCAAACCACTCATTTGTCTTTTACTCATTTCATCTAGAGTCCGTATGAGAAATTCATATACACTTTCGATGGAAGCAAATTTTGTTTCTCTTATGAAAAGGGACCTACACTAAAAGGATGGAATGTGCTCCCCTCTCTTGGGAGCCAATCCTTTGCTTTTAGAGTGGATCCCTTTTCAAAAGGGGCTTCTTATGCAGGAAAGCAAACAGGAAATCAAAAAGGATTTTTCACTTGACGGAAATGACGGAGTATCTACCAAATGTGTCGTTTCCCCTTAAAATTAAACAGTGAACCCTTGTTACAACAATAGACTGGCTCCAGTCTCCAGTGACTATTTTTTTTTTCATATTCCTGTTTGATAATCCACTAGAATAAAACCAAAAACATATCATGATTATAAAGGCTGATCACTAGAGACCATTGATTGTGTTGGGGTTTAACGACACGTCAACCCTTGTGGGTCATTTTGTGTCGTCTCCCAGAGAAAGGGAGAAGAGTGATAGAACAGATAGTCGAAGAGATGAAAGAGAGGAACAGGGAAGAAAGAGGAACAGGAATGAAAGTGAAGAAACAGAAGAAATAAAAACATTCCCCCTCTACCCTTACCTGCTACAAGGATAGCAGGCCTTGCCCAACTGTAAGCCAATATCAGTTGGACGCCCTGGTGACATAAGATACACGACACCTTCGCACCACCCAACCACCCCCTCACTAGAGACCAGCTTTTATATTCTTGACATTACTTTGGTTTTATTTTAGTTGATTGTTAAAGAGTTTATAAGAAAAACTGTTTAGTCACTTGAGACTGGAGCCGGTCTATTACAACGACAGCATTTAGTCCCAAAGATATTGGCATTAAAATAAATTTGCTGTTGTAAAGACTCCTCAATGAGCAGAATGGTATGTAAGATATACATTGCTTTATTTCTTATTTACTCATAGAACAAATACTTTGAATATCATTGAGGCGATTCTAACAAATATCCAAAACATATGTTTCTTGGAGCTTTAAATGCATAATTTTTGATGAAATGTCGCCTCTTTAGGCCAAATAAAAATATGTTATGTCAGGTTATTTTGGAATTTTAAAATAGGGACGGTAGGTTGGAAAATATTTTTATTTTGTTAAAAGATTTTATATTAGGTTAATAGGAAAACAATATGACCGAACAGGGAAATCTCCAAAATACCTTCAAAACTTTAGGGTCGAGGTGAAAAATTAGGCTCGATTTGGTAATTTGAAACACACATTTGTTTTTATTATTATTATTTTAGGCCTTAGCGAACATTTCGTGCCAGTCTTACCATTATAATGAACTTAATCGTTGTATCGAGCGGTTCAATGTATAAAATTGTTTCTTATTATTTTGTTCCAGGTTAAGGATTTACGGAGATTATTCATAGCTTTATTCTACATAATGATTTTGACTGGTAACACCTTCGCCTTTAGCAAGCCGGTAGACAAACCGCAGAGTCTTGTTATTGAAAAGGGGAGTAAAATAACTGTTCGAACCTCCGGCTGTCGGTCCTTGTCCATGGAGGAGCTAAGGAGTCGAATGGGTGGGGCATTCGATAGTGCCACCATGGCATATGACGATGAAAGTATAAAACATAGTGAATCACAAGCATTTATAAATGGAAACAATGATGATGTTGATGATTTTTTCGATGATGAAGACGAAATTGATGATATAGAGGATATTTCTGAGCCAAATATTAAGGGGAAGTTCATAGACGAATCTACCTTCAGTGTTCAAAATAGAAAATATATGCGGCGGAAAAGGGACGCTGTGTTAACTACGGATGACTATTTGGACCATGTTGAGAATACTAATGAAATATCTGGTAATACTAATTTTTTGTACCAAAACTTGGCTTACAGTACAATAGCAAAACGAAAATCTCGAAAAAAGCGAAGTTCTAATAAGAAGTTTCACCCTGCTTGGGAGTGTAAGAAAAAGAAAGTTTGGTTAAAAATGAAACCCGGATACTTTCCTTCGAGGATATTAGATGGGAAATGTAAAACTGACACGTGCTTTTTCGGTATTTATAACTGTAATCCAGTAAAGTATGCAATCAAAGTTTTAAAACGGGACCCGGATGACGCGTGTAAACCCGTACCTTTGATTGGTCGAAATACGACTTACGAGGAATCATGGGTATTTAAACGCATTCACGTGACAGTCGCGTGTGAGTGTGGACAGTCGTGGAAAGCGAAGAAGCGGAAGAGGACGAAGGAAAAGCGTCTGGGTGATATGACAGAGTGGTGATATTTTTAAACGGGTCTAAATTGCATTTTAATTCCAAACTGATAGGCATTCCTATACTTACAGTGTTCAAGCCACGTGACTGACATTTTGTGATATGACATTACAGACCAGTTTTCCTTCCGAAACTATTTTGTGGAATTTTGCAAAAGTTTTTTTTTTTTTTTTTCGTTTCGTTTTTCCATTTTCCCAGAAAATAGGCTTTGACATTCCAGGCAAACTGTCCCCTAAGGATACAAATTGCATGAAACGTCCAAGCCTGTTTTCTGGAGACAAAATAAGAAAATCAAATTGTTATCCGCTGAATTTGACCAGAGATCCCTCATTCTGTCAGAAAAAAAAATGCCAAGAAGTTGTTTTGGAATTTGCATTATTCCTGGAAGGAAAATGACTCGTAATGAAAGAACACAACTGCGTTTACTCAGATTTAAATATTTCATAATTTTAGCATTTAAGCCATGTCTCTGCGAAACCATTTCGTATGTGGGCAGCGTAGACGAAGATCAGACTGCGCATGCGCAGTCTGATCTAGGTCTCCGCTGTCCGCTTGCTGAATCATTGGATACCATAGAGAATATATAAACGGACAGCGTGTCCTGGTACTCCTCCGCGCATGCGCGGATTGATCTAGGCAATCACCGTTAGCATAGGCCCTAAAGATAAGTTTTGGCAGGGCATGGCTCATTTGAGATCAACAGAGAAAATCAGCATTTTCTAAAAATGTAAACCACTGAGACCAAAGCCATCCTACACGTGCCTACATGCACCGTATTCGATCTAATTACGGCTCTAGCGTATTTACTCTATTATTGGAACACTTTAACTCCTGCATGCAACCATACTTGCCCTAAACTTAAAAACAAGCCCATTTTTACTATTACTATCTTTAATTGAGGAGGGGATGCAAACGTTTAGATCCTGGTCAAACGCCGCGTTTCTGGCATCTGATCTGGGTCTACATTGGTTGCTTAGGTCTATTTGTCCAAATACATATTTCTAAAAAAAAATGCTGCAGTTATTTGTGGTAAAACTCATACTTCAAAAGAATGATCAGCTTTGGGAACAGGCAATACTGAATCGTAACCCAGCGGCTGGGCCCAGCGGGCACATAACGTTGAAACAACATCGATTCAACGTTTATTCAACGTCTTGACGTTGAATCAACGTTGAATCGACGTTGTTTCGACGTTGCGTATCTGCTGGGAACGTTTGTAGCAATGGCCAGCTACGCATTTATGAAGAATACAGACGTTTTGCGAAATAAAATGGGAAATTTTTAACTTTGCTTGTAAAATAAAGTGACTCATACAGATTCGGTAATTAGGTCGAATACGGTACGCACAGCATTTTGCTTTAAAAACGAATATGTGTCATCTAGAATTTATATAGCGAACAGTCAATTCAAGAATCGCAGCCGGTCAGGGTTTTTGCTGCTCGCCCGTAAAATGTGGCTGCTGATTCCTCCAGTGGTTCATTTCATCGGTAAATGTTGTTTGTTCGTCCACGCCACGCTATGATGCTGGGAACATTTTCAGCGGACGACATATTGAAATATGTTTTTTCTTTATTTTTCCCCGCAAACAGATTTTGACATTTCATGCAACTTGTCTCATGGGAGACAATTTGCATGAAATGTAAAAGTTTTCTGGAAACAATACTATAGGGCCAATTTGTGTAATATCAAATCCTGTTTTCTGGGAAAACTAAGGAAACTGTCATAAAAATGTCGCCAGCTGAATTTACCCAGAGAGTGGCAATATTGTAAAAAAAAATCTTCATGAAATTATAGCATATTAACAGTTAACAGTATACCAAAGAACTTTGTACCTAGCCTATCCAATGAATGAAATCCAGACTCACATGTATATCTGGACTCTTGTACATGAGAAGACTGCCGACGAAAACTCCGACTGGACTGTGCTTTACATAGTCTGGTCGTTATCGTCGTCACTTGCTGTATCATAACTCTAGATAAGGCGCTTTTTTTTTCATCCAAAAAGTGTTGATTTTTTTTCTTCCTCCTTGCAAAACATATGTTGTAGGTACTCATTAGAAGCGCCTCTTCGATGCGCTTCTAAAGAGTACCTACAACGTGTGCTTTTTCTTAAGAAAGAAGAAAAATATTATGTGGAGAGCCCCTCTTATCTGGAGCTATGCTGTATAAATGCACATTTTAGGCGTAACACTGTATTTACACTAAGTATTCGGACAGCTAGGCTTGAGCAACTGTATAGACCCAGATCAAATTGAAACCTCCGCAGAACGTACTTTACGGTTACGGTCAGTTTGTCGTAGACAAATATTTTTAAAAAAATACCTTTAAAATTGAGTTCTCCGCAGAATGTACTTAACGGCCAATTTACCTTAGACAAACATTACAAAATACCTTTAAAATGTACAGGTAAAGAATCAAAGTAAAATGTTTTCTAACCTTCACCGTTAGAATTTCGCAGTAGACTTTGTTTTTATGACCAGTTCTACGGAGGAGTCGATTGCTTCTGAAGAATAGTTTGTTCAACATCTATGGCCGTGTACACTCAGATCAGATTGCTTCTGAAGGAGTAGTTTACAGTCTACAGTGTAAACGTAGAGCTGATTGCTTCTAAAGTAGTATTTTGATCAGAGTCTACCTGTAGACTCAGATCAGATTGCTTCTCAAAGAGCAGTTCGATCAGGTTCTGTACTGTTTGCCATTCTATCTGAACATTTTAGATACTCGACCAGGTAGACAAATCAAGTTTTAGCATAAATATGGTATTGTTACAAAGTCCATAGCTCCAGGTAAGAGAGGGTATCGGGTCAGTATTTTTTCTTACGTCTCCATGAAAACATATGTTGTATGTAGTCATTAGATATACTTTGGCTAGGCGCTTCTAATAAATACCCACAACATATGTTTTAATTGAGAAATAAGAAAGATACCAACATGTTTCGGTTAAAACACTACTAATTCTTTATCTATAGTTATGAGGCCTCTGAATATTTCTGGTAAATACGGTAATGTTTAAGTGAACAGCGAAGGTCCCGATCGGAATGCACATATGTACATGTTGGTCAAGATCTTTGCTAAACGATCTGCGTATCGGAAAATGGTGTCTTCGGGGCATAAAAGAACAGCAACAGTCTGGATCAGCCTGCTCATAAGCGCAGTCGGATCACATCAACAGATTGAGAGGGATCACCCTTGTCAGTACGTACGGATGTAAAGGCTTTCATGGGCATTAAATGTCCGCATATATTTGGAGACTAGTTTACTCCCAACGCAAGAAAAATGAAACATTTTACTGACTTGACTTTCGGTCAATATGTGCTCCTGTACAATATAGTATATATTTGAAAACTGCCCGTTTCAGTCACTCATTGCTGCTGTGATTAAGGGGAACAGTTACGCTTTCAGGGGAGGTAACACTGTCGAACTTGCTTTGTCCACCTTCTGAAAAGAAGTCTACTCTAAAAGGAAAGAATTTGCTCCCTACTCTAAAAGGAAAGAATTTGCTCCCCCTGGGAGCAAATTCTTTCCTTTTAGAGTAGACGCTTTTTCAGAGGAGGTTTCGTGTGCAGGGAGGTAATCAGGAAGTCAAAGGGAGGTAATGAGGAAGTCACAAAAGTTGTCTCCCTTGTGAATAATGGCGGTATAGCCAGTAAGTGTATCATGCCCCCTTAAAGGGTGTTGTAGGTCCCCTCAAAGGTTTTGTTTTGAAACAGAGATACCCGAAGAAAATATATATCATGCATATTTTACTTCATGTTTTACGAGAAATAGTAACTGTTGAAAATCATACAGGGTTTGCCGTGGGGAACCAACCATTGTCTCATATGCAAAGTCCGTTTCATATATATGAAAACAGTGTGTACATATAATTGACTCCACCACAGAACTGGCGAACAACCAATGAAAGCCGATTTGAGTCTTCGTGGGGCGCACATATCAATAGGTATATTTTGTGACTCTACTTCTCATTGGTTATTTTCGTGTAAGCGAGTAAGACCTTTATTTTATGCAGTCATCATTAAATTCAACAGACGGATGCCAGTCTAGGGCACAGTTAGCCCCGGATTCGAAATTTTCTTTGCGAATGTGAGAATGTTGGGTTTCGCACAACTGATCTTATATGTTCATTTTTTACCGTGTCCAGGGAAAAGGATCCTTATCGCGTATGCGGACAACAAAGGTCTGGTTCAGCCTGCGCATGAGCATCCAAGCAGTGATCAGGACCTTCGCTGTCATTCGATCTATTCTACAGTAATCAATGATTCAATGAGCGGACAGCGGAGGCTATGATCTGGCTGCGCGCATGCGCGCAGCCAGATCAGAGCCTCCGCTGGCCGCAAATGCCATATGCCATGGTGACTTTTCTCTTGACATGACATACTTGTTAATGGCCAGTAGACAAAAGAGTTATTGTAGGCGCATGAGGAAAAAGTACAACATGATCATTCTGCGCATTATTGCAGGCTTGTCAGTTAATTCACCCTTAAATTGCACGAAAACACACTGCGCAACGTAAAAATGAACCCATATGGCTTATGCGAACTGCGAAGACACTGCCCAGGCTGCAAGGATACGCACTCTGGTCCAGGTCTTCGCTGTATATGGTATAAAACACGTACATTTCCTCATGCCATGCCAATTTACCGAGTATACCCTCCCACAAGCATTCTACGTAAATCTACATCGGGCCGTCATCGGCCCGTCAGCTACCCTGACGGGCCGATGACAGCCCGATATAGATTTACGTAGAATGCGGACTGGGCTATTTTACATAAGTATTGGGACAGACAAGCCTGAGCAAACGGTCTGTGGCATAACAAACACCGCAGGGCGCGGCGTTTGATCACAGTCTACCCTGTCACTCATCCAGCAGTTTTTCAGCAGGTAGTAAACTATTTTTCTCTGTTTTTAGACATGTATCGTAAGGAATTGATGTGTCCCAATATTAAGGGTAAATAGGGTAGAAAGATTTGACTCTGTCCCCATGTACGCACGGACGGATGAACGGTTAGATTTTTTTTCTGAAAGAAACGGGACGTTGACTCGTCGACTTGATGTTATATTAGTATTCATTCTTGAATGATGTCATGCGTGATACAGACAGTTGTTATATTATTTCCACTAAAAAAATAAGGCTCGACATTTCGTGTGAATCGTCTGCCATATTTTCTCTGAAAGTTTTTTTTTTTTTTTTTTTTTTTAATCAGGACGTCTTCTACTACTGTAATTGGTGCCTTAAAGATTAGTAAACAATATTCTCATTTTCTATTTTAAGGGAACAAGGCATGATATTTCATGTGAATCATCTGCAGCGGATTCATATGAAAAGTCAAGCCTCATTTTCTCTGAAAATAACAGAAACAAATACACATTAGAATATCATCTACTGCTGTTGTGACTGACACTTAAGTCTTTTGGACCCAGACGGGCTATGGATGCACGCACCCTAATGAGGATTTCTGTCCGTCTATTCTACAGCAGCCATTGACAATAATAGCAGAGTTGAAGGATATTTCCCAAAACTCTCGCTGTATTTAATATTCTTCTGCCAGCATTCTCGTCCATGTGGGAATCTGTCTAGCCCTGCATTAGTCATGTTAGTGTTTGGCTGGACTGCTCAGAATACTTGGTAGAGATTAGAAATTACAGCAGACGACTTTTCGAAATAATTTTCTCTTTTTAGCTTTGACCTTTCATGCAAATCGTCTCCAAAGGGAGACGATTTGCATATAAGGTCAAAACCTATCCTCTGGGAAAAAATAAGAAAAATATCACCAGTGTTTCGTCTGCTGAATTCGTACAGAAAGTGGTAAAGGTTAATTTGCCCGAAGCAACAGAATTATTATGGTTTCAACTTGAAGAATGACATATAGTTTGGACTTGCAGATTCATGCTAAGATCAGACGAAACTCATTAAACCCTTGTCCTGCTAAACCCGGATATGCCCTGTCTTTGCAAACAGTGTAGATCCAGATCAGTGGGCATCTGCACTGGTTTTCAATCAGTATGTGAATTTGTAAAAACAACCTGGATCGAGTAACCTCAATGGCTGAAAATTGGAAGTGGGCTTGCCATCTTAATCTATTCAGTTCGACAAGGGTTAACGCGTCCCTTATCTCTTACTGTCGCCCCAGTTTGATCAAACTTTAGATAAGGCTGCCTTTTAACTTACTTTTTGGCATCGTTTATTGCTTTACGTACTGAGCAAAACTTTCAGCGGACGACACTTTGAAATAATTTTTATACTGTTTTCAGAAAACAGAGCTTGACATTTTCAGGCAAATTATTTTGTTAAAATGCAATTTTCATGAAAGCCAAATATTTTCCTGAGAAAAAAAGAATATAATAAAGAGAAAAGAAACAATTTATGGCATCAGTTTGTTGTCGAGTCCCAGATTGTTCAAATACTGTTAGTGGGACGTAAGACATCGGTACATGTATCATTTTACAGTGGAAATAATGTAATGACAGTCTGTATATATAATATTTGTTAATAATGTATTAAGTTATTGTTGTGTACTATTCCATATTGAAAAAAAATATGAATTATGAATTAAAACAAAAATACTTAACTGCAATTCATTGTTTGTTGTTCTTCTGACCCCAAATTGTATATGCTTTCCCTTGGAGTAGTGTAGCGCCGCGCCTTGACAGGCCGTCGTAATTTGACACTATCAGCGGGTAACGGATACAACATTTACATGGTTAAATTTGTATGTCTGTCAGCTGTTACTGTGTGACATTTTATCTTTGTTCCTCGACAACCGCTAGATGGATTGTAGCCCTTTCAACTCTACTAAAGACCATAGCAATGTTTCTTTTGCAAACAGTGTAGATCCTGATGAGACGACTCGTGAGCCGTCTCATCAGGATCTATACTGTTTCCCATTCAGTTTTGATTTTTGACTTGAGACCCCTGTTTGGAACAATGGTTCTGACCAGCTTCATAGTTTGAAGAGTCCAGTTCAGAAACTCAGATATAGAAGGGTTAATGACTTTTTTCTTTTATTGAATCCCCATTCAAAAGCATGCTGGCGGAATGCAACATTTTACATGGTGAATTTTGCCCTGCTACCCATTTTTTTGTCGTTGACATTTTATCTTGGATCCTATTCAACCGCTTAGGGGATTTTAACCCTCTCAGCCCTACAGACAAAACAATTTTCTTTTCCAAACAGTGTAGATCCTGATGAGACGGCTCATCAGCATCTACACTGTTTGTCATTCGGTATTGATTTTTGACTGAAACCCCTATCTGAAGCAATGGTTCTGGCAAAATTCAAAGATGGAAGATTCCACTTCAGGAACTCGGGGATGAAAGGGTTGATGGAATCTTTCATGTTGGATACCCATTTAGAAACATGCTGGCGGAATGGCAAACATCTGATAAAGGAGCAGTCTGATCTGAATGAACAAGTCATGTATATACCCCTGTAAATCGCAATTTTTCACAATATAAATCGGAGGTTATCGGGATATTTATTATACTGCCATGTTAAAGTATTGCCACACAGAAATTTGCGGTAGCCCTCGGGCGGTCGGATTCGCAATAAAAGTTTACTAAATGAAACTACGAAGAAACCCAAGAAATCCGAATGTCGGATTTAAGTTGGTTTCCAGTTACTTTGTGTCGACTGGCTTTATGCCGAAAACAATAACTTTAAAAAGAAGTGCAGTGATTGGTCAACCAATCAGCAGTTTCCTCTCACAACGAGAAAAGCCACTGTACAGCGATACACAAAAACGAACCGAAGTGCAAAGAAATACTACATCGGACGGGCAACAGGCTTCCCTTAGTCGTTTTAGGAAGGACCTCTGACAGAAGCAATGTAAGTTTGCCCTCAAAATGATGAAAAATAACGGTTCAGTAAAAAGCATAAGTTTTATTGAAGTGTACCTCTAATGACCCATCATTATTGCTATTAAAACAACTCTTCCAAATGAAATGTAATTGGACCCTAAATTTGGGTAAAACTGACCATTTTTGCTATTAAAATGTATGGAAAATGTGAAAAGTTTTCATGAAGTACTGTTCCAGCATCCCCATTCCCCTCCCTCTCCCCCACCCCCTGCCTCACCTAATTCTTTTGCAGTTTGCAGGCATTTGTATATGCATATTTTACACAATATATGCAAGTGGCTACCTGAGGCAAAGTGGGGGTGGCGAAATGATAACCTTGAGACAAAAGCACCTATTTTTTCACTCGCAGGGTAGCAGTTTTAAGAATGGAAAGAAGTAAAACTGTTTTAAATTTAACTATCTGAACTGTTATATCCTGGCATATTATGTTAGTAAACACTACAATTTAACTGGTCCACATATTTGGCCATCTTCCTGACTTCTGTTGCGCCGGCCTCGGTGACTCAGTTGGATGCGCGTCCGACTGGTGATCAGGAGGTTGCGGGTTCGACCTCCGCCGGGTCAGCAACATTCTTTCTTGGAGATTTAATCATGAAATATTTTCTACGGTCATTCTCTCCCCTCCGCTGATCAAAAAGGACAGTTGCCAGTTTCTGGCGAAAGAATGTGCACAATACTGGTTAACCGCTTAGAGGACTAAGCCTGCCTAGTAAAAGTGTGGTTTGGTAAACTGACCGCGCTCGACATGACTCATTGGTTGACTGAGCCGTAAAACCTCAACACAAACAAAGACTTTTGTTGCAGAAATGCAGCCTCCACTCAGTAATATGCATTTGGAAGACAACTGTGCAACACAAGATACCTGTGCATATATTGTCTATATAACTAATGGAGTGGAACTCACAGGTACATGTTGGATACTCTTTTGGGCTCCAGTTAAGTAAACAGATGTATTTTTATACTCCCCGCAAACTTTTGTTGTTGGTGGGGTATATGGTTTTCACGTTGTCCGTCGGTCCATCCGTCCGTGTGTCCATCCGTGTCTCCGTCCGCGACACTTTGGTTTTTTCCTAATATGTTAAAAACGCAGTGATGGATATTCATCAATTTCCTCAGACACTTGATATCAATAACTAGACATGTGTCAAAGGTACACAAATGCCCCCGCAAGTTGCTTTTTGCCCATATGGCAACAACTACTATATTCCCAATGTTCAACCCCTAGCCTTACAGCAAGGCGTGACCCAGCAGCCACTCTAGAATAGATTTGAAGGTTTAGGTCTGGTAAGAGGCATACAAAATTTCAACTGCCTAGCATTAAAGATACCAAAGTTAATTATGACCTCCAAGGGAAAGTTGACATATGTACGTACGGACGTAACATCATGGCGAAATGTTATATGCCGCATTGTTGCCTTTAGCAGTTCATACTGACTCATAATCAGAAAATACAGTGTTTAAACATGAAATACCATCACGAAAACATACCTATATAATTTTGACCCTCTTAAACCCCACTTTTATATAGTAAAACTGGGGTTTACAGGGGTATTCATTATTTTTGTTATTTCTGCTCAAAAACATAGATTGTGGGTACTCGTTAGAACCGCCTCGACGAGGCGGTTCTAACGAGTACCCACAATCTATGTTTTGAGCAGAAATATGAAAAAATATCAGAATTTTTTATCCGAAAAATTGCCATTTTTTTTGTGGTAAAATTTTCAGTGTATTTGAATAAGCGTGTTTTCGTAATGCTTTTCGAGATATATGGCAAAATAGCTGACTGTAAAAAATATAGATCACTGTGACCTACGTTTATTTTAAGGTCAAACTTTGGGTTTTACTAACTCATATTCGGAAAGTATGATGTTTATACACCAAATATTCTTCAAGATACATGAGGGCCAAGATAGCCCTGTATCGCTCACCTGATTACCAGACAAGTTTCAAATCAGTTTGCCTTGCGGTTCAAGAGAAGAAGTTCAATACAGGATTTCAATATGGTGGCCATTTTGGATTTCCAATCTTAATGATTTTAGTACTCTAAGCTGATTCAAATAAATGTATAATACCTTGTATAGCCAGTCTCTAATAGTTGGTCTCTAACATCAAGATATCTCAAAGATGAGTTGCTGCTATCAAAGAGGTGGGGCAAGCAGTAAGCAGTAGATGGCCCTTAATTCATTAAGTAAATTTATAATTATAATTCAAATAATATTGATATCCGACTAGTAGCTAGTCTATGATTTTAGCTACTTTTGGTCTACAAGTCACCACAATACTTCCAATGAAGTTTCGAGTCAACTGGCCTTTTGGTTCAGGATAAAAGAAAAAGTTCAAAATAGATTTTCAACATGGCGGCTAGGGCGACCATCTTGGATTTTCGATCAGAATGATTTTAGCTATTTCTAATCTACAAATGTAGGAGAAGTAGGCTTTTAAAGCAAATTGCTGACGCCACACGACTGACGACGGTCATTGACTGACCAATCACAATAGCTCACTTTGAGCACACTTTGAGCACTGCGTGCTCAGGTGAGCTAGTAAGGTAAAATCACTGGACCTACATTTAAATAGGAGTTTTATTGTTAAAATGCACAAAATTCCATTTCAAACAGATGTGACAAATAATTTGCATAAATTTAAAGAGTCCATTGATGGAAATATAAAGTAGATCTGAAGAAGACTGCAACGTGATTGAATGTGAAATTGTGCCCTTCGGTTCACTAATGATTCCAATACGCTAAACCGATCAATCTATAAATAAAAGCCATTTACCGATTCGCACGAGGCTGATGCCAATTTTAAAACTCATCTATGACAACTAAACTTTAAAAGAAAATGCAGATATTTGTTTTAACGTAAACTGAAAATAGTTATAACAACCGGAAGTGGAGGTATTTTAACGGGTAGACTTAGTTTTGCCTTCATCACGAAAACATGCCTATATAATTTTGACCCCCTTAAACCCCACTTTTATATAGTAAAACTGGGGTTTACAGGGGTATACATTATTTTTGTTATTTCTGCTCAAAAACATAGATTGTGGGTACTCGTTAGAACCGCCTCGAAAACATAGATTGTGGGTACTCGTTAGAACCGCCTCGACGAGGCGGTTCTAACGAGTACCCACAATCTATGTTTTGAGCAGAAATACGAAAAATATGAGAATTTTTATCTGAAAAATTGCCATCTTTTGGTGGTACAATTTTCAGTGTATTTGAATAGGCGTGTTTTCGTAATGTGATTGTCTGATCTTGGCCAACCCTGTGAGTCACTACGTTCATGCTGCTGGTCGCGGGAAAGAAAAAAATGGTACCCAGCTGCCTTTAGTGTGCTACAGGAATAAATTTATAATTGTTTGACTCGATTGACGTTAGCTTACGAAACACTAGCCTCTCGACTTCTTGACGATTTGTTTCACTGGTCGGCCATTCGCAGGCCAGAAAAGATCGGGAAGAAGATGACAGCATTGTAGTACTTCATTATTTAACGTTTTAGCGTTAGGTAAATAGAGATAAATATTATTTGTTTCACAAAAATAGTTAAAATTTGATGTCCGCGAAGTTGGCTGCCAGTTGCCAATTGCCAGTTGCCATTTGCCTATTCAATCGGCAACTGGCAAATGGCAGCTAACTAATTCCTGGCTAATTGGCAACTGGCAGCCAAATGCCAATTCGATTTGAGAGGGTTTTAGAGCATAACGGCTGAATAGGCAAGTGGCAAACTGCCGCCAGATGCCAATTCAAAAATTCATGTGAACTGGCAACTGGCAGTCAGATGTCAATTCGATTTTAGGCAATTATAGAGAATTACAGGTGAATAGACAGCCGGCAAAAGGCAGCTAGTTGCCGATTCATCAGTCCTGGCCAATTAGCAACTGACAGCCCCATGCTAATTCAATATGAGAGGGTTTTAGAGCATAACGTCTGAATAGGCAACTGGCAAGCGGCAGTGAGATGCCATTTCGAAATTTCATGTGAATTGCCAACTGGCAACTGCAGTCAGATGCAAATTCTCTTTGAGGCATTTATACAGAATAACAGGTGAATAGGCAACCGGTAAAAGGCAGCTAGTTGCCAATTCGTCACTCCTGGCAATTTGGCAACTGGCAACTGGCAGCCAGATGCCAATTCGATTTGAAAGGATTTTAGACTATTACAGTTGAATAGGCCACTGGCAAAAGGCAACCAGATGCCAATTTGCAAATTCTAGTAAATTGGCAACTGGCAGCTACGTTTCACTTCGACTCAAGAGGGTTTTAGAGCACAGCAGCTGAAAAGGCAACTGGCAAACGGCAGCTAGATGCCAATTCGAGAATGTCTATTAATTGGCAACTGGAAATCAGATGCCAATTCGATTTGAGGCAGTTATAGAGATTGACAGCTTAATAGGCAATCGGCAAAAGGCACCAATTGCCAGTCCGTCAGTTTTGGCAAATTGGCGACTGGCAAATGGCAGCCAGATGCCAATTCGATTTGAGAGGGCTTTAAACTATTAAAGCTGGATAGGCAACTGGCAAACAGACGCCAGGTGCCAATTTGCGAATTCTGGTGAATTGGCAACTGGCAACTGGCAGTCAAATGCCGATTCGATTTGAGAGGGTTTTAGAGCATAACGGCTGAATAGGCAAGTGGCAAACTGCCGCCAGATGCCAATGTGAACTGGCAACTGGCAGTCAGATGCCAATTCGATTTTAGGCAGTTATAGAGAATAACAGGTGAATAGACAGCCGGAAAAAGGCAGCTAGTTGCCGATTCGTCAGTCCTGGCCAATTAGCAACCGGCAGCCCCATGCTAATTCAATTTGAGAGGGTTTTAGAGCATAACGTCTGAATAGGCAACTGGCAAGCGGCAGTGAGATGCCATTTCGAAATTTCATGTGAATTGCCAACTGGCAACTGCAGTCAGATGCAACTTCTCTTTGAGGCATTTATACAGAATAACAGGTGAATAGGCAACCGGTAAAAGGCAGTTAGTTGCCAATTCGTCACTCCTGGCAAATTGGCAACTGGCAACTGGCAGCCAGATGCCAATTGGATTTGAAAGGATTTTAGACTATTACAGTTGAATAGGCCACTGGCAAAAGGCAACCAGATGCCAATTTGCAAATTCTAGTAAATTGGCAACTGGCAGCTACGTGCCACTTCGACTCAAGAGGGTTTTAGAGCACAGCAGCTGAAAAGGCAACTGGCAAACGGCAGCTAGATGCCAGTTCGAGAATGTCTATTAATTGGAAACTGGCAATCAGATGCCAATTCGATTTGAGGCAGTTATAGAGATTGACAGCTTAATAGGCAATCGGCAAAAGGCACCAATTGCCAGTCCGTCAGTTTTGGCAAATTGGCGACTGGCAAATGGCAGCCAGATGCCAATTCGATTTGAGAGGGCTTTAAACTATTAAAGCTGAATAGGCAACTGGCAAACAGACGCCAGGTGCCAATTTGCGAATTCTGGTGAATTGGCAACTGGCAACTGGCAGTCAAATGCCGATTCGACTCGAGAGGGTTTCAGAGTATAATAGCTGTATAGGCAACTGGCAAACGGCAGCCAGATACCAATTCGCAAATTCTTTTGAATATGCAACTGGCAGCTGGCAGTCAGATGCCAATTCGATATGAGGCAGTTATAGAGAATAACAGGTGAATATGCAACAGGCAAAAGGCAGCTAGTTGCCATATCGTCAGTCCTGGTGAATTGCGACTGGAAGTCAGATGCCGATTAGATTTGAGAGGGTTTAAGACGGATTTAAGCTGTATAGGAAACTGGCAAACGGCAGCCAGATGACAATTCGCAAATTATTGTGATCTGGCAACTGACAACTGGCAGTCAGACGCCAATTCGATTTGAGAGGTGTTTAGAGCATAACAGCTGAATTGACAGCTAGCAAACGCAGCCAGATAACAATTCGAAAAGTTATGTGAATTGCCAACTAGCAACTGGCAGTCAGATGCCAATTCGATTTGAGACAATTACAGAGAATAGCTGGTGAATAGGCAACCGGCAAAAGGCAGCTAAACGCCACTTCGTCAGTCCTAGCGAATTGAAAAATGGCAAACGGCAATCAGATGACAATTCGATTTGCGAGGGATTTAGACTAATAAAGCTGAATAGGCAACTGGCAAACGGCCGCCAGATGCCAATTCGCAAATTCTTGTGAACTGGCAACTGACAGCTGGCACAAGAATTCGATTTGAGACAGTTATAGAGAATAACAGGTGAATAGGCAACCGGCAAAGGCAGCTTATGCCAATTCGTCAGTCCTGGGGAATTGGCAACGGGCAACCAGATGCCAATTCGATTTGAGAAGGTTTTAGAGCATAATAGCTGAATAGGCAACTGGCAAGGACTGACGAATTGGCAACTAGCTGACTTTTGCCAGTTGCCTATTCACCTGTTATTCTCTAAATCTGACATCAAACTGGCGTCTGACTGCCAGTTATCAGTTGCCAATTCACAAGAATTTGCGAATTGGCATCCGGCTGCCGTGTGCCAGTTGCCTGTTCAGCTGTTATGCTCTAAAACCCTCTTGAGTCGAATTAGCATCTGGCTGCCAGTTGCCAATTCACATGAATTTTCGAATTGGCATCTGGCTGCCGTTTGTCAGTTGCCTATTCAGCTGTTATGCTCTAAAACCCTTCAAAATCGAATTGGTATCCGGCTACCAGTTGCCTGTTGCCAATTCGCCAGGACTGACGAATTGGCAACTAGCTGACTTTCGCCGGTTTCCTATTCACCTGTTATTCTCTATAATTCTTTGAAATCGAATTATCATCTGATTGCAAGTTGTCAATTGCAAATCCACAAGAATTTGTGAATTGGCATCTGGCTGCCGTTTGCCAGTTGTCTATCAGTTGTTATGCTCTAAAACCTGTCAAAAACGAATTGACGTCTTGCTGCCAGTTGCCAGATGCCAGTTCACAGGAATATGCGAATTAGCATTTCGCTGCTGTTTGCCAGTTGCCTATTCAGCTTTAATGCTCTAAAACCCTCTCAAGTCGAATTAGCACGTAGCTGTCAGTTGCCAATTGCCAATTCACTATGACGTTTGCCAGTTGCCTATTTAGCTGCTATGCTCTAAAACGCTCTCAAATCGAAATGGCATCTGGCTGCCATTTGCCAGTTGCCAATTCGCCTGGACTGACGAATTAACAACCAGGTGACATTTCACCTGTTATTCTCATTAACTGCCTAAAATCGAATTGACATCTGACTGCCAGTTGCCAGTTGCCAATTCACAAGAATTTGCGAATTGGCGTCTGGCTGCCGTTTGCAAGTTGTCTATTCAGCTGTTATGCTCTAAAACCTCTCAAATCGAATTGACATCTGGCTGCTAGTTGCCAGATGACAATTCGCCTTGACTGACGAATTGGCAACCAGCTGCCTTTTGCCGGCTGCCTATTCAACTGTTATTCTCTATAACTGCCTTAAGTCGAATTGGCATCTGACTGACAGTTGCCAGTTGCCAATTCACAAGAATTTGCGAATTGGCATCTGGCTGCCGCCTGTTGCCTATTCAGGTGTTATGCTCTAAACCCCTTTCAAATCGAATTTGCATCTATCTGCCAGTTGCCATTTGCTAATTCACAAGAATTTGCGAATTGGCATCTGGCTGCCATTAAGCGGTCTCCTACTTAGCTTTAATCCTCTTAATCCTTCTCATTTCGAATTAGCATCTGGTTGCCAATAGCTGATTCACTAGAATTGGCATATTGGCATCAGACTGCCGTTTGCCAATTGCCTATTCAGCTGTAATGCTCTAAAACCCTCTCAAGTCGAATTGGCACGTAGCTGCCAGTTGCTAGTTTCCAATTTACAAGAATTTGCGAATTGGCATCTGGCTGCCGTTTGCCTCTTGCCTATTCAGCTGTTATGCTCTAAAACCCTCTCAAATTGAATTGATATCTGCATGCCAGTTGTCAGTTGCCAATTCGCCAGGACTGACGAATAGACAACTAGCTGCCATTTGCCGGTTGCCTATTCACCTGTTATTCTCTGTAACTGCCTCAAACGGAAATGGCATCTGACTGCCAGTTGCCAATTTGCCAGGACTGACGAATTGGCAACTAGCTGCATTATGCCGGTTTCCTATAACTGCCTCATTTGAATTGGAATTTGACTGCCAGTTGTCAGTTGCCAATTCACAAGAATTTTCGAATTGGCATCTGGCGGCCGTTTGCCAGTTGCCTACTCAGCCTTAATAGTCTAAAACCCACTAAAATCGAATTGGCATCTGGCTGCCAGTTGCCAATTGCCAATTCGCCAGGGCTGACGAATTGGCAACTAGCTCCCTTTAGCCGGTTGCCTTTTCACCTGTTAGTCTCTATAACTGCCTCAAATTGAATTGGCATCTGACTGCCAGTTGTCAGTTGTCAATCACAAGAGTTTTCGAATGGGCATCTGGCTGCCGTTTGCCAGTTGCCTATTCAGCTGTTATTCTTTAATAATCTGGCTGCCAGTTGCCAATTTGCCAGGATTGGCGAATTGGCATCCAGAATGTGAAGTTAGCTGCCATTTGCCAGTTGCCGGCTGAATAGGCAAATGACAACTGGCAACGCAGCCAATTTCACGGACATAAAAAAATTTGCTTTGTGACACGGTCTGAAATTTTTCGTGACTCACAATCGACAGCAGACATCTCATGTGCATCGATATCAGATTGTGCGTGCATCGATATCAGACTGCGCGTGCATCGATATCAGCCTGTTCATCGAAAAGCGTTAAGATGATGGAACGAATCAAGGAGATCGAACAAACCAAATAATGAAATAAAATTCCTGCCTGCGTGCTCATAAGATCGTGACTAGACCACCGTCTGCTATTTTTTTTTTCTTTTTTTTTTTTTTTTTTGCTATTCGCTTTTGATATGCTGGTGAACTACATGAAAACATTTCTGTGCGAAACAAATAACAACATATAACCATTATATTTTTTTATTTTATTTTATTTTTCTTTATTTATTTATTTATTTTTTTTTTTTTTTTTTTTTTTTTTTTTTTTTTTATTTTTTTTTTTTTTTTTTTTTATGTTTTTGTGTTTGTGTTTTTTCTTTCTCAGGTTTTGTGATCTAACAGCCATCAAGGAGCCACAATGCTGGTTGACGTTGCTAGACCTTTGCCACTCTCTGGGCAAATTCAGCAGATAGACGACTTTCTTATTTTTCCCAGAAAAATGAGTTTGACAGCTTATGCAAATTGTCTCCAATGAAGTCAATTTGCAAGAAATGTCAAAATCTGTTTTCCGGGAAATATAAGAAAAATATTCAAATATGTCTGCTGAAATTTCTACCCAGAGTGCTAAGCGTTTACTGCAAGTGAGCCTCTCCACATAGAAATCGACCTTATGACAAACAACGTGTACTAAGGCTAGCCCTTAGATTGTTGTCTGCGCGTTAATCTGAGTCTACGCTGGTTACATATGTCAGAATATCATTTAACTATTTTCAGAAGCTTAGTTCGGCCGCGCTAAATAAAAAGTGCATTTGAACAGGCGCAACATGCGCAGATTTAGATCATCCAGGCCTTTCTTCTCCATTACCGCATATGCCAGAAGACACGTTTTCGCATGGCGCGGCCAAGTAATTCTTTATGTTCCCATAGCAGAAATAGAAACGTATATAAAATCTTTCCTGTACGTAAAAAATAAATATAATTTAATCAAATTAAATTTAAAGGAAAAATAAAAATACATGCCGGAACTTCCTTCGATAGTCTCGTCGTCTTTAGTAATTATATCAAATTAAGCCTCATCGTAAGAAAATGTACCATCGGACGTGTGTACCATGCGTAGACTCAGATCAGCCTGCGCATCCGCACAGTCTGATCAGACTCTTTACTGACTACAAGAAAAAGCATAGAATTACAGGCTGTCCACAGTGCGAATAGCGTAGACTCTGATTAGACTGCGCGGATGCGCAGGCTGATCTGCGCCTTCGCTTGGCGCAAGTTTCCAGTAATTTCATATCCAAGGCATTTCGTCCCAAGCCGTGTCGTACTTATTTGGCCATTTCGTATCCACATTAATTTTCAAGATAATATTTTTGTACCCTATGGTAGGTTTCACTACTGACCGTTCAAAGACGGTGGTTCTTGCGTTGATCGCTCTTTGTTGGGCCTTATGGCTGCTCGTTGCCGCGTGGGGTATGGTATGAAATAAATAGGTGATTGTATGAAACGAGCTTAAGCATTTTGTGCACTTTTTTTTTCATTAGGTATGCAAAGTCGCGGACCAGACAAATCCTGTTTAAACGTAGGTCCGAGGCAAAATGCACAACATCGAACAATTTTTACATTAGTGTGTCACCGGGTATAGGTATATGATACTCTTGTACTGATTTGCGGTAGAAGACGGATTTTATAGCGACGTGGTAGAGTGACTTCCTGTCACGCGGACGGCCCGGGTTCAATCTTCTGTCGTGACATATTTTTTTTTTTTTTTTTTTACCTGTTACAAGTGTACAAATAAATATTTAGTCTTATAGTAAAAAGAAATTATGTATGTACCCCGAAAATTTATTTTTATAGGCTGATTTCGTCAAAAAAAAAAAAAAAAAAAAAAAAAAAAAAACTGATGTCTCTTTTTAGCTATATCGAGAACGAACGATCAGCTGATCGCCAGTCAGCTGAAATCACCGCATATCCTACCTTTATCATGTTGTCAGCGATAAATTCTTCACCATGCATAATATTTCTGTTATGTGCTGTAGGAATGTAATCCATTTTTTTACAGCAAAACTTCAGTATTTACACTTAAATACGCGAAAAATGTTGTTTAATACGAGGGATGTAACATACTAAATATGGCGGCTAAAACGCAGATCAGTCACGCATTTATCCGTATCAATGTCGTAAAAAATGTATCCTTCTATCTCATTGGCTATACGATTCATTACAGCCAATGAGATCGCTTGCGGCGGTTGACTGGCTTTCCATGTTTGCAGCGGAGCATTTCTGATCATCATATTTTTCGGAAACCAGGCTGGCAACGGACATAAATTAGCGTTGGTTTTCGGGTTCAACATTTAGCCGATACACTCCGCTGTAGATTTGGGAAACCAGTCAGCCGCCGCATGCAATTCTACATAGTATCTGAGAGACTCACGATACCTATAGTACGAGCTTAAGCTTCGCCACCTGCTCGTTATTAATACAAGCATAAATGTGGCATCTGACAGTCTGTAAAATTTCATTTAGTCTCTCGTTCTTGAACTGGATCAAAAATGAAATGATTTTATATCGCATCTCTGAATTAATTTCGCCAACATTAATTCAGAGATACGATAAAAAAATAATTTCATTTTTTAACGTCGAACATAAACGCATACGCTCTTTTTGTCAAAAAACATCTTTCTGTGTGCTTGAGAGACTTAGACACCCATTATGATATCACACCTATGTAGATTTAAAGTGTTTTGTTTTTGTTTGTTTGTTTGTTTGTTTGTTTGTGTTTCTTGTTTGTTTGTTGTTGTTTTTTGTTGTTGTTTTTTTGTTTGTTATTTTATTGTTTTTGCTTTTTTTTTCTTTCTTTTTTTATTGTTTTTGTTTTTTCTGTTATTAATTTTATTATTATTATTATTTGTTTTTGTTTTATTTTTTTTTTTTTTTTTGTTTTTTTGTTTTTTTTTTGTTTTTTTTTTTTTTTTTTTTTTGTTTTTTTTTGTTTTTTGTTGTTTTTTTTTTGTTTTTTTTTTTTTTTTTTGTTTTTTGTTGTTTTTTTTTTTGCTACTGACAGTTGACTATAAATAGTCAATTTCTGTTTGTTGTTGTTGTTGTTTATTTTTGCTATTGATAGCTGACCGAAAAAAGTCATTTTAACGTTATTTTGGCTATTGACATGTGACCATAAATAGCCTTCCCAAACCATAGACTTCAGGCCATCGCTCCAGGTAAGATACGTTTTCCACTATAACGTACATGTTGTACTGATTTTTTTTTTTCCATGAAAAAACATACGGTGTGAGTACACATTAGAAGCGCCCTGCAGAGGCGCTTCTAATGAGTACCCACAACATATGTTTTCATGAAGAAATAAGAAAAATGGAATCTTGATATCCCTTTTCGTCTTTGGATTATTTTCTTAACCTTTGAGTGGTCTATGAAAGCCATTTTCATTAAATCCTAAAACATTTTCAGTTATATTCAGAAACGTTTAGTGTTCTTGTTGGTAAGGTTTGCATCGTGCGGACTATCTAGGTTTCCATAAAAAGGGAATTTTTAGCAGAATCAGCATAAATTCTTTCCTTCTTGTACCTCTGTTTGTCCTCTATAATTATGAAGAAATTAAAGACAAATTATGTCATTTTGAAATTAAATACTAAAATAAACGTTGAACAAATTAATTTATGTACAACTAACTGATGTATAAAAATGTTTATATATATATATGTTTTATAATTGATGAATAAAAATGATTTTCGTCTACAATTCTGTTACAAATGTCGGCATATCTTGTCTTATATTACGTCATTAAACAGCAACCCAGTGCAATTCAGGAGAAAATGTTTAGTGTCTTCGACTTGTCAACTACAAATGAACCGTGCAAAGCGAAAACGTGTCTTTGCGCATATGCGGACAGCGAAGGCCCAGATCAGCCTGCGCACCTGCGCAGGCTGATCAGGGACTTCACTGTCCGCTAATAGAATCATTGGATACTATAGAATGTTTCAACGTAGAGCTATCGAACAGGATCCGTTTTAAACAACAATAAAAGAAAAGGACAGAACTTGACTGAAACTTGCCCGCAGCGAACAGGAACATTACAACAAAAACAACAAAAAACTTTAGAACCACCACATTAGAACATATTATTATAATTAAAAAAGATTTGAGTGCGAGAAATCGCAAACATGTCAAAACATATATCAAGCCAGAAACTATTAAATATAGTAATAGTCCTAAATTTGTCATAAATGACATTGCATGTTTCATTCAGTCATATTTATGACAAATTTAGGACAATGATAACAAGATCTAATTCTATCTAGACTATGCTCCACCCTGCATGGACTAATGACAATACTTGGCATTTAACCATTAAAGCGTTAACCAAATTGATAACAGAGGAAGTTCTAAAACTGATAATGTTACTTTTTCCGAGAAAGTAACACTGCTAGGCAGACAATCAACACGAAATGTTCAGCCTTATTGTCTCTGAAAAAAAAATAATAAATTATTTCAAGGTGTAGTCTGCTGTAGTACTGATTAGCGTTTCATGGGTTAATATTTGACTAAATTTATATGTGACGTTAATGATTTAAATACGATCCTCCTGCTTTCATATCTTTTGTAAACAGTTTCTATTCATGGACCTAAATCAAAGACAACCTGGTGAAATTTAATCAAGAATTATTGGATGTTTCAAAATGACGAGGCGAAACCAACTGAATGGATTTATAGCATTCTTACACTATCTCTGTATCCCATCTCATTCTTGCCCTGTTTTGTTTGGCTAAATGTAATAAGACAAGAAAATGTATCTATGCCTTGTAAAACGCGAGGTTCTTTTTCCATTTACGACAGAATTATGCGGACAACGAAGGCCCAGACTAGCCTGTGCATTCGCACAGTCAAGGCCTTCACTGCCAGCCTACAGAAGTATGGGGTATTATAGAGTATAACGGTGAAAAAGAAAATCTCTGATCAGACTGTATGGCCTCACTGGCTGATCTGTATCTTAGAAAAAAATTGATCAGACTGAAATGCTGATTAGACTCGTAGAAAATTCTCTGATCAGACATGCTTTCGCTGGATGATCTGAATCTTAGGAAAATCTTTGATCAAATTGAATGGCTGATCAGAGTCTTAGGAAATTCTCTGACCAGGTTTCATGGCTTCGCTGGCTGATCTGATAAAACCTGTCGCCTGACAGGAAAGTTCGCCTGAAGTTGACTTTAGTTAGACCCAAGTCTGCTGCAGTAAAACCAGAAAATGAAATAAATCACCAACAACATAAACACAGAATAGTAATGAACCACAATAAAGAACCGACTTGGAACGGTCACTTATAATCCTCGCCCTCAACTTTCACTGTGGTTCAAAACACTTATTTGTGCGGCTCGTTGAGCGATCTCCTAACTCATTGCGCAAATGTGCAATCTCGCCAGAACCTTAGCTAGTTGCTCATACGAACATTCTCAAACAAACAACAAGGTCTAAGCTCCTGTGAGTATCTCAACATGCGCATTCAAAGTTAGACATTACCGAAATCAAAAAATTAAAAGTTTGGATAAAAAGTCAGACACTGGTGTTCCCAACAGATACAATCACTTAAATGCGTGGGTGAAACGTCACACACCGACGATACCGGCAAATATAAAAACCGATGATCCCGGCAAATATAAAAAATCCTTTGTGAGCTAATCGAACACTCTACCATATATAAAAATTCAAAGCTATATTAACACGTGTCCGGGGGCAGTTAACCTTCAGCCTTCGAAGTGTTAACAACTCTTAACCAACGAATAACCATGCCCGAGACTGTTATGCCTGGTGTACTCCTCAGGGCCCTGAGCGAGTACAAGTTTGTCGGCACTCCACTTTGGAGGATGTCCGACGGGAAGGATCTAGTTCGCGTTGAACTAACCTTCCATAAGGCTCTACCAACTAAGCCTTATTACAAGAAGAGGGTTGAAAGCAGGAGGCAGCCTGCACCCTCTGCTGACGAGTGGCCTCACCAGCCCTCTGCTGCTACAAGACCGACGACGACGACCAGATCGACGCCTGCTCGACGACAGCCAGCTATGGAGAGGGAGATGCCACCACAACCAACGCAGACACTACAAGACAACACATCACGCATGATCGCACACAGAAGACAGCAACCATACAGCCATCGCCGATCATCACTAGACCAGCTATACCGCCTCCATCTCCAGAATCACCACCGACGAAGAAGCCGAGAACAAAGTCGCCGGCGACGAAGACTGCACCCACGCAGTACTTCCATGTTGACATTGAGGAAGAATACCCTCTACATGAGAAGTACGACCTCCAGGATGTCACCTCTACAAAGTACAAGGCCATCGCTAAAGCTCAACGACTACCAAGAGACGACGAAGAAATCAACGTCGACCTGCCAGTTTATTTCGTCTACCATAGAGACAACCAACATTGGACTCTCATCAAGGGACCTACTTCCAAGTTCTACGACGAAATCTGGTACGAATACATCGAAGAGCTTTACAAGAGAGGCGTCAAACAATGGAACTCAGCCTACTGGTACGACATCCTGGAGCAATCGTGAAGTGACCCCCAGGGGGAGGTGGCGGACCACCACTTATTCGTCTGGTGCCGCCAAGTTACCTTGGTACGACTTACTCCTAAGTAGGTCAAACTTGCGGCACGCGGACTTGGGTGAGGACACCCTCTTGATACCTGGGTGAGGACACCCTCTTGATACCCGATGAGGACACCTCTCGGCTCTTGGGTGAGGACACCCTTTTGGCTCCTAGGTGAGGACACCCATCTTGCATCCTTTCCGGCGTCTGACTGACTGACATGTGGCTAGTGAGTGCACCTTACTCTCGACTAGAGCTGTGTGCCTAATGCATTCTGCAGTCGGAATTGACACGCATTAGGTACGAGATTGAAAGCTCAAACTTTTCGACCGATCGTCAAAATTCTGCAACTTACAGGCTGGACTACTACTCTCGCACGAGGTCTGGACACACGCGAGGTCTGGACGTGCACGCACTCCGTGTCTGGGCGAGGTGACCTAGTTATGAATTATAACTAGGCACCGTTTTAAGCCAACCCAGTAGTCCAGTAAAACTAATCCAGATTTATCTGGCGCTGCCTCTATGTGACTCAGTTGCCTGGCAGCGTTAAAAATCTGAAAACTGAACTGAACCCGTGTCCTGCTGAACCCGGATATACCCTGTCTTTGCAAACAGTATAGATCCAGATCAGTTGGCTTCTGATTTGGATCTGCACTGTTTGTCATTCAGTATGTGAATTTATATCAACAATGTGGATCAAGTAATCTGATTGGCTGACAATTAGAAATGGGAGTGGTATCTTATTTTATTCAGCATGACAAGGGTTAAGAGACCGGCGGGCGTCGGTCAATAACTTACCTACTTTGACTTTGATGAGTCCACGTCGCTGATATTACCTGGTCTGTGTACTCTGTAGGAACTGGAGAAGCGACGGTATGTGTGTCCTGTATGTCATCTGGGACTTTTTTACATACTGTCGACTCTCGTTATCTCGACCTCGCTTATCTCGACTAACCGGTTATCTCGAGGTGAAAATCTGGTCCCTGTTTTAACATGTAAATCTAACAACAGGTAACAAAATATTGTAGAAAAGAGGAGAAATTGCTCCTCTTTTCCACAATATTTTCAATATATCTCCAAATTTAGGGGTCAAATTGTATATTCATTTTTGAAATGAGGCTGTTAAACTTATTTTTTTTCTTAATTCTGCAAATCTGATATGTCGAGGTACGGATATCTCGAATTGTTTCAGACTGTCTCTTGAACTTCGAAATAAGGAGACTCGACTGTTTACATGGTGCTCAGAAAAGAAGAAAAATCGGAGATTTGGTTTTATTATATCTCTTCATATACATCTACAGTCGACTCTCGTTATCTCGAGTTCCAAGGGACTCTCTGAAATACTTCGAGATATCCATACCTCGACATATCAGGGTTGCAGAATTGAGGAAAAAAAAATATTCGAACAACCACATAAGTAATTGGACTCTTGCAGTTAGAGATATATTGAAAATATTGTGGAAAAGAGGAGAAATTGCTCCTTAGGAGCAATTTCTCCTCTTTTCCACAATATTTTTTACCTGTTGTTAGATATTCCTGTTCAGGCAGGGACCATATTTTCACTTCGAGATAAGCGTTTATTCGAGATAAGCGAGGTCGAGATAACGAGATTCAACTGTATATTGTATGTAGTTTGCGAGGCTGCATACGCCCCTTAGCACCGGCTTAAGCAGTATTCTAGTTTTAAAGTAACCAGAATGGGCTCAATGGTCCCAAAGGAAATGAAATATACAAAGTCCTACCATTCGGTTTGATCACAGTACAAGTTTCATGCAATAAATACAAGCAAACTTTCAAGCTGTTTTAATGGCTGTCAATTTAGCTGTTCCAGGCCTAGGAATCATTACGAAAACATGCCTATTCAAATATATTGAAAATTTTACAATCAAAAATGGAAAATTTTCATATAAAAAATTCTGATATTTTTCCTATTCTTGCTCAAAACATAGATTGTGGGTACTCGTTAGAACCGCCTCAGCGAGGCGGTTCTAACGGGTACCCACAATCTATGTTTTTAGCAAAATAAGAAACAATAATGTATACCCCTGTAAACCCCAGTTTTACTATATAAAAGTGGGGTTTAAGGGGGTCAAAATTATATAGGCCTGTTTTCATGATGAAACGTTAAAACACGGTAGGCGGTCTACTATCCGACCTTGTCCTGATTAGAGAACGCGAACAATTCAGTTAACTGTTACTAACAGCAAGTGCGTTCCATCCTCTTTAGAACAGCTAGGATTTTAAAGATCACTAATTTTGCCACTACTTTGACAAAACTATTAACTAAGAAAGATGTTTAAAGAAGAAAGATGTTTTAAAAAATTCAAAGTATAGAGCAAAAAGGCGTTGATTCTTTAAAAATGGCATTGACCGAAAGGTCTATCATCATGTTGACTGATTTATCAAAGCCATTTATTTTACAAGTAGATATCTCAATCGAGGGATTAAGGTGAATGGAAACACTGTGGGATTTTCTGCCATTTTTGGTGCTTACCTGCACTCCTTCTTTGAAGGGCTCTACAAGGGGAGCCTATTCTCTCCATTTAGAGCAGATCCCTTTTAACCCATTTATGCCTAGCGTCCCATAAAAGGGACATTGACAAATAGTGTAGACCCAGATCAGAGGCCGTAGATGGCGCCGACTGATCAGCTTTTACACTGTTTGTATTAAATACAGGAATTTCTATAAACCATGGCAATAGCTAGAGGGCCCAGAGGGACCTAATTCGCTCACCTAAGTGTCATTGTCTCCAACCATGATCAGTTACTGCAACAATTAAATGCAACATAGTATATTCTAAAAGACTATCATCTTCTCTTCATAGGACCGTCTATGCTTTAATAGACTGTCATCCAAGAAACATTTCTGCCGACTTTTTTTCAGAATCTGGCCAGTAGTTTTAGAGGAAAAGCGTATTTGACACTGATTTGTCTGTGTAAAACTACTGACCCCCAGGGTGGGGCCATTTTGACCCGAGTGTCCATGTTTTTCGACGAATCATGACGGCTTGTACAATCTTGATAGAGAGGTTGACCAAAGGAACATTGCTGCCAAGTTATACTGAAATCGGTATAGTGGTTTTTGATGAGACAGTTTTTAAAGTTTTCTGTATAGATATATGGGGAAAATAAGCCCCGACCCCCCCTGGCGGCCATGTTTTTTGACGAATCATGACGGCTTGAACACCAAAGGAATATTTCTGCCAAGTAATATTGAAATCGATCCAGTAGCTTCTGACAAGAAGATTGTGGTCCCCCACTGGCGACCATTTTTTTTTACGAACCATGATGGTTTGAACAGTCTTGGTAGAGGGTCACCATAGAAACATTCTTGCCGTTTACATTGAGGATGTCTTCTGACAAGAAGATTTTAAAAGTTTTCTGTATAGATATAGAGGGAAAGAAAGGCCCGCTTATAGTTTGACAAAAGGTACAGTAATCTTACTAGATCGTTTTCTGATAATATAATCTCCCCTACCTGTTATAAACTCGTGTTGAGTCATTCAGTAAGCTTGTCTTTTTAAATGAAAACAAAGTATTATATTATATATTTATAAAGCCAAACACACACACACACACACACACACACACACACACACACACACACACACACACACACCACACACACACACACACAAACGACTAAAGCTGGTCTATTGCGGATCATACAGGAATAAAATTCATTTTTGTGGAATTTATGGATGCGTAAACGCCGGTGAATGACTTGCAAACAGAATAAAGCCCGAAGGAATTTATGTTCAGTTTGTGAATGATTTGCAGGTGTTTACACATCGATAAAATCCACAAACATAGAATTCCATTACGAAAACACGCCTATTCAAATATATTGAAAATTTTAACACCAAAAAAGAATGAAAATTTTCAGAAAAAAAATCTGATATTATCCATATTTCTGCTCAAAACATAGATTTTGGGTACACGTTAGAACCGCCTCAGCGAGGCGGTTCTATCGAGTACCCATAATCTATGTTTTAAGCAGAAATAAGAAAAATAACATATATCCCTGTAAATCCCAGTTCACGATATGTTTCCCTATATATGCAAGTGAGGTTTAAGGGGGTCAACATTATATAGGCATGTTTTCGTTTCTTTTATTTCGAACTCGGTCCATTAACGCTAAATCCGTGAGTAAAATAGTCTATTTCAGAAATCTTTGCAAATCAAATAGATCCAACGCCATATACCATATGAACCGCTACGTGAGAATACCAATCTTCTGACATGGGCGCCAAACGAAGACTCAAATCAGCCAGTGCGTCCGCGCATTTCATCAGAGTTTTTTTCGTGGTCCGAATGAAGAAACTTTTCATCCTTGGCTGATCTGAATCTTCGCTGGGTGCGCATGTCCAAAGGAACGTTTTCTGATGTTGAGACTTTTGATCAAAATATTTCATGGGTACATATATTCTGCATGGAGAAAAAAAAGTAAAAAACACTATTTCGAAGAAGGTTTTGTTTAACATGAACCCAGACCTTTTCTGCAGTATTTAAGGAGTCTTTTCTATCTTATATGTCCATTCTTAAGGTTCATAAGTATCAGATTGATAAGCACGTCTAAAATGTTTATGTAACGACCTTCCAGATGCACTGTTCGTTGAATCTATAGTGTTACCCACTGCTGAAAATACAGATACAGACGCCAAACTGTCGGTACAGTACAAAAACACAAATTACGAACGAAGTAATACACAGAAAGGCCGCAATCACGAAGCACAGCCTTCCCGGAGGGGGTGGGGGGTCACCAATGAAAAGAAGAAATAAGGAACTACAAGACACAACGACACAGTGATAATAACCGACATACTACATGTAACAAAGAACTGCAATAGAAGAACCGCACTGGAACGGGCGACAGAAACATCTATAGTCGAACCTCGATAGCTCGAACACCGATAGCTCGTTTACCATGGCTAATTCTAACTCTTTTTTGAGTCCCTACGAAATTCTTCCGATAGCTCGAGAGAATAAATATCTTGGTAAATTTTCGTATGTTATCATGAACGTATGTTGTATGTGCTCATTAGAATCGCATCATCGAGGCAATTCTAATGAGTACATTCAACATACTATTATTTTGTAGAAGATCGAAAAAATATCCATAGATCATTGCCTATGCTTCCTAACCTGGCGCCATGATTAAATCTCAGTGGTTCGAACTACCCATTTGAAGTTCGACTGTACTGGGGACTTGTGCCAAAGGCGTGTAATGGTGAAACAAAATTTTTAACAAACAGGTGCTCAATATACTGTTACGGCCTAGCATTCCTACCTTCGATTATCTGCCTTGGCAGATTACGCATAGCTTCTAAGTATATATTCAATCTCTGACAACTGCGTCAGGGAGACGGCTCTTTGGCTCAGTGGTTAGAGCATTGGAGTTTTAACCGGGAGGACCGGGTTCGAATCCCACGATAGGCGGGAAATTTTTTCAGCTATGCTTCATTCCTTTGTTACGGCTTTCATGTAAGATGAGGGCTAGTCCGGGATTGGACTTTATTTCGCCGAAAATGGCTTTACGTCATCATAAATGATGACTTCCTTGAAAAGGGGGAGTGTTACTGCCTAGCACTCCTACCTTCGATTATCTGCCTTGGCAGATTATGCATAGCTTGTAAGTATATATTCAATCACTGACAAATGCGTCAGGGACTCGACTCTTTGGCTCAGTGGTTAGAGCATTGGATTTTTAACCGTGAGGACCGGGTTCGAATCCCACGATCAGCGGGAAATTTTTTCAGCTATGCTTCATTCCATTGTTACGACTTTCATGTCGTAAGAATACTTACCATCTGATTGTAGGCTTTAAACGTTAAGGGGAATGCATTAAAAGTTTGAAATCTTTTGAAGAAGTCTGAAAGCTCTCATTATATACATCGCCGTATTTACCCTAATATTTGGACTCATTAACTTCTTATGACACTTGTCCTAAAATTTGAACTTGTCCATATTTACTACTTTTTGATGTGTCTAAAAACTGATGGATGAGTGGCAAACAGTGTAGACCTATTCAGACGCCGCTTAACGCGGCGTCTGATCTGGGTCTACACTGTTTGCTTAAGCCAGTCTGTCTCAATACTAAGGGTTATTACGGAAGTTTCGGAAATATTTGTTCAAAACGTAACCGCGAAAAATCAGTTTTAAAAAGATATCTAAAGAAACAACTTCGGCTAGTGGTTTTCTTTTGCTCTGCCTGTCAGTGTCTAAGGTATTTGCCACGAGTCCTCATCCTTGTCACGGTGATTTAAATGGATTACATGTTCTTGTCTTTTTGTAGCCGCTATGCGAGCTGAACAATCATTTTGTTTGCAACGTTCGAACCTACGGGTAAGATTTGATACATGTATCAGAATCAAAGCACTGATAGCACTGGTGGGTCGACTGTCTTCTCTCCGTGTAGGCTGGAAAACTGGTCCTGGTCGGGCACTTAAGACTGTCTTAATTAAAACTTATCTTCTTGTAATTTAAGCAATTACTGCACACCCTGATCGGACGCCGCATTCTGATCTGGGGTTGCACTGATTTCATTGGTCGATGACAATCACGTGGACAATAATCCTTAAAGAAATTTTGATGTCTATACAACAGATCTATTGTAAACAATCTACCCAAAAATTGATTGAAACCGCCCGTTAGAATGGTCATTATGTCCCACCCCCCACTCTACCAAAGTGGGGGGGGGGGGGAGCATATTGTTTTTGGGACGGATCCCGTTGGCGTCGGCCTCAGCGTCGGTGTCGGCGTCAGAGTCGGCGTCAGCGTAAAACTTCTTGTCCGCTCTGTAACTTGAATGCCCTTTGGAATATTTTGATACTACTTGGAAGAAACGTATATCAGGACGAGATGATGTGTCGCATACAAGATTGACAACTCTTGCTTTCTTACTTTTGGAGTTATCACCCTTTGTTTTATCAGGAAAAGATATCGTGTCCGCTCTGTAACTCGAATACCCTTGGGAATATTTCGATGGTACTTAGTAGAAAGGTAGAACAGGATGAGACGACGTGTCGCGTACAAGAATGACAACTCTGCCTTTCTTACTTTTGGCGTTGTCTCCTTTTGTTATATTTGACGGTGATAATCCATTGATTTCGTATCCGCTCGGTAAGTCAAAGATCCCTTGGAAAAGAATGACAACTCTGCCTTTCTTACTTTTGGCATTATCTCCCTTTGACAGTGATTATGCACTGATTTCGTGTCCGCTATGTAAGTCAAACAAACTTTGAAATATTTTGATGATACTTGGTCGTAATGAAGAACAGGACCAGACGACATGTCACATACAAGAATGACAACTTTTGCTCTTTTTTTTACTTTTCGAGTTATCTCCCCTTTTTATGTTTGAATTTGATTTCTTGTCTCTGCATTGTTACACGAATACCCTTCGGAATATTTTGATGATACTTGTTACGAATGTAGAACATGACGAGATGACGTGTTGCGTACAAGAATGACAACTCTGGCAGGATTGGGGGTGGGGACATTTGTTGTTGTTTTTTTTTTCTAAAAAATCTTTTCTAGTTTTACTACTGAGAGTTCTTAGGCGTTGGTTCTGGAGTTGTTTGTTCTTTATGTGGCCCTGTGGCCCTGTGGCCCTGTGGCCCTGTGGCTACTCTCTGTGGGGCTTTTTGCTTCCATGTTTAGTACTTTTCGTTGGTTTATTGTTGTGTTTGATGTATCATGTCTAGCATTGTGATCGCCTCATGGTGAAATAGGGAACTGGTTTATGTTATAAAAGATTATGTTGTTGTTGTTGGTTACTTATCATTTCTTTGGTTTGTTTGCACTTCCGCTTGGTGTCATAGGTAGGCTCCCAGCAAACACACAACGTTGCAGCAACGTCGTTACAACGTCGCTGCAACGTCGTGACGTTGCAGCGACGTTGTAAAGACGTTTCTGCGACGTTGTGTGTTTGTTGGGCTATGTTCTGTGTCTGTGGCACTTCCTGGACATTGTTTATACTTTTTGTTACTGAGATTCGTTAGGAGTCTTAAATCTGATGGAGGAAAAAAACTGCCATTGTATACAATAATTAGGTAATTGTGAGGTCAAAAAAATTATCACGAAAAAGCATTTTCAGAAAAAAAAGGTTTTGTTAAAGATGATTTATTGATTGTTTAACAAGTGTAAATTTTAATGCAAGTGATTGTGTAAAATGTAGCCATGAATATGTGAGCAGATTGTTATGATTATAATGTCTGAATTTAAGGGAAAATGTTACTTTTTCAAGGGAGACAGCTCTGTCATTTTTTTGTCCCCTTTTGAATGGGGTCTACTCTATATGGTAAGAATTTGCTCCCTGTGGAAGCAAATCTTGCCTTATAGGTTAGACCCTCTTAGAAGGTACTTATTTAAACATTTATTTCATGTATAATATTAACATATTTGAACATATACAAGACATGTGTTTACTACATTACAATATTATACAATGGGATTCGGAAGAAAGTCAACAGACTTATGAAGTCCGTCTCCCATTTTTTGCAAATATGAATGTACAAATACAACATGTGACTTGAAATAGAACAAACTAACAGTGATAAAAAGGACAGAGTGAATTTCAGATAGAACAATCGTGAAGGTACATCTTTTCAACCAATGGCTGCTCCACGGGGATGTGGAAATACGTTTTGCACATATGAGTTGGATAAGTAAAATAATGAACAATAAATTGATTTATCGTCAGGCTAGGTTTATGTAAGAGTTTATTTCTCGACCACAACAAGATTTAGCCCATTCCTTAAGAAATGGTACGAATTGAGATTAAAGAACATTTTAATTTTAGACGACTTTGCTAATTAATAGAAATTTTATTAAACTAATAGAAGCGACTTTTCAATAGTTTTACTTACCATAGATTAAATATTTATCATTTCAAAACGTTTTGATTTCGTCAGGAACTCCTGTACGGCGAGGAATATCTGCCTGTTATCAGAGTCAGAGAGTTCCTGACTACCAAAAAGAAATACATTTAAGGATGGCTGAAACACCGGAGTTACTCTATTAACAAGTTCTTGTCGCAGGGTTGTATATCGTGTACAGGACATTAAGAAGTGCTGAGTATCTTCACGTGCTCCACAGACACATATCGGACTATCGATAATATTTTTAGAAAATAAGTGTGCATTAAGAGTACTACATCTCATTCTTAATCGAGCATGATAAATTTGGCCAAGTCTTTTACCATCAAAAAAGAACCTAGGTACCGCATTGAGATCAGAATCCAGGCGATGTTTAAAAGAAGATAATGTAGGAGTGTTTCTTACTTCCTCAGTTAATTCGTTCCAGTCTCGTGTGACAGAAGGAAGAAAAGATTTATAGTAAAGTTGGGAATTTGCATGTACAGTATTAAGATTCTGTGCATTTCTCAAGTTATACGCGGAATTGTTACCTACGTTGTCAGGCACTAAAGAAGAGAGATAATTAGGAGAAAGACCATTTTTCATTTTATAGAAAAGTTGCAATTTTTGTTTTTTTCTACGCGAGGCTAAAGTTTCCCACCCAGTTTCAGTATAAAGAGACTCTATGGAAACTAACTTTGTGGCTCCTGTTACAATACGGGCAGCTTCTATTTGTATTTTCTCTAACTCGTTCGCTTCATAAAGGGTACAGTTATCCCAGACGACATTAGAATACTCAATAACCGGTCTGATAAAAGAAAAATAAATGGTCTGTAATGATCGTCTGTCTAGTTTGTATTTAAGCTTTCTCATGATGTTAATGCGGGTCCAGGCCTTCGATTTGATATATTCCAGATGTTCATGCCAAGTACAATCACCGGATTGGTATGAATTATAGTCGTCAGAGAAAGGTCAAAGGCCTAGACTGTTTGAATTTATTTGAATCATTAATAATAATGTCCTTGTTACTTATGGCTGGAATTGAACGTAATCCTGGTCCTTTGTCGGAAGCTTCAGCACTCTCAGCTGAGTCAGTCCTTACTATGGATGACTCTGTCATAAAAGCAAAATTTTCTGTTGTTCATTATAATGTGCAGAGTCTTTCAAACAAGGTCGACTTAATACAATCTGAATTATCTAATTTTGATATCATATGCTTAACTGAAACTTGGCTCGATCAAAGAACTATAGATGACGATTTAGCTTTAAACGGATTTAATTTACATCGGCGTGATCGACCTGGTGATCACCACGGTGGAATATGTGTCTATGTTAATCAAAACATATTTTCTCGACGTAGAAATGATCTTGAACTTCCAAATATAGAAAATGTCTGGATTGAAGTTTTGCTACATAACTGCAAAATGCTTATTGGCACCTTTTATAGACCTCCAAATTCATCACCTGTAGTTTTATCGTCTATTGAGGATTCCATTGGCCTTGCCTACGATACTAACATTCAGAATGTAGTTATAACCGGTGACCTTAATCTTGATATTTTGAAGCAAGCATCAAATAAAAAAGTACAAGACCTCTGCCAACAGTTTAACTTGCAACAACTTATTGTAGAACCTACACACTATACAGAAACTTCGACCTCTATCATAGACCTGTTTCTTATTTCCAGTACACATAATCTGCTTTTAAGTGGTGTTGGTGAACCGTTTTTAGAGCAGAATGTTAGATATCACTGCCCAGTTTATACTGTTTTTAACTTCGACAAACATATGAGCCCAGTTTTTACAAGACACATATGGCTTTATTCTAAGGGAAATTATCAGTCCTTTTCAAATGAGCTGAGAGAAACTAACTGGGATGCTTTAAAAAATAATGATATTGATATCTACGCAGCAAACGTTACTGAACAAATTACGAAATTAGCAAACCAATACATTCCAAACAAAACAATAAAAGTTCGAAAATCTGATCCGGCGTGGCTTACGAATAGTATTAAACGATTAATGAGAAAAAGAAAACGTTTATATGATAAATTTAGGAAATCAAATAGTCCCGGAGATTTTGAGAAATATAAGCACATAAGAAATAAAGCAACAGATGAAATTCGCAAATCAAAAAAATTGGAAATCCAAAAGCTAACAGAAAAACTACAGAATACAAGCGGTGGCCCTAAAGATTGGTGGAAAACATTGAAAACTTTTATTAAGCCAGGTCAAAACTCAGCTATCCCTCCACTCGTGTTGAATGGCAATATATACTCTAACCAAGAAGAGAAAGCCGATATATTGAATCAGTATTTTACTGACCAGACCACACTCGATGAAAGTAACGCATCTCTTCCAAGTGACAACCATGTCCCCCCTAACACATTAGAATTCTTACATATCATGTCATATGAAGTAGAATCAGCGCTCAAATCTTTGCAGATAGGTAAAGCTGCTGGACCTGACTCTATTGATAATAGGCTGCTCAAAGAACTTGCTCAGCCGCTGTCATCTCCGTTAGCCGATCTTTTTAACTATTCCCTCTCTTCTGGTAGAGTTCCAACGATATGGAAACAGGCTAATATCACACCAATTTATAAAAAGGATGATCCTTCTGACGTAACGAATTACAGACCAATTTCTCTCTTGAGTACCATAGGAAAAGTATTTGAAAAAATTATACATAAACATGTCTTTAATTTCTTTCGTGAAAACAATATATTAACAAGATTACAATCGGGGTTTGTTCCAGGGGATTCAACTGTAAATCAACTTGTAGACATTTACAATACATTCTGTAAGGCTATGGATGAAGGAAAAGAAGTTCGGGCGATATTTTGCGACGTTAGCAAAGCGTTTGACAGAGTATGGCACAAAGGCCTCCTTTATAAATTGAGCTCTGTTGGAATCATTGGACCTCTTTTAAGATGGTTTTCTAATTACCTGGATAACAGACAACAAAGAGTTGTCCTACCTGGAGTACACTCACCTTGGTCTCCTGTTAGAGCCGGTGTTCCACAAGGTTCCATTCTCGGCCCACTTCTCTTCCTTCTTTATATAAATGACATTGTTGAAAGTATAAATTCCTCGATTAGACTCTTTGCGGATGATACTAGTCTTTACATTATAGTAGAAAATCCTGTTGAAGCTGCATACCAATTAAATTCTGATCTTTCGAAAATTCACCAGTGGGCAACTAAGTGGCTTGTAACTTTCAACCCCTCTAAATCTGAATCAATTATTTTTTCCAGAAAACGCAACAAACCTCACCACCCTCAGTTAGTGATGAATCAGCAAAATATTAACGAAGTTAAATCACACAAACACCTTGGTATTGTATTTTCCAATGATTGTACGTGGCATGAGCATCTCGAATATGTTAAAAAGAAAGCTTGGAATAGAATCAACGTAATGCGAAAGTTAAAGTTTAAACTCGACAGACGATCTCTTCAAATAATCTACTTCACTTTTGTTCGGCCATTATTAGAATATGCAGACGTCTTATGGGATAACTGCACGCAATACGAGATTAATGACCTGGAGAAAATACAGAACGAAGCCGCTCGTATTGTAACCGGAGCTACTAAACTAGTATCTATAAACTCTCTTTGTACAGAGACTGGCTGGGAAACACTGTCTTCACGAAGAAAAAAACATAAGCTAATATTATTCTACAAGATGCAAAACGATCTTTCTCCTGATTATTTATCGTCATTGGTACCTTCTTCTATTGGAAATACTACCACTTACTCATTACGAAATATAAATGATTTGAATACTATTCATGCAAATTCACAACTCTATTATAATTCTTTTCTTCCATCGGTTATAAGACAGTGGAATGAATTGCCAGAAGTAATACGTCAGCAACCTAGCATAACTTCCTTTAAAAACAGGCTAAATACAGATCTAATTAACCCGCCCAAATACTATTTTGATGGAAACAGACTTGGACAAATTTATCATGCACGATTAAGAACAAATTGTAGTGCTCTGAAGCATCATTTATTTACAAAAAATATAGTTGAAAGCCCGTTCTGTGACTGTGGGTTAGTTGAGGACACTAATCACTTTCTTCTTATTTGTGACCGCTTTCGTAACCAAAGGCAAGAAATGATTAATAAAGTCTCAGCTATCTGCCGACCTAGTCTAAATATACTCCTATACGGGTGTCATGAATTGGATAATTTGCAAAATAGAGAGATTTTCCTAGCAGTCCAGGATTATATAATAAGAACCAAACGTTTTCAGATTGTATAATGTAATAGTTAACTAAAATTTATCGCTTCGCCCATCTTTTTTTTTTTTTTTTTTTTTTTTTTTTAGGTATAATAAAGTCATGTGTGTCTTTTCGTCCTTTTCGTCCTACTGTTGAATTCAGTGTAAGCTCTCGTGTTAAAGACACTAAATTAATTTATAACAGTTCCCAAGAAAAAAAAAAAAAAAAAAAAAAAAAAAAAATATTTCTCAGTTCGTTAATATTGGATGTCGTACTTATACTTGACGACTAACAATAACAGGAATTTTAAATACAAGTAGTTCGAAACGAGTTTGATGTTTTTATGTCCCCGTGGAGCCACAATTCTGATGAGATAAGCAAGTTTGGTACACATATGCATGTGAAACTATTACCTTTTGATTCCTTTGTATATTTTGTAATGCAATTATGTTTCATATGTTAACATTCAAATTCAGGTTATCTAAAACTATTTGTCGATTGTACATGAAAAACTTCGAATCACGTTACTTGGTTGACATACATGATTGCAAACTTGGGATACAGACAAATATAAGTCAATAGACTTTCTTCTGAATCCCATTTGTATATTACTATTACATTGCTGTATTGTAATTCTTCTGTTGTCATGTACATGTATGATGTATATACAAAGAAATAAAGTTTAAACCAATCACTTGATAATACTACCCCAAGATGCTTATGAGAAATTACTTCTTCTATCTGTGTTTGATCCATAAAAACAGGAGGATGATATGGTTGATTTCTTTTTCTTGAAAAAATAATTGATTCTGATTTGGCTGGGTTGAATGTCACAAGCCATGTTTTAGCCCATAAATGTATTTTTTGTAAATCTTCATTTAACTGATTAGCAGCATTGACTGGATCTTCTACCACTATGTAAAGACTTGTGTCATCTGCAAAGAGCCTTATAGAAGAGTGGATATTTTCAACAATATCATTGATGTATATTAAAAAAAGTAGAGGACCAAGTATCGAACCTTGGGGAACACCTGCTTTTATGGAAGTCCAACCTGAGGCTGTCCCAGGTAGCACGACACGTTGCTTTCTATTGTTTAAGTAATCGGTAAACCATTGTAAAAGAGATCCAGAAATTCCCACAGAAGAAAGTTTATATAGAAGACCCTTGTGCCATACCCTATCAAACGCTTTACTAATGTCACAAAATATAGCTCTTACTTCTTTTCCTTCATCTAGCGCTTGACAAAACGTATTATAGAGGTCTGTTAACTGGTTTACTGTTGAATCTCCAGGCACAAAGCCAGATTGTAAGGTAGTTATAACGTGATTTTCTTGAAAGAAATTAAAAATTCGTTTATAAACTATTTTTTCAAGAACCTTTCCAACGGTACTTAGAAGGGATATTGGTCTATAGTTAGATACCTCAGATGGATCGTCTTTTTTTAAGATAGGTGTGACATTAGCTTGCTTCCAAATAGATGGAACTTTACCTTTATTAAGAGAAAAGTTGAATAGGTCCTGTAAGGGAGATGCTAGAGGCTGCGCAAGCTCTTTAAGAATTTTGTTGCTGATTAAATCAGGTCCTGATGCTTTACCTGTAGGTAGAGAGAGAAGCGTAGATTTGACTTCTTCAGATGTAATTCTGAGAGAATGGAGGTTATAAAGAGGTGTTATCCTTGTTCGAGGCAACGAGGCATTGTGTTCGTCCAAAATAGTTTGTTGAGTAAAAAATTCATTTAGTTTATCAGCTTTATGTTCGTCTTTACAATAGAAGGTACTTGGAGGTCAGTAAAGCGAATAGGGAGTCATAAAAGTTGTCTCCCTTGGTAGAAATAGCGAACTATCTACGAAGACGGCATAGCTAAGCTGGTTACTACTGTAGGTTTGTTTTACGACTAGCTGCACACCTCTGCCGCATAGATTCGAGTCCAGTTAGGGACATGAGGACGCGGTTATGTGTGTTTGATTGGCAGTTCGCTTCCGGTTGCGGTGGTTTCACAGTGTGTATTTCTTAGTCCCTGAACAACTTGGAACTACACCGGCTTTCGTCCACCGTCGCACTGTCCTCTAAGATTAAAGTCAGATGTGACTATTTCAGAAATACATGGAAAAAGAAGATGACTGTTAATTTTGTAGGGCAATAATTATAACTATAAAAATCGCTGAGAATTCACGTTGAAGGTTGATGATCTGAATTCAAAACACAGTTTATATAGTTAATATCGTTAAACAGCTTCGGTAGTTAGATCTAATAGCCATTACGCCTTTGACATAATCTTTAAAAAATCTCAGCTTCAACCGTCAAAAATTATCACAAGAAAGAAAAATAGAGTGAATCTAGTTAAATTATAAAATTGACTTGTCAGCGAATTCGGAACCGTATTAATTCTAAGTATTCGGACTGACAGACTTGTGCAAACAGTGCAGATCCAGATCAGACGCCGCATAACGCGGCGTCTGATCTGGATGTGCACTGTTTGTCACTCATCCGATAGTTTTCAGACATATCAGCAGGTAGTAAAATAGAGTTGTGCAAACTTTAGAATCGGTATGGTAAAGATTTAAGAAGCCCGAATATTTAGGGTAAATAAAGTGTATTTAAGAGTACAATAAGAAACCAACGTGGAGTCAGTTGGTACAAACTTATTATTACCTGTCAATTAAACACATTCACTACATGTATGTCACAGAAAATGGGGCCTTAATTCATGTGTGAACAGTGAAGGAACAGATCAGCTGGTGCTTTCGCTGTTTTGCCTGTAGCATATCGTTCTTGCACAGCCTACTGGCAGATATCTGATCAGCCTGCGAGAATGGGTATGTGTCGTCGTGGTTTGCATTTTAGCGTATTGACGTACATCATGTATCAACTTTTAAGCAAATAGTTTCCTTTTTAATTGAATTTTCTTTGAACACATTGTAACATTCAAGAAAATAAATTCCATTTTTAATTGTGTTTTTTTTTTTTTTTTTTTTAATATCTTTGTAATTATAAATACGTTTTATCAACACTGTTTGGACAATTTCAGTGTTTGTTTCTAATCAGACGGCGCCTTGTGCATGTTTAATATTTTAATATTTCTGGTTCGACAACACTGGTTTCTACCACCAAAATTTCCAGTTTTTTATAGTCTCCGCATAAAATTGTCATAAACTAGTTGTACGAGCTCCAGATAAGAGAAGGTATATATTGTTACTTTTCCACTGAAACATATTTTATGGATATCCATTAGGAGCAGATATTATACGATTCGCTAGTGCTGTTGTAAACTTAACCCCTTTTTAACAGATAGACTGATAAAACAATGTTTACTAATATTGTTTTCTTTATAATCATTTTTATTTACATTTTTGCGTTTTCATTCTTCCGGATTGGTGGAAAATTTTGATTCGTTTCCCGATGCAACAAACATGTGATGGAGCACTACACCAGAAGTGTACACAATTGTACGACAATTCGCCGATTATCTCATCACTTTCGATAAAATAAAACTAAGAAAACAGTTATTTCTTGGCTTTATTGAGCTTTGCGTTTGTATCTAAAAATTAATAAAATATACCTTGAACATTTCTGTTTTTTTTGTTTGTTTTTTTTTTTGTTTTGTTTTTTTATTTGGCCACTATTATTTAAATCTCCTGTCAGTTTAGTTATGGCTTCTTCTGGCAGGGAAAACCCCGAACCAAATTAAATAGTTTTGCACGCACCAACCTGCCCATACTATGCTTTTAGCATTTCCAAAAGCCATCAGATGATAATTTAAAACAGATAATTAATTATAAGAATTGCATATTGGTTTCTGGTTGTGCGAGATCCGTCCATCCGTTCACCCATTCGTCAAGAACCGTGCATGTCAGGGTTTTGAAATTTCATATATGGATATTTGACGCACGTTCTTTTTTTTTTTTTTTTTTTTTTCTTACCTGAGTTCCTGTCTGAAGTTATGTCCCTTTGAATTAAATCTTTATGAAACCTGATGCATGCCATATCTTTTGTACAGTGCATGCTAGGGTTTTGAAATTTCATAAATGGACTCCTCATGGAAAAATAACTGACCCGGATTTTTTGATTTTTTTTTTTTTTTTTTTTGTCCGAGTTATCTTCCTTTTGGTGTTATGCCCCTTTGGAAAAATCAGAATGAAGTCTTGTCAACAAGATATCTCGAAAAGTACTTGAGCTTGGGTCTTGAAACTTGTTCAGCTGATAGGGGATAATGAAAAATCTATGTAACATTATGAAAGCTTATGAACAAGTTATCTCGAAAAGCATTTGAGCTTGGGACTCGAAACTTGGTGGACTTGTTAGTGATGATAAGTAGATCTTCTTATTATATTCTGACAACAATCGAATTAAGGAGTTATGTCCCTTTCCAACTTTGACATTTTGTGTGGACAAGCGTATTGTTGAGGGCATCGTGTTTTACAAGCGTATTTCTTGTTATCTTGTTTTCTTTTCATCGATCTATAAATGAAACAAAAATTGAAGGATGCTATGCATGGTACGCGTGGCGCATTTATGCACAACAGCGCTCTTCGTTTGCTTTGCTGTTGTTTTTATTTTGTTTGTTTTGTTTGTTTGTTTGTATTTTTAAATCAGTCTTGTAACTAATTTTCCTGTTAGAATTTTCGTAATTTGCTGTCAAGGGAATGTGAAAAATGTGTACGACTGATAGTAAAAAAGGCATGCGTAGACTGGTGCAGTTGTTTTCTTCATCTCCTCTGTCATATTTTGCCAGTTATCCATCAACATTTTTACCATATTTACCCTGTTGTCGGCATGAGCATACAACGAATACCAAGATACGACGCCGCAAAACGCGGCGTCGGATCAGGCTCTATACAGTTAGTCACGCACCCAGCTATATTTAGACACAGCAACAGGTAGTAAAATGGACGAGGAACTAGTTTAAGCTCGTCAGTAGTTTTTCTACTTGTACCAAGTCGGTTAATTTGATGCAATTCTTTGTTCGTGCGTTGATAGTTTCATATGTGGCGTTTGTTTTGTATTAACCCTTAAAATGCCAAGAAAAACTGCATCTGAAAATGTCGTCCGTTTATGTCGTATGCTGAATATTCAAATTTTTAAACATATTTTTGCATACAGGCAAACAGTGTGGACCCTGATCAGACTGCTCCTAGAGGAGCAGTCTGATCTGGGTCCACACTGTTTGCAAAAATGACTTTTAAAATCACAAGCAGATGACAAAGCAGGCGACAATTATTGTGATTGGCAGTGAAAGGGTTAAATTGTATGTTTGTCATCGCTTCCTCTTTTGGCGCTTCGGGAATGCTGAGCTTCGCGGTAGTGGCATTTCCTGGGTATCTTCACTCATATTTTTTGTTCAAATTTTAGACCCATCACGTAAACACGCCTTTTGACCCCCTTAAACCCAATTTTTATATAGTAAAACTGGGGTTTACAGGGATATACATTACTTTTTTTTATTTCTGCTCAAAAACATAGATTGTAGATACTCGTTAGAACCGCCTCGCCGAGGCGGTTCTAACGCGTACCCACAATCTGTTTTAAGCAGAAGTATGAAAATTATCAGAATTTATTTTTATCTGAATGTTTTTTGGGTTTTTTTTGTTTTGGTTTTTTTTTTGTTTTTGTTTTTTTGTAAAATTTTCAATGTATTTGAATAGGTGTGTTTTCGTAGATTTGTTAAGAAGTTGAGGTTTCCACATACTTAGGGTAAATACTGTAAGTATGGTTATAACTGTTTCGGAGCCAAATTTCCGACGTTAATTGTTGTCTGCATTTCATTTTCAAATATCTCTAAATGTCGTTTGCTGATTGTTTTTTTACCCCGCACGCTAAGTGCGGTGTAAAAAAAAAATCAGCGAACGAAATTTATGAGATATTTTTCTTTTTGCATTTCTCAAAAAATAAATAAATAAATAAATAAAAAATAAATAAAAATAAAAAAATAGGCTTTGACATTTCATGCAAAGTGGCTGTTTGCATGAAATGTCAAAGCCTGTTTTCTGGAAAAGTAAGAAAACGACTAATGGAAAATATATTATATCCAAAATTCAAAGACTGGATCACAAAACGAAGTGTAGATCCTGATCTACGTTGTTGTCAAAAGCCTCTTCTATTATTGTCTGTGGCCGCGAAAGATAATAATTATGGCTGGGGCTTTCGAAACCCCATTCATCAAATTTGAAAAAGGTAAATAAAATATAATGTGCCTATAATTTACTTCATCTATCAGTTTTATCCATACATAGGTTGGTTACAAGTTCAAGAAATTAAAAAAGCTATTTATCTTCCATGAATAATGTAAACAAGAGGTTATATGTTATTACAGGTAACCTTGGCCTTTCCCTCAAATAAGAAGAAATAAACATAGCATTTTCAGCATTATTGGCAGTGTGTTTTTAAGAATTTATGCCCAGTGGATTCTTCTACCAATTCTCTTTGGAAAGGTCCATTTGCAGCTGAAAGGGCGTCAGGGAAATTATTATTACCGTCTTTAACATGTTAAAAAAATCAGGGCTCAGTTGCTCTTAACTAACGATGTCGTTAATTAACGTATCGTTAAAACTTTGATCATTAAATATGGCATATACGCAAATATTTCAGCTGAAAAATAAATCTGAGTAGCTTTTGCAGCTACTCACATTTTTTTTCTTCAGCAAAACTACCTGTGAACAAGATAATCGTATTTACTAGAACAGTTAACAGTTTGACCACTAACGAGCTCGTTAAGATAACGATGCTTTGAACAACTGGGCTCAGTTTTTTTTTTGGGTTTTTTTTTCCAGAAAAAGAGACAGTTTGCAGGAAATAATGCCTAACTCCTGAAAAAAATCAGAAAAAGATCATAAGTTTGTCGCCCGCTGAATTAGCCAAGAGAGTGGTAAAAAGTAAACATATTTTATACAAATAGTGCAGACCCTGATCAGCATTCTGTGGCGTCTGATCTGGAGCTACACTGTTTGCCTATTTCTCTTCTACGAGACGCTGGGCATAAAACCATTGCGCAATAGAAGTAACAACAAGACCATGCTGTTTTACATTAACTGACAGTTAAATTAGTGGATCACTGCCAATCACCATGGTCTTGAACAATAACCATTGTCAGATGTGGCTGAACTTGGTTAAGTTTTGCCACCGATCGCGGGCACCACCCAGCGGGCACACCACGTTAAAATGACGTCGTATCAACGTCGATGCGACGTGATCACGTCGCATCGACGTTGATATGACGTCATTTTGATGTTGTGTGCCTGCTGGGCAGTTGCTGCAAATGGTGTTACTTGTGTTGAAAGGCTTCACGTGATAGACATCTCATTACGAAAACATGCCTATTCAAATACACTGAAAATTTTACCACCAAAATATGAAAATTTTCAGATAAAAAATTCTGATATTTTTCATATTTCTGCTAAAAACATAGATTGTGGGTACTCGTTAGAACCGCCTCGACGAGGCGGTCCAACGAGTACCCACAATCTATTTTCGAACAGAAATAAGAAAAATAATGTATACCCCTGTAAACCCCAGTTTTACTGTATAAAAGTGGGGTTTAACGGGGTCAAACTTATATAGGTATGTTTTCGTGATGTCTGGGAATTGTGTTATTTATAAAGAAGCCAAAAAAATTTAAGATGCAAAACGTTTCCGTTATGTTTGTCTGTCTGTTTGTCTGTCTGTCACAGCTAAGCGATGAAGATCAATAAGTATACAATTGCTACAAATATTGGAAAATATCCTCACCCTTAGTTACCTGAAAGAGCATCGCTGTCTAAATTTAGAGTTGAAAATATCATTGTCAAAATTTGGTATAAACAATATTTCTTTCTTTCAATTACATGGAAGTCAGTTTTACATCAGATAAAGTGTCAGGATCAGACGGTAAGCTTCAAATTTATACAGGTCATTTCTTAACTTAAAAGTTGCTGCCTCGGGAAAAAATATATAATTAAAAGGACAATAAATTTTGGACTTCTCTTACTGACCTTAGACTGTCCACAGGAAATCATTACTTTGATATTCACATCTCATTATAAATGTTGAAAATTTTATATCAGCCAAGTGTTGCCTAAAAGACTTTGATTTTCTGACTGGAACATGCGTGAATGAGCTAGGGCGGGCCCCCGTAGCCTAGTGAATAGGAGAGTTGATTCTTACTCCATTAGGTTTCTCCCCGTTGTGGTTCGAGCCTCGCTCGGGTCACATGTAGGAATGCCAAGTTCTGCTTATGGATGGTCAGGTGTATTTCCCCGGGTACTCCGGTTTTCGCCCACCTTTGATGAACGATCGGCTCGACATAAGTGAAATATTCTTGAAAGAGCCGTAAAACCCAAATCAAAAAAATAAATAAATAAATAAATAAAAAAAAAAAAAAAAAAAAGAATAAGCCAGGTCAGGCCAGAATTAAAAAAAAAAATGTCACTCGTACTCTTCTCTATTGGACTATTAACGCCATGACCAAGCAATTAATACGAGTAATATTCGCTACATGCGAGTATGTAAATTCATACCATGCAGGTTAGGTCATTAACGTAGGTGATCAGTTATGATATAAATTTGACAAAATCGTGTAATATTTGTGATTTAAATTGGACATATTGCAAGCTCCCATATGGCGAGGTAGATTTAATGTCTCCTCTTATGGTAACAATTGTCACAGAAGTCAGGAGCACGCCGCAGAATGAGAAATTGTAACTCATGACATGTGCGCCAAACGAATACTCAGATCAGACTGTGCAGTCTGATTAATGTATTCGCTAAGCGCTCCTTGGATAGCCTAGGATCCTAGGTATATTCAAGTGAATTGCGAAGACTCTGATCAGATTGCCTGGATGCGCAGGTTGATCTGAGTCCTCGGTGGACGCATATGTCATCAGGAACTTTTTCGCATGTTTAGAAGCATATGATGCTGTATGGCGGTAGCTATTCTCAGACTAATTGTTACCAGCTTCGAAAAAAAAAGATATTTTCCAAGCTCTCGCTCAGTGAACTCAAACCAATCAGGGCCTGTTTTTCTGCAAAGGTTAACAATAATATGAATTTAATAGGTGCTACCTATATCCGTGCGTCGAAATTATCATCACATACTGCACAGATGCGTTGGCCAGATAGGCTGACGTCATGAGTCTCGTGATTCAACCCCTTGCAATTGGAACACTTGGCGTTATTGGCTGTTTTGTTGCTATTGTCGGCACGGCCGCCGTGTCAATAGTCTCTGCCAAATCACAGATCACTTATTGTTTTTTGGGGTTTTGGTTTAAACATATTTATTTCCGAAATGTTTACATATACAACACATACAAAAGGACAACAATAGGATTAGAACGAAAGCATAAAGGCTTATTTAGTTCCTTTCCTAGGATGTGATCATTGTCAGAAATATGAGTATACAAGCAAATCCTGAATGGTTAGTTTCCAGTGGTCCTCTTCAAGTAATAACAATTTATTAATAAATAATAATTGTGAAATTTAACATGAAGAGATGAGCAAACATAAAATGAGAATAAGAAGAGAAAAGAGAAACAAATTACACAAGATGTAATGAAGAAAAACAGAGGAAGGGAAAGAAATGAAGAACTATGGAGCAGATTTTACGAAGACTATGAATATAGTAAGAAGTTACTGGGGACTGCGAGCGGTGCAGGAGAGATCCGAGTGATGTCATCGATGTATGCTCCGACTCACTGTCACTATTTAAAGTCCATTTAGTCTGGTACAAATAATGACTGATACGAGTGTGACCGATTAACTTTCTTAAAATCTTTTCGTTCTTTGGATATACCTCTGTACTGCTTCAAAAACGGCTATATTAGCTTCATTAGGTAAATTAAGATCGCCATTGAGGATTATGTTTAAGGTGATATTGCCATGTTGTGATAGAGTGTCCATTAATACCTGTTTATGATTTGGTATAAATGGCATCTAAAAAAGAAGTGGTCTGCATTTTCTATTTCACCACATCTACAATTACAGAGAGGAGATTCTATGATGTTTTTCGAGTAAAGATCGTAGTTGAGAGAGCTGCAACCAGTTCGAAGTCTAGTATGAAGTATCTGCATGCTTCTGTTGCCTGCATAAAAGTATTTTGGAACAATTACTCTGCCCTGACTTAATTGTCTCTTAAAATCATCAACTGTATCTACAATCCTGTCAGAGCAGGGAAGATCGTTCCACTCACGAATGGCTGCAGGAAGAAAAGAATTATAATATTGATTAGTACGAGATTGTATTGTTCTTATATTATTTGCGTTACGCAAACTGTAACGTGAAGCGTTCTGGTCAGGTCGAGGCACCAGTGAAGAGAGATAAGAGGGGGCAATGTCATTATACATTTTATAGAATAGGACTAATTTATGCTTTCTTCTCCTTACATCTAGTGTTTCCCATCCGATCTCATCATATAGTTTTTGCACAGAGACTAGTTTAGTTGTTCCGGTGGCTATTCTAGCAGCCTCTAATTGAATTGTTTCTATCTCATGTTTCTCTTGTTGAATGCAGTTGTCCCAAACTACAACGGCATAGTCTAGTATTGGGCGAACAAAAGCAATATAAATTGTTTCTAGGGACTTTCTATGCAAGGTATATTTAAATTTCCTCATGACATTTATTCTGGACCATGCCTTACTCTTGACATACTCTATATGGGGAAAACTTACCCATCACGAAAACATGCCTATATAATGTTGATCCCCTTAAACCCCACTTTTATATAGCAAAACTGAGGTTTACAGGGGTATACATTATTTTTCTTATTTCTGCTCAAAAACATAGATTGTGGGTACTCGTTAGAACCGCCTCGCCGAGGCGGTTCTAACGAGTACCCACAAATCTATGTTTTGAGCAGAAATATGAAAAATATCAGAGTTTTTTTATCTGAAAATTTTCAGTTTTTGGAGGTGAAATTTTCTATATATTTTAATAGGCGTGTTTTCGTAATGTTTCGTATATGCGATAATGTGTTCCCTATACCCCGGCTACAATGTCGGCGGGTACAAGTAATCAAAGTAGCTTGAAGCTATTATTTCTATCATATACACTATATGATTTTCGAAGAAAATCGAAGGATGGACACTTAACAGCTGATAAAAAACATCCCAGGATGATATCTTGGCAAGTAATTGCATATTATTATTATTATTATTATTATTATTATTATTATTATTATTATTATTATTATTATTATGTACTTCATAAACATACATCATTATTATCTACCATTTACGTATTGTGAATTTGCCTTTATTTCTATTTCAGGGGATGATTTATATAAGCTTTTAGCTTTTTGTCAAATCCTGTCCTATATAACATTACATGTATATGTGATATATATATGTGAGCTTATATGAATAAAATATTGTTTAAACTAAGTAATCGCATACAGTAGTTTATTTTTCGTTAGTGCAAACGGGACCAGTAACTGTCTGCCGCACATAACAGCTAGCAGTGGATCTTTTAAACAACAATATATTGGTTTAATCCACCTAACCTCCCTGCGGAGAGTCACTGGATACATTCGCCAATTTGTTTTGAGAATTTGCATTCGCGAACTGATTGGTTAAAATCCGTCACTTCTATTTAACGTCAAAACCATCAGCCAATCAGATCGCGAATACTGGTTCTCCCCCAGATGGTGTCTGAAAACAAAATGGCGAACTGTCCGGAAACGCTATGGTGTAATATATGCAAGCAGACGCCCTATGTGCGGCGGAAAATCGTTGGTCCAGCTCGCAATAACAAGAGCATATTATGTAGTCTGCATGCTGGTTACTTACCACAGCATTCGCCCAAAACCTATTTTATGAACTGTTTAGTGTCCGTCCCTCGGTTTTCTTCGAAAATCATATAGTCATTTATATGTGTACGATATGATAAAAAAATAACTTCAAGCTGGTGTGCAGATAATCATGCTTATAACCGGAAACAATGTATTTTAAAACGGAAAGCGGTTATCTGACTGCCCGGTCTGATAACAGGAAGCAGTGTCTTTTGAACGGATATAAACGTTTATAAAGGATTTGGGCGTCCAGTCTTGGAATAAGACAATTAGGTTTGGAACCCCAAGGTGTAGTCAGAAATAACTGGAAAGTGTGCAAAAGTGCGCAGCCGGGGCCCAGTTGTTCAAAGCTAACGATGTCGTTAGTTAACGATTCGTTAAAATTTACATCGAGTGATACGCAAATATGCTGAAATTGTTTGCTGAAAAAATGTGAGTGCAAAAGCTACTCACATTTTTTCAGCAAAAAATGTCAGAATATTGTATATTGAATCCGCTAAAACAGTTAACGAAATGACCCCTAACGAGCTCGTTAAGCTAACGACGCTTTGAACAACTGGGCCCAGGTTTGTAACAAGAAATTATAATTACGATAAAGAAGCAGCTTATTTCGCCCTTGAAATGAGATGCTTCAGCAAGTACAAGAATTCATAAAATTTCTTTATTGAAAAATTGGAAACAATGATAAGGACTCGAGTCTAAGGAATGATTCTGGTAGTTAAGAATTACAGTACTGTTTTAGCCGAGAGAAAAAAGCTCTTCCGACTTTCAGACGACTCAATCTTTCAGTGCGCATGTTCGGCCCCTTAGCGTGGCAACATGTCTAGTTTTTTTTTTTTTTTTTTTTTTTTTTTTTTTTTTTTTTTTTGCTAATGTTTTCCCTAGGTCTATCGTTTACGAGAGCGAAAATCATATCTACTGGCGAGACTGCGCGGATGCTGTTCCGATATGCTGTGCTAGTTCTTTTCATATGCCGCAGCTCTTTTATTTTTTCAAATATCTATTAATTCTTTCTTCCTCTTCTATATATATATACAAAACGTCATCTAACAAGTGCATTGTTCTATTTCCCCATGATTTTCTATTTTCAAACACCTTTACTCCCACGAAAGAGCATTACTTATAATAGCTGACTGACATAACAAATCACTTTCTTGATATCTTCATTCCTGTAGGAATACGGAATACAGACCTACATATCAGTCGACTTTCTTTTGATGGTTTTTATGTCTCAAACTTTTCATACATATAAAATGGCGTTTAAGGAGAATGGATATACTTTCAGGGAAAGCAAATTCTTTCCTATTAGAGTTGACCCATTTTCAGAACGAATTTTGAGTGCAGAAAAGCTAACAGGAGGTCATAAAATGTATCTCCTTTGTAAACACAGCTTAATATTTACCAGGCATATCAAGTCACATAGCGAAATATAGCGGCGAAACATCTGCCAGGTGTATCAGGCGAAATATATCGTGGCGAAATATCTACCAGGTGTATCAAGTCTCATGGCGAACTATCGCGGCGAAATATCTACCAGGAGTTTCAAGTCTCATGGCGAAATATCGCGCGGCGAAATGTCTACCAGGTGTATCAAGTCTCATGGCGAAATATCTCGCGGAGAAATATTGATCAGCTGTATCAAGTCCCATGGCGAAATATCGCGGCAATATATCTAACAGGTGTATCAAGTCTCATGGCGAAATATCGCGCGGCGAAATATCTACCAGGTGTATCAAGTCTCATGTCGAAATATCTCGCGGCGAAATATCTACCAGGTGTATTAAGTCTCATGGCGAAATATCGCGGCGAAATATCTACCAGGTGTATCAAGTCTCACAGCGAAACATCGCGGCGAAATATCTACCAGGTGTATCAACTCTAATGGCGAAATATCGCGCGGCGAAATATCTACCAGGTATATCAAGTCTCATGGCGAAATATATCGTGGCGAAATATCGACCAGGTGTACCAAGTCTCATGGCGAAATATATCGTGGCGAAATATCTACCAGATGTATAAAATCTCATGGCGAAATACCGCAGCGAAATATCTACCAGGAGTATCGTCTCAAAGCGAAATATCACGCGGCGAGATATCTACCAGGTGTATCAAGTCTCATGGCGAAATATCACGCGGCGATATATCGACCAGCAGTATCGCGTCGAAATACTCGTATCTACCAGGTATTTTACGTTTCTTGAAGAAATATCACGCGGCGAGATATCTACTAGGTGTATCAAGTCTCGTGGCGAAATATCGCGGCGAAATATCTACCAGGTGTATCAAGTCTCATGGCGAAGTATCGCAGCGAAATATTTACCAGGTGTATCAAGTCCCATGGCGAAATATCGCGCGGCAAATCATCTATCAGGTGTAACAAGTCTCATGGCAAAATATATCGTGGCGAAATATCTACCAGGTGTATAAAGTCTCATGGCGCAATACCGCGACGAAATATCTACCAGGTGTATCAAGTCTCCTGGCGATATATCGCGACGAAATACCTACCAGGTGTATCAAGTCTGATGGCGAAATATCGCGCGGCAAAACATCTATCAGGTGTAACAAGTCTCATGACGAAATATATCGTGGCGAAATATCTACCAGATGTATCAAGTCTAATGGCGCGATACCGCGACGAAATATCTACCAAGAGTATCGTCTAATGGCGAAATATCACGCGGCGAGATATCTACCAGGTGTATCAAGCCTCATGGCGAAATATCGACCAGCAGTATCGCGTTGAAATATCTTCCAGGTGTTTTACGTTTCATGAAGAAATATCACGCGGCGAGATATCTACCAGATGTATCAAGTCTCATGGCGAAATATCGCGGCGAAATATCTACCAGGTATATCAAGTCTAAATAACTACCAGGTTTATTTAGTCTCATGGTGAAATATCGCGGCGAAATATCTACCAGGTGTTTCAAGTTTCATGGCGAAATATCACGAGGCGAGATATCTACCAGGCTATCAAGCCTCATTACGAAATATCGTGCGGCGAAATATCTACTAGGTGTATCAAGTCTCATGGCGAAATATATCGCGGCGAAATATCTACCAGATGTATCAAGTCCCATGGCGAAATACCGCGGCGAAATATCTACCAGGAGTATCGTCTCATGGCGAAATATCTCGCGGCGAAATATCTACCAAGTGTCTCATGGCGTAATATCGCAAAGAAATATATATCAATGTATCAAGTCTCATGGCGAAATATCGCGGCGAAATATCTACTACTTTTATTAGGTTTCACGACGAATTATCGCGCGGCGAAATCTCGACCAGCTGTATCAAATCTCATGGCGAAATATCGCGGCGAAATATCTACCAGGAGTATCGTCTCATGGCGATATAACGCGACGAAATATCTACCAGGCGTATCGTCTAGTGGCGAAATATCACGCGGCATGATATCTCCCAGATGTATCAAGTTTCGCGGCGAAATATCTACCACACATATCAAGTCTCATGGCGAAATACCGCGCGGCGAATTATCTACAAGTTGTATTAATTCTCCAGGCGTATCAACACTTATGGCGCAATATCGCGGCGAAATATCAACCAGGCTTATCAAATCTCATGGCGTAATATCGCGACGAAATTTCTATCAATGTATCAAGTCTCATGGCGAAATATCGCGACGAAATATCTACTAGTTGTATCAAGACTCGCGGCCAATTATCGCCCTGCGAAATATCTACCAGGTGTATCAAGTCTCATGGTGAAATATCGCGGCGAAATATCTACCAGGACTATCGTCCCATGGCGATATATCGCGACGAAATATCTACCGGGCGTATCGTCTAATGGGGAAATATCACGCGGCAAGATATCTCCCAGATGTATCAAGTCTCGCGGCGAAATATCGCGCGGCGAAATATCTACCAGGCATATCAAGTCTCATGGCGAAATACCGCGCGGCGAAATATATACAATGTATAGTAATTCTCATGGCGAAATATCACACGACGAAAAATCAACCAGCCGTATCAAAACTTATGGCGAAATATTGCGGCGAAATATCTAACAGGCGTATTAAGTCTCATGGCGAAATATATCGCGACGAAATATCTACCAGGTGTATCAAGTCCCATGGCGAAATACCGCGGCGAAATATCTACCAGGAGTATCGTCTATTGGCGAAATATCACGCGGCGAGTTATCTACCAGATATATCAAGTCTCATGGCGAAATATCGCGGCGAAATATCGACCAACCATATCAAGTCTTATGACGAAATATCACGCGGCAAGATATCTACCAGGCTATCAAGTCTCATTGCAAAATATCGCGCGGCGAAATATCTACCAGGTGTTTCAAGTCCCATGGCGAAATATCGCGGAGAAATATCTACCAGGTGTATCAAGTCTCATGGCGAAATATAGCGCGGCGAAATATCTACCAGGAATATCGTCTCATGGCGAAATATCGCGCGGCGAAATATCTGCCAGGTGTATCATGTCCTATGGCGAAATATCGCGCGGCGAAATATCTACCAGGTGTATCAAGTCTCATGGGGTAATATCGCGACGAATTATCTATCAATGTATTAAGTCCCATGGCAAAATATCGTGGCGAAATATCTACTAGTTATTTAAAGTCTCACGGCGAATTATCGCCCGGCGAAATATATACCAGTTGTATCAAGTCCCATGGCGAAATATCGCGGCGAAATATCTACAAGGAGTGTCGTCTCATGGTGATATATCGCGACGAAATATCTATCAGGCGTATCGTCTAATGGCGAAATATCACGCAGCAAGACATCTTCCAGAAGTATCAAGTCTCGCGGCGAAATATCGCGCGGCGAAATATCTACCAGGCATATCAAGTCTCATGGCGAAATACCCCGCGGCGAAATATCTATCAGGTGTATTAATTCTCATGGCGAAATATCACGCGGCGAAAAATCTACTAGGCGTAGCACTTATAGCGAAATATCGCGGCGAAATATCTACCAGGCGTATCAAGTCTTATGGCGAAATATCACGCGGCGATATATCTACCAGGCGTATCAAATCTAATGGCGAAATATCGCGCGGTGAAATATCTACCAGGTCTATCATGTCTCATGGCGAAATATATCGCGCGACGAGATATCTACCAGGCGTTTCAAATTTCATGGCGAAATATCGCGCGGCGAAATATCTACCAAGCGTATCAAGTCTCTTGACGAAATACCTACCAGGTATATCAAGTCTCATGGCGACATATCACGCGGTGAGATATCTACCAGGCGTATCAAGTCTCATCGCGAAATATCGCGGCGAAATATCTACCAGGCGTATCAGGCGTTAAACTAAGAGGTGATAAAGTTTCAAAAATAAAAACAACTGTTGTAGCAATTCATAAACACAAATACAACAAACTTGGAACATATTTGAGTCAAAAGAAACTCCCAATAGATAAATGGAACAATGTATCAATAGAACGTGCTAGATAGCCGTCCACTCCTTTCATCCGCCACAAATATAGGCCTCGCAAAGCGAAAACGTGTCTTCGGGCGTATGCGGACAGCGAATGCCCAGATCAGCCTGCGCATCCGCGCAGTCTGATCAGTGCCTTCAATGTTTGCTAACAGAATCGTTGAATACTACAATATGTATGAATGGAGAGCAAAGACCCGGACGATAATTTAAGCATTTGCAGGATTATCAGAATCTGGGCATTTTGTGCATGTTCGAAGACACTTCGCATGGGGTGCCCCATTTACCCTCATAACTTTAAAATATAATAAATTCTCCAGGTACCATATTTGTACTAAATATTGGGACACCTCAACTCCTGACATTATAAAATGCAAAACATTATTTCTTTGAGTGTAGACTGTTTACTTTGCAAAGAAATCGGTTGATGCGTCTTAATCTAATTCCTAATATCAATCTAGATCTACTTTTCTATAGTAATACATATATACATGTACATTCTATAATGTTTATCCAAATAGAACTGTTATATTTGCGGCTCTTAATTACATAAAAAATGGCCCAGTTGTTCAAAACTAACGATGTCGTTAGTTATAGTATCATTAAAACTTTATCATCCTCGCAAAAGGTACCCAGTTTTCAGCAAAAATTGTGAATTTGATATTGTACTTACAAGAACAGTTAACATTTTAACCACTAACGAGCTTGCTAAGCTTACGATGCTTTGTACAACTGGGCCCTGGTATATTTACGTAATAATACCTGACTTACATGTACTGATTCCTGTAGCACAAGAAAAATACTCGGTATCGTTGTTAAAATAGTACCTATACCCTACGTATTTCTTCTTTTGTTGATAACTCAATTATTCTGTGTTCAACACAGTAAATTTTAGCATAATCTGTGCTCTATATTAGGGAGGAGACTATCTATATACTGCTTGTGTCTAATCCGTTCTTTTATTGCAGTTAAATATGTTTAATCTTATCCTTACCATATTTGTCCTAAAATTTAGATATGTCTGTAATACTACCCGCTGATGTGTCTGTTTATCATACATTTACTAGAAAATATGTTCATTTTGCATATGTGATACTAACATGGCTTTCAAGTACATATCACTCTTGTGGAGCGCAAAAGGTGTGATAATGGGTCACGTGGGTTTTCCGGCGATTTTGCCCGGGCAAAGAACCCGTATCACCAGGTCACATGGATGATACGGCATTTTTGCCCGAGCCAAAAACCCATATCACCACATTCGGAGCACTCGGCGGCCTTGCCTTTGACTGTTCTGTTCTATTCTGCAAACACGTTATCCACGTGACTAGTCACCAGCCGCCATCTTGTCAAAACAAAACGATGTCGTCGGGACGAGAGGAAACCTGAGGAAGAAACATCGTAACAATTTCGGCAAATTCGCAGAGAAATGGGCGAAAGAACGATGAAGTCGTTAGCAGAAAGACTCACCGATTTAGATGAAACAATGTAAGAAAGAAAAATGTATGATAAATAGAGTATGATAAGGCAATTTTCATATTATACCCCATATCAACCCGAGACACCCATATGGGTGTCTCGGATTGATATGGGGTATGATATGAAAATTGTCATGTAATAATCTCTATATATTGCTTGGTAAGTTGCAAACGGTATTGACCCTGATCAGACGCCCAGATCTGTGGAATACTTATGTTTAAATACGGTATGAAACGACATAAAGGCATGCGCTGTCAGAGTCTATTCAGAGGCTACACTAATCGCTATCATAATATATGGACTTTAAAGAATCTTTCAGCGAACAGCGTAGAACCTGATCAGACTGTGCGAATCCACAGGCTGATCTGTACCTATGCGGATCGCATATGCCATGAGTTGGATTTATATTTAGAGAGACTCAAATTATTACGTAAGTGACACGAAGGTGCCTGACTCATCGTGTGCGTAGTTGTTTCGGAATAGTTGTTCAACAAAAAGCTAAGATCTGACTTCTGTGGAATGAGGAAATTTTCAGACGTGTTAGGAGAAAATCGACAATAATCTGAACCGAGAAAAATATAAACCTGTCGGTTTTATGGGGCTGGATACGCCTGATAGATTTTCCGCCATTTTGAAAAGAGAGTAAACTTTTATGTCTTCCTCTCTGGCTGTTCTGCACACCAAGTCCCTTCTGAAAAGGGGTCTATGCTAAAAGTAAGAAATTTTTTTCCCACGGGGAGCAAATTCTTTCCTTTTAGAACAGACACCTTTTCAGAAGGGAGACAAAATAATTTTGACAGAATTGTCTCCCCTGAAAAATATCAATTTCCCTTAAATGAACCACTTCATGTGACAAAAGCCTTTTAAAATACACGAACTGCGAACGCTCCGTCCGTAGTACGTATATGTGCAGTATTGTCGGAGTCTGTGAAAGTTCGCTAACAATGTTTTGATTTGCACATTTTCAAAAGCGAAAATAATGTCTTGAGTAGACTGCGCATGTGCGAAATCTTGTCTTTGAATTGCGCATATCGCATAATCGCAGCCCGAAAAGTATTGCTGCAATACGGTTCGAAAAGTAGTAATTTGTACAAGAAAATATGTGTAATGTCATACACGTACAGGAAGTAGTGCCGTCGCTATTCGTGGAGAATTTAATCCTAAAAGTTCTAAACGGAACACGCTGACTTGTCTGATATTCGTTTAGGAACAATACTAGAACAATTTTCACATAACGCGGATTAATCGAAGGTCATAAGCATATTTCTAGGCGGCACCGCTGTGGAATCCAAACAATGGGCTATTTTGGGATGGAATTCCAGTTACTGTCAAGCCGAGGTGAGAATTACCATGGTGCAGATGTCTGCGCTCTGGCACACATTAACAGCCGCACTCATCTTATGTCAAACCATGTTGTGATTGACATGGTTTTTGCAGGCGCTTTTCCTTTCCAAAGAAAACCCCATAACGTGATAAGTTCAAGCATTTTCACGCTTTCACAAGATGAACGCTTAGCATGCTGGGTAATAATTTCAGCAGACGACAGATTGAAATTTTTTTTTTCTTATTTTTCCGAGGAAAAAGGATTTGATATTTCATGCTTGCATGAAATATCAAATCCTATTTTCTCGGAAAAATAAGGAAAAATATCGATTTGTCGTCTGCTGAATAAGCCCATAACGTGCTTTTTCTGACTGCCATGTATTAAGAGTGCGGATAAGCAGACGACCATCTGTCTTGGTTTGTTTGCTCTTCCTCTTTGGGGCATTTGCAGGCATGATTCTGTAATTTTGTCTCTGTCTGGACAACTTCATCAATTATTTTTAAAATAAATATTTTTTTCTGCATGTTCTTAATTTGTGTCGCCAGTCTGCCTGGAACACAGGATGAAATTGTAAAAAAAAAAAGAAAAAGACGATTTACCGTATCTACAGACTAAGTAACGGACATACAGGGTAGACCGGGCGAAATACACAGATTATAAGTGCTCGGCGGCAAAGGACATTCAAGGGCACACCATGCGAACATCAGATATCCAAATCAGCCCTCGCGTTCGGTCAATCTGGTAAACTCCCGTGTTTCACTGGGTAAATGGCGAATGGTCAATAAATAATGAGCCGCAACGTACCTTCTGACATGTGTGTCGAACGAAGACTCAAATCAGCCTGCGCATCCGTGGAGTCTGATCAGAGTCTTCGTTGTCCACATGAACAATCTTTGCGTCCTTGGCTATCCAAAATGTGCCCAGTGAAGCTTCTGATCAGACTGCGCGAATGCGCAGGCTGATCTGAACCTTCGCTGTGCGCTCATGTCCGAAGGTACGTTTTCTGACATTGCGGCTCTAATTATTGTGGACCAACCTAGCAAATCACCCGAATGTCTAGATTAGGGGACTGGATATATTCCGTAGATTTTCAGCCATTTTTATTAGGAAGACAACTTTAGTTACTACATATTTCTCTTTTCTGTACACACAGCCTGTTCTAACTGTTCTAAACGTGTTTTTTTTTTTTTTTTTTTTTTGTTTGTTTGTTTGTTTGTTTGTTTTTATTTTTTATTTTTTATTTATTTATTTACTTATTTTTTATGGGGGGATGGGGGTGGGGGAGAGGGGAGGGGTGGGGAGGGACTCTTCTCTTAAAAAAAAAAGGATTCTTTCCTTTTAGAGTAAATACCTTTTCAGAAGGGAGGCGAAAACAATTTGACATCGTTGCCACCCCTGAAAGTGTATCCATTTTTTTCTTAAATATTATTAATGCTGTGCGAAACAAAAAAAAAAAATGTTGGATTTCCAATCACAAATTTTCATCCACATAAAAATTGATGATTTCAATTTACCGTATTTGACCTTAGAATTTGGACTTACAGACCTATGCTGCGTGTAGAATCAGGTGCGACGTCTGATCAGGGTGCATGCTGTTTGCCACTAGCTCGGCAGTTTTTAGACGCATCAACAAATAGTAACATAGAAAGGGATGATAAGGAGATAAGGCGTTGGAATAGTTATGCTAAAAACGGCAACTGACAAGTGAGCAGCGTCAGGAAACGTACCTTCGTGTATATGCGATAGGAAAAGGAATTAACCCATTTATGTCTAGCGTCTTATAAAAAGGGACATATGCACACAATGTAGACCCAGATCAGACGCCACAGAACGCGGCGTCTGATCAAGGTATACACAGTTTGCATTAAAAACAGATTTTTTTTTATTAAAACATACACCTAGTAAAACTAAGCAGACACCCCTTCTATCTAAAATGGATCAGTCCAAAGAGTCGAGGTAGAAAAGTCCACTCGGCGTATATGGGTTAATCGAGTGTACCCAGTCAACGGCAGGAAACGTACCTTCGGGCGCATTTTTTTGTCAGCCAAGGATGCAAAGTTTCTTCCTGTATACAACGAAGAGTAGGCGCATCCGTGTGGATGGATGGATGCGCAGGCTGACTGGATTTTTCAGTGGGTGCACATGTCAGAAAATACGTTTTCTGACATTGCGGTTCGACTCTGAAATATGCCTACTCGGTAATTGATTTCATAAATCAGAACAATTATTTTCTCGATTCGTACCTTTCTCCCAATGTTTTTTATGCTTGTATATTTGTTGTTGTTATTGTTATTGTTGTTGTTGCTGCTGCTGCTGCTGTTGTTTTGTGCAGTTGTTTTGTGCGTTTTGTTGTTTGTGTTGTTTATTGTTGTTATTTTTTTCGGTTTTGTCTTTTTTCTTTGCTATTCAAATATTCAAGAACGATTTAGCTAGCATAATTATTGTACGTGACGAAGGGATTCAGTCTCCGACAGTGCCGGCTGCAACACATTTTGGGTGCGTGAATTGCTTCAGACAGCCTATAAGCTGAGGGTGTGCATACTGAATTCGCTGTCCTAAAGGCAGGATTAATCACGGTGTTGTGCTGATTTTTGTTAAGGAGACTTGACACGCTTGGTAGATTTTCTGCCATTTTGTACAAGGAAGACAACTTTTGTGACTTCATGTTTGCTTTCTTTCTTTTGAGGTTAGACTTTTTTTTTCCTTCCGGAGGCAAAAACAAAAAATGACAGCTGCCTCACCTGGAAGCGTACCCAGTAGCTGCATGGTTGGCTAAACATTCGACATTCGTATGTTGAGCCCCGCGAGATTTGACATTCATTTGTGACATTTGAATGTCAAGACACAAGACATTCGACATTCGAATGACGAGACACAGTCATTTGACATTCGACATTCGACACACGACATTCTACATTCGCCATTTGAACATCGAGACATACGACATTCGACATTTGAATGTCATACGACATTCGAATGTTGAGATACACGGCATTCGATATTCGAATGTTTAGACACACGTCAATTGACATTCGAATTTCGAGACACACGACATTTCACATTCCATCGAGTCACACGACATGCAAATGTTTAGACACACGACATTGGACTTCGAATGTTGAGTCACACGGCATTCGACATTCGAATATCGAGACATATGACATTGAGACACACGACTTTCGACATTTAAATTGTTGAACAACGCGACATTGACATTCGAATGTCAAGACACGCGACATTCGACATTCTAATGTCGAGACACACGACATTCGACATTCGAATGTTAAGCCACATGACATTCGACATCCGAATGTTGAGCCTTACGACATTGGACATTCGAATGCTGGGCAACACGACATTCGACATTTGAATGGCGAATGGCGTGCGATTCAACAGTAGATTGTCTAGCCAACTTCATGCAGCTGTATTCAGTGTGGCCGCACGCTCTCTTGTCTGTCATATCGCGTCTCTTGGCCGCACGCTCTCTTATCTGTCATATCGCGTCTCTTCTGTCGCTGTCATTTTCCTTTCTATTTTTTTTTCCAACAAATCTGTTCAATGTCTTTATCGTGATTCCAGTGTCATTTATCAGGCGTCATCTGAAACCCATAACCTGCTTAGTTGATATATAACAGCAGACAACACTTTAGATTTTTTTTTCATGGAAAATAGGGATTGACATTTCATGCAAATTCTCCCAGGGAAACATAAAATGACACGCCCTATTTTCAGAGAAACCTAAGAAAAATATCAACAATTTGTCGTCTACTGATTTTACCCAGAGAGCGCTTTAGTTTCTGTCTCAATGATCTTTTGTTATCTTTTAGTGCTTTTTCGTCATTACATTTAACCCTTTCAGCCCTGCAGACCAAGATAAGTTATTTGCAAACATTGTAGATCCTGATGAGACGGCTTACAATGAGCCATCTCATCAAGATCTACACTGTTTGTCTATTTTTATTTTTCACTGAGAGCCAAGTTTGGAAAGACCAGATTTAAAAATGGAAAAGTCCACTTCAGAAATTCAAGGATGAATTATCATTATTATTATGACGTTAAGGACACCGATCTAGTTTCTTGACATTTTCATCTCTTTATTAAACAACTGAAGGTGCGTGAACCGTGCTTTGGAAGTTCCAAGGAATAAAACTGGTTAGATGGGAGTTCATTATTATTACAGTCGACTCTCGTTATCTCGAATTTCAAGGGACTCACTGCAACACTTCGAGATATCCGTACCTCGGCATATCAGAGTTGAGAGAGTGAGGATAACACTAAATTAAAAAAACACATTTAACATGTGAATATGTAATTTGACTCCTGAAGTTAGAAATATATATATGAAATAATGTGGAAAAGAGGAGAAATTGCTCCTTAGGAGCAATTTCTCCTCTTTTCCACAGTATTTGTTTACCTATTGTCATAGTTTCATGTTAAAACAGGGACCAGATTTTCACTTCCAGATAAGCGGTAATTCGAAATAAGCGAGTTCGAGATAACGAGGTTCGACTGTATTATTATCACTATTCGACATCGCGATGGCAAAATGAATCTATTCAATGGTTTTTTTATACCTGGAACCTTGGGTGAACCTGGAACCTGTTAACAGCTGTGTCTGCGCAGGCTGGGTAGCATTTCGGCATTGGTCACAGTGTGAAAAGAAACGTTTCGCATATGCTTACAACGAAGGTCCATTATATGATATTCTAAATTAATATTTAACTATAAATATTAAATGATTAAACTGTACGATAAAATCCGAAGAGCATTCAATATCGGCATTCTTACTGGATATTGCACGCTTACTCAGATGCCCTCGGATGTTACCGCTACAAGACATCGCTTTTATGCCGTCTTTGCTTCAAAGTTTGTTCCGCATTCATATAGGCTCTGAACCTTAGATAATAAAAATGTCTATTTTGAGGCTACAAACAACTGCTTTGATGCCAAATATTTGTAGCTATATAAAAAATGGGTTATAGCACCAACGTCAGTGCAATAACCCTAGGGTATCCTATGTTTCTGTAAGCGGACAATGAAAGTCCAGAACAGACTGCGCTTCTCGCAGCCTGATCTGAGCTTACCATGTCCGCCCATATGTCCTTCTCTCATAGCTCTGGCGTTAGGATTAAGGCCCTTTTCTCACGAAACAATTGTTACGAAAAAATGGAACTAAGGGTATCCATATTTTCTCATAACAAGACATTTCGATATTTACTAACACTTGGGTGAAAAGCTAGTAGCTAGCACTTTCGGAATGCCAGAACAAAGTTCACAAAGTAGATGGGAAGCCAGATTACCTGTTTATAGAATGACAAACATCAGAAACCTCCTAGAATGTGATAAAAATAGACCAGATAGCTCATCTGATACACGACAATAGTATGTTAGACAGCAATTAAATGCTATAATTGTTTTCTTTGAAGGGCACTAGAACGAGTTAAATGAACTTTAATTGATTTTAGCAAAGACGCAAAGATTTGCGTAAGTTGTTTTGTATTAAAAATGATGATTCGCCTGATTCCCTTCAAAGAGAAGTCAACCAGGACATGAGGAGCCAGGCATCTACACTACGCTTGTAGGTCTGCCGGGACATTACGAAAACACGTCTACTCAAATATACTGAAAAGTTTACCACCAAAAAATGAAAATTTTCCGATAAAAATTCTGATATTTTTCACATTTCTGCTCATAACATAGATTGTGCGTACTCGTTGGAACCGCCTCGGCGGTTCTAACGAGAACCCACAATCTATGTTTTTAAGCAGAAATAAGAAAAAATAAAGAATACCCCTGTAAACCCCAGTTTTACTATATAAAAGTCGGGTTTAAGGGGGTCAACATTATATAAGCATGTTGTTCTTATGAAACAGTCAAACAACGAGAACGAAAAATGCTTACCGTAATAACCCTTAGTATTGAGACAGGTAGGCCTTTGCAAACATTGTAGACCCAGATCAGATGCCACAGAACGCAGCGTCTGATCAGGGTTTACTTTGTTTGCCATACATACAGCAATATTTAAAACACATCAAGTAGAAGTCGAATGGACCAGAAGTGTCAATCTTTTGAGACGAAGGAAGGAAAATAGATCCGAGGGATTTGGTTTAAATTTTATTTTGATTGCTTCGAATACAACATAATTTACAACAATACAATATTTTCCAGGAACTGACTGTAAGCCTTACCTTGTCTGAAAGTCGTCTCCGAGGGATTTCTGGCTGCTCTGGACTTTATTGTAAAACTTTTCCATCAATCAGTCAATTTGAGTGAAATAAAAGACGAGGAGTTGGAATTATTACGATGTACATTGTAGATCCTCTAAACTAAAGATTCTATATACAGAACAACACGTCTTTGACATTCTAGCTTTTACCGAATACCGACTGAAACCGTCTGTTAGCTATTATGATCTTAAGCTAAAGACTTGTCATTCTCCTGAACCTAAATATGTGGTCATGAAGGTGCTATATAGTATGTAAACGATTGACATATCACAAAAGACGCAATTATCTAGAATCAATTGGCATCGAATATCTGTGGATAGAACTCATCTTAAAACATAGCGTATCTTATTTTGTGTCTTCTACAGACCACCGAATTCAGATTCTATATACTTCTCTTTCACTGAAGATTCGATGCATCTTGCCATTGATACTGTTATCCACTATATAATTGTAACTTGAGATTATAATCATCATCTATCGGAAACTACAGTCGACTCTCGTTATCTCGTCATCGTTTATCTCGAATAACCGCTTATCTCGAAGTGAAAATCTGGTCCCTGTTTAGCTTGGAAATCTAACATCAGGTAAAAAAATATTGTGGAAAAGAGGAGAAATTGCTCCAAAGGATCAATTTCTCCTCTTTTCCAAAATACGTGGGCGTGTCAATAAATAACCAGCCTATCCCATTTTCGATGGACCGAGACGGTCAGGATTTTCATGCTTTGTTTCAAAATGTGTTTTATACATGGATACTAAATTGCACACGTATCGAGTCATTCTTTAATAAGATATTGAATGTCAAACATGGTTGAGTACCGTGCTGTAATTCGGTACTTGTATTTAAAAGGTAAAACAGGCAAGGAAATACACGGCGAGTTAACCGATGTTTATGGGTCTTCTGCACCATCTTATGCTCAGGTTAAATTCTGGGTAGGGGAATTCAAACGCGGTAGAACGTCTTTAAAAGATGAAGCCAGGTCTGGACGCTCACTGGATGCCACCGACGAAGCAATGTGTAAAAAAGTTCGGGATCTGGTATACTCTGATAGGCGAATTCAGGTGGAAAAAAATAGCGCAGGCATTAGGCATTTCAAACGGTATCGTTTCAACAATCTTACATGATCGTTTAGGTATGCGCAAGCTAACAGCCCGTTGGGTCCCCAAATGCCTTAGCGATGAGCAAATGGCAACCAGAGCATCAGTATGCAGCGCCTTGTTGAAGCGTTTTAGGTCAAAACATGATTTTCTTTTGCGTCTGGTGACTGTAGATGAGACTGGGTTCATTATTATGAGCCAGTGAATAAAGCTCAGAGTCGTCAGTGGGTAGTCCCCGAGGCCAAAGAAGTTCAAGACGCAACCATCTGCTGGCAAGGTGATGGCCACAGTATTTTGGGACGCAAAAGGCGTTATTATGTTGGACTTTTTACCCAAGAGAAGTACAATAGCTGGAGTGTACTATGCAAACTTGTTAGACCAGCTGAGAACCGCAATCCATGAAAAACGCCGAGGTAAACTCTCTAAAGGTGTTTTGCTGCAACAGGACAACGCGAGAGTCCACACTTGCAAAGGTGCAATGGATGCTGTAGAGCGAAACGGGTATGAATTAATACCACATCCTGCCTATTCGCTGACCTAGCTCCTAGCGACTTCTTCCTATTCCCAAACTTGAAAAAGAATATCCGTGGACTTCATTTCCGGTCTGATGAAGAAGTCGTGACGGCAGTTGAGGAGTGGGTCAATGGAAAGGACCCTGACTTTTTCAGTTCTGGGCTGATGGCATCACACTAGAGGGCGATTACATCGAAAAAGAAGAGGTAGATCTCAACCGGAAATACGACTTGTAAGTTAGGCTGGTTACTTATTGACTCACCCTCGTATTTTCATTATATCTCTAGCCTTAGGAGTCAAATTATATATTCATTTGTGAAATGTGGTTGTTGGATTTATTTTCTCCTCAATTCTGCAAATCTGATGTGTCGAGGCACAGCATATGCAGGAATTCTCGTACTACAGGTACTAATCCGCACCAATCGGTCCACTTTGTGACGTCACAGCCTGTCGCTAGTTCTCAGACAGGTAATAGTATGGAAATGTATAGAATTATATAGGAGCCCATCGTTTAACTAATAAAATCATTAATTTTCTATAACACAAGATATTATTATAACCTCGCAATAGATGGAAAAATGTATCTGCTTCAATTTGATTCCAAATTTGTTGAAATAAAATAAATTTTAAAATGGCCCAGGTTGTAATGAATGCTACAAGGGTTTTTCCTTATTAAGTCTTTGTATTTTACAACAAAATTGAAAAATAGCCTTGATTCAATCGCCCAAAAGTCATATTTTTTAAAATTTCTCCGTTTGTTATAGCCTCTCATTCGATAGATCTATTTAATATCTATAGTTAGGTAGTAAAATATTGAATAAATTATTTTATTAAAAATGGCCCACAGGTTGCAGAATATAGCTATATTTGAAAAATGCGGAGCGAAAATGTGTAATGATTACACAGACGCAGGTCTTGTGTACACATGATACTATAGAATGAATTATAAAAGCGGTTGTAAGAATTGGAAAATAAAAAAGAAATTGGTATCCATTGATAGTATTATAAAGATTATTTAGCTTCAAAAAGGAAAACAAAGATATATATTTATAATAATATAAACTTATTTATTTATTTTTTGTCTATGTCGAATTATGTTTTTATTCGGCAACTTTTTGAAGCTTTAATGAAAATTTGATATAATAATTTTTGATCATAAGAAAACTACAAACTGCTTAATTACTTGTTTTTTGTTTGTTTAATAACGAAAACAAAAATCCTTTTGTCGGGATACAAGAAAATTACCTAAATGCGCGGCCATTCTTGCGATGTTTTCTTAATAACAATTACTGCTAATGAGTGCCAATTATGTCATTATCTTGACGAAAGAAAACAACGAAATCACTTTTTACATAATTGACATACATGCTTATGCGCAATTTTAATTGCACAAACAGAATCAAATCCAACATTTGATCTTTTTGCATACACTAGCACTTTAATTGACACGATTTGCTCATTTTAGATTCCTGTACATAAATAAGGACTAAAGTATATTGTTCATAATCATGGCTTCATCTAAGTGCGTGCATGTACAAAATATATTTGACTATAAAAAACTGAATGAGGGTGAGGTTCTCTCTCTCAAGCGTTTTTCTCTAAATTTGTGACTAACACGAGTCTCTCCAAATAAAAGCAGCATTAAATATGATGTGCAACCATTGTAGTTCCAGATCAGCATGTGCATACATTTTTCTCTGATAGAATGTGCAAGCTCTATTCAACATGCGGTGTTAAATATGTATATCTAATAAATAATTTATAATATTTAAAAAATACATTAAAACAAAATGATAATTGATATTATTTTCAGAAATAATTATTGTAGTAATCTTTAGCTGTATATCATAATTCGGAAAATAAATAATCCTATGCTGGTCCTATTTTATTTCATAAAATGGTTCTCTATCTAGGAAATTAAAACATAATAATACTAATGATATTACTATTATTATTATTTACTACTACTACTACTATTATTATGTTGTACATCACAATTCCGAAGAATAAATATTATTATGCTGGTCATATTCGAAATGTTTTATTTGTAAAATAGCCACATGGATAGTTTATACTATCGAACATGTGTATTTAGGGGTAAAATATTGCTATCGTATAAATCCTATTAGACACATTAAATTACTATCATATTGAAATTTGATCAAGTCGGTTTGGCTACCTGTTGACACAGCTTATACCTGCTATGTGAGTGGCAAACAGTGTAGACCTTGATAAGGTACTCTGTGATGTAATGTCTGATCAGGGTCACTGCCTTTTGTTATGGTGTTTTTATCAGAATACTGAGGTTAAATACTATAAACCACTTTCTCAGTCAGATTCAATAAATTGTTCACACCTTTTCAAACATTAGCCTAAAGGCAATTGTTTCAAAAACAAACCTGGGATACCAGAAGATTCGATTCTACTCTTTACAACACTTGTCCTATTTTTTTAACAAGGCCATTATAGAACCAACTGATTTGTCTAAACATGGCTGGGTTAGTGTAAAATAGTGTAGATCCTGAACACACAATGCGTAATGTGACATCTGATCTGGATCTACACTGTTGGCACAGACCTCTCTGTCTAAAAGGTAGGGTAGTAACGCTGAACACACAATGCGTAATGTGACATCTGATCTGGATCTACACTGTTGGCACAGACCTCTCTGTCTAAAAGGTAGGGTAGTAGTAGCAGTCATAATCCAAGGAAAACGACATTTTATTCATATTTGCTAATTACCCAACACAGAAATAACACGAGTCTCTCCAAATAAAAGCAGCAACCATTGTAGTTCCAGATCAGCATGTGCATACATTTTTCTCTAATAGATTGTGCAAGCTGTATTCAACATGCAGTATAGACTCTGATCAATATATTTCAGCGGACACACAGACTAATCAGTGTCTACATTGATCGCATAATTCAAAAGGCACATTTTTTAAAAAAAATCAATAATAATTGTTTCTTATTTTACTTGAAGGCACCTCAAAGTTCTTGAAACGATCAACAAAACATTTTACTTTCATTTATATTAGCATTAAAAAAAATGTTCAAACATATATAAATACAAGTTAAATAACAGCACGTTGTTTATTTTCTGGTTCCATTTGTCTACTCTTATTATCATTATCCAGTGGGAACTAGAAGCCTCAGGCCACTGGACAAGTTAATAATGGCTAGATCTATAACTCATGCAATAAAAACAAGGTGGTCAAAACGCCAAATGAACATCAACATTTGAAAAGGACCATTATGACTATGATCTAAGAATATGGGCAAACAAAGCACCATCTTTAACTGTGTAGCTAAAGAAACACTGATTACTGTAGAATATATTGATTAACAGTGAAAATCCTGATCAGAGTATGCAGATGCGCTGACTGATCTGGATCTTTAGTGTTTGCATAATACATAATTTCCCTTTTTTCATAATCTGACACAACTGCCCTTTATCTGAGACAGGTCACGGGGTCCTGCAATTCTTGAGATGAAAAGATAAAACTTGAAATAGCATATGCTACATTAATTTTTATGTAAGTTTTTTGACAGTTTGTCTATTTTTTTTCTTAAGTTTAAATGATTGTTAAACAACATTCATGCATCAAGGGAAAAGTGATGATGATATTCTTATTTTTCCCAGAAAGTAGGCTTTGACATGTCATGCGAATTGTCTCCAATAGGGACAGTTTGTATGGACTGTCAAACCTTTTTTTTCTTTTCTTTTTTGTGGGGGTGGGGATGGGTAAAAATTTTAACCCTTAATCTTTTCCACTCTCTGGGCTAATTCAGCAGCAATAAACTGGTGATATTTGTTGAATTTTCCCCAGAAAATAGGACTTGATATTTTATGCAAATTGTTTGCAATGGAGATGCTTTGCATGAAATGTCAAACCATTTCCTTTTTAGGGGTGGGGTGATATTTGATCCCTTAACATTTATCACTTTCTGGGCTAATTCAGCATGCGATAAAATGGTTTTTGTTTATCCAGAAAATAGGATTTGACACTTCATGCAAATAGTCTTCATTGGAGACAATATTCATGAAATGTCAAATCCTGTTTTGAAAATAAAACATACAGAGGAATTGTTCAGGATATGTATTTGATGATTGTATTTTTTTCTCTCCATAAAAACATAAGTTGTGGGTACTCATTAGATGAGCCTCACCAAGGTTCTTCAAATGAGTACTCATTACATGTTTTTGCTTCACCGAGGTGCATCAAATTAATACCTACAACATATGTTTTAATGGAGAAAATTATCCCAATTTTTTTTATTCATTCATTCATTTGTTTTTAAACTATTTATACTTAATTAAATTTTCCTATTTGTTTTCTCCAGGTGAAATGATCGTTTTTCTTTCAAATATTGTACCGAACCATCATCAGTAATACAACCTTAATTAATTTACTCATTTGTTTTTCTTAGATTAACTATTGTTCTTCATTTTAAAATCTTACTGAATTACCATTCATTAAATATAACACATTTTTTAATTTATTAATTACTCTTGTTTTCTTAGGTTAAACTATTGAAATTCGTTTAAAAATCATATTGAATTATCTATAACTAAATACAACACTTTTTATTTAATTTGAAATAATAATAATAACAATAATAATAATAATAATTGATTTTCATCAATTAATCAATATTTTGTTATTATCATTATTAATTAATTCTTCGGTTAAACTATTGATATTCTTTTGAAAATCATACTGAATAATCTGCTGAAATTCATTCATTCATTCTAACTCGGACCTAGTCCAGTGTATATTGGGTCCAAGATTCTAAAGAGCATCCATACATGATTTAATCTGAATTGTAGTAGTACTGTAGGTGTGTGACACTGGGTTGATTACACACCAACTACACAGGTAAGACGACGCTTACGGTCCTCCGATCAAAGGGAATTAATCGAAGCCTATCTAAAATGGAATATCGATAACCTGAGTGACAGTTCCTGTAGTACGAGAATTCCTGGTAGTGGATATTTCGAAGTATTTCAGAGAGTCCCTTGGACCGAGATAACGAGAGTCGACTGTACTTACCTTTTGTCAACAGTTTTCTGTTTTCAACTTTAAATGAACCACCTCACTAGATCGAACATTTAACTTTTTTAATGTCACATTATAATCACGAACATGAGGCGCAATTTAGGGTCGATTATTTACACTCTTTCCAGAGTATATACGAGTATATATATCAAAATATCCTTAAGGTTGTTGTCTACGTGATTATCATATACCAATGAAATTAAAACGCGCGTTAGATGAACTAACCTACTGCTCACGATATGGACCCCACAACTTGTTGTCCGAACTCCATTCTAAAACCTGGACTGAGCTTAGTGCTGGGACATTGGCAAAGACTGCAGACCCAGATCAGACGCCGCAGAACGCAGCTTCTGATCAGGATGTGTACTCTGCTTAAATTACAGAAAGTTAAGCGTTAGATCTGCACTATTTGCCATCAAGTATGTGAATCGATATCAACAACCTTGATCAAGTAATATGATTGGATGAAAATTAGAAATGGGTGTGGCTTCTTAATCAAGTTCAGGACAATTTCCCCATACACCCAGAGACAATCGACCCTCCAGTGCCGTCAAGGCTTTGATTACACAGTGGTGCTTCTAATGAGTGTCCACGACGTATGTTTCGAGGAGAATTTTGAAGAGCTAACGACAAACACACACAGACATGGGTTTTTATTGAGAAAGCTGTGTATTGTACGAGGGTCCTGCAAAAAGTTTTGTCACTGGGTTCGGATTACTTCAGTGCTACGTTTTATTAAACATATTTTTTATTACAAACCTTCAAAGTATTCCCCCTTTACTGAAACACATTTTTGAAACCTTTTTACCCAGTCGCGAAAAGCAGATAAATATTCTTCTTTTGGTATCTGTTGGAGACACTGAAAAATAGCGCTGCCAAGAGAACTTCTAGACGTATACTTATTTCCAGAAAGCATTTTCTTAAGCCTTGGAAATAAAAAGAAGTCACAGGGACTCAGGTCAGGTGAATAAGGTGGATGGTTTAAAACTTTCACCTTTTCAGAAGCCAAAGAAGGCTTAAAAACCTCATACTTATGAGAGGAGGCGTTGCCATGTAAAAGGTGGACTCCTGACCATCATTTGCTTGGTCGTTTCTTATTGTAACATGTAAATTGGTCAGTGTATATGACTGCATCTATTTCAATTTGAAATAACTCGGTCAGTTGGAAAGCAATTTGAACGAAATAAACGGGTATCGTTAGCTATTCAACACACCATTCAAATTCAATGAAGCATTTTAAAATATACCTGGGATAAAACTTAGGAAGCCTATTAGTGACAGAACTTTTTGCAGGACCCTCGTATTGAGTATGTGTTATAAAAATATTTATTTACATTCTTAAGAGATTTCTAACAAATCACCATTACAGAACAGGCCTCACGTGCAAGACTGTTTGTTCTATTTTAAGTTGAGCGGCAACAAATACAAGGGAGATAATTATATGTTTGATACTGTCTGGTGTGAAACAAGACTAGATCATGTATTACTGACTTGATCTAAACATGTTATTACTAACTGATGCAAATTACTGTATGAGTATTTTAAATAGAAAAATGTCAGCAAATTTGGCCCGAAACGAAAAAGCTGGCCATTTGAATTGAATGAATGGGATACAGCGGTAAGTCAAAGACTTACATGTATATAAGTCTGCCTCCTAAAATTATATTCTCATTAGACTATACAGACAGCTAGCCTTTACTTTAAGTTCAAGTTGATATTGTATAGAGTATATTATTGAATTAAATACCAGGAAAATCTAAACATGTAAGGTTTAAAACAAAAAGTAGAAATAACAAGAAAATTCATTATGGCAAGCGGTCATTCTTTATAAATCTATAGCAGGCCGTTATCGGCCCGTCAGCTACCCTGACGGGCCGATAACGGCCCGCTATATATTTATAAAGAATGCTTACTGGGATGGATAAATCAAGAATAGGCATCCTATTGTTTAGGGCGACTCAGAAGAAAATGTAAAAGAGAAGCAGTAAAGTCTGACGGTATACAAAATAACATGTTTTAGTTTGAATCGTCTGTACAATGACCTGCACGTAGTTTGGTTCGTTTACATATTGCATAATTATTGCAGTCTTTACGTGCCTATTAATAATTAAATATTGTCCTGCTGAACCCGGATATACCCTGCCTTTGCAAACAGTGCAGAAGCCAACTGATCTGGATCTGCACTATTTGCCATCAAGTATATCAACAACTTTTATCAAGTAATCTGATTGGATGAAAATTAGAAATGGGTGTGGCTTCTTAATTTATTCAGCAGGACAAAGGTTAAACTGTATACAGTCGAACCTCAATGGTTCGAACATCCTTGGGACCATGAAAATTTGTTCGAGATAAGGGTTGTTCTAGCCACTGAGGGTTAATCACAGCGCCAGGTCAGGAAGCAAATGGTGATAATTTAGGGAAATATTTTCGATTTTCTACAAAATATATGTTTGTTGAGTGTATTCATTAGAATCGCCTCGATGAGACGATTCTAATGAGTAACACAACATACAATTTCATAAGCTAAGAAAATTTCCCTAAATATTTGTTTTATTGCGTTATAACAAGACTCAAAAACGAGTTCGAATTAGCCATAGTAAACGAGCCATCGGTATTCGAGCTATTGAGGTTCGACTGTAGATATTTGCCGTTTATATATGGTTAAGTCGTCTGCATTCTTTAGGTTCATATCAACAATCAAATCTTACTTCATTAAAAATTAAAATCCACATTGTGGTATATTGTGTATAAATGGGTACAAATGTTAATATTCTCATGATGAGATTCACTTTTATGAACACACCCGTATTTTTTAAAACAGAAATAGAATTTATTTTATAGGCTATACAATTAATTAAGCGTGCACACGTGCTCTTTTAATATCATCGCTATCCATAAAATATTGTTGCACCTTTTAAATGTCCACCCACATAAGGAAATAGCGTCGCCGGGTATAAATAATAATCTTTTATTACACAATTAAATACCCAAAAAATGAAAGAAATATTTGAAAATTAAGATATGACATTTTCATGCAAGGCGTTGCCCGTTTATAATGAACATCTAAATTTATTAAAGAAATGAGAGATCTAGTGCTATTTGGGCCTAATAACATTGACTGTGCCTAGGAAGAAAGACATAGAACATCAAATTTTACTGACAGAATTTTAATCATATATTTGAAACCCTCCAAATCACACAAACCTTGATAAAGGCGTGTGAATGGTAGAATAATGCTATAAGATATGCTAGCGAACAATAATTCCTATATTCTTATTAATAAATTAAACCGGGGCAATAATAAGGTAAATTTGGGCATGCGCGACCAGCGAAGACTCGGACCAGCCTGCGCATAAGCGCAGGCTGGTCCGGGTCTTCGCTGGTCGCTTATATAATATTTGACTGTTGCGTAATATAAATCGCGGACAGGGGAGTTCCTGCCAAAATTGTGCGGATTCCCTGACTAGTCTGGTTCGTCTTCGTTCGCATAGAGCTTAAGGTACCTTTTTTCTGGTCGATGATTCAAATTATTATGATTATGTATGGTATATGTGAAACGAAGCGAAATGTTGCAAATCATATTCAGATATTTAAGTCTAGATAAAGTCATTAGTTAAGAAGGGCATCGTCCATCTCATATTTCTTCTGCCAATTAGATTCTACCAGAAACCGATCGCTGATCGAACGAATCGATACGATTAAAAATTGATCTGTTTAGTGAACCAAGATTTATCAAGATGAAATTGATACTGTGGAGAAGAATAACTACAAAATTTATTTAATAAAACAAATCAATCATAGCTGACTTGTATTACCTACCTATCAACTTGCAAACGATGTACTTTATTCGGCTCGTGAGCCTCTTAATTTGAAACGAGTCACGGATAGACCACCTTTATTGCTGGTTCAGACAGCCAATACCTGTGTGAGCTTGTGCAGCGTAGTTCTTTCCAGATCTGCCAAATTTTGAAAACGGAGCGGGTGTAAGTGCTGTGTGGCGGCTGCAAAACGTCTCCCCGTAATTCACGGTAGTGTATGTGGTTAATATTTTCTGGCCCTTTATGCTCATGAAGCCCATTCCGGGATTTGTTTTGAAACTTTTATATGAGGGTCACAGATGAGGCCTATTTGGCCGTTACTAGCAAGTCTTATCTAGAAAACTTGACACGTCAGTTGTTTTTAGTTTGTGAGTGTGTTCATTTCTTTAAAGGGTCATTCCTTTTAAGATCTATTTATTTATTTATTTATTTATTTATTTATTTATTCATTTATTCATTCATTCATTCATTCATTTAATCACTCTGTTTGAATTTGAAAAGTTAACACCAGTGACGCCTACCGTAATTACCCTAGTAAGTATTTGGACAAAGAGGTTTGAGCAAACAGTATAGACCCACATCAGAAGCAACGTTCTGTGGCGTCTGATGTGGGTCTGCACTGTTTGTCACTCATCTAGCAGTATTTTAGACATCGAAATGTACTTAAATTGACTTGTTCAAAATTTAGGTGAAGGATTGTGAGTAGATAAGGTATCCAGGCAAAACAGCTTTACTTCGTTCTCTGTACCTGTGCAAATAAAAAAAAAATCTGTTACCTTTGGTTTTATCATAAGCATCTCAATTAAGTATAGTGTCCTTCTCCTTTAAATATCCAATTTAAATGTGTTTATATGCCAATAAAGTTTCCAAAATATTAAATGAAACATTTTCTGCGCAATTAAATATATAATGTTAATAAATCTAACTTGTGAATGTGACGATCTTAAAAGTAAAGTATCAGGGCCCAGTTGTTCAAAGCGTCGTTAGCTTAACGACGTCGTTAAGGGTCATTTCGTTAACTGTTTTAGCTGATTCAATACACAATATTCTGATATTTTTTGCTGAAAAAATGTGAGTAGCTTTTGCACTGCAAAAGCTACTCACATTTTTTTCAGCAAAAAATTTCAGAATATTTGCGTATCACTCGATGTAAATTTTAACGAATCGTTAACTAACGACGTCGTTAGCTTTGAACAACTGGGCCCAGTTAAATTCCACTGAGGATTCGTCATAAAAACAAGATTGCAGTTGGAAGGACCTAGTTATTACTGGGAGATCAAACAAAAAAAAATACTGCTCTCTTACAATACTGGGAGGTCCTGATTGGACAGTGAAGATGCGCAGTTTGACTTGGTATTCGCCTTTGCTTTTCGAATAGGTGTCGAAGTCCCTTTTCAATGGACACGGCGCTCAAATTAAGGCATTATCAAGATGACTTTATAAATCAAACCTTGCCGAATTGGGCGGGGAGTAATTAGATGGTAATTATGAGATAATATTTGATAAATGTGAAAAATACAATAGATAATAAAATAAATAAATCATCAGCCATCTATGTATGGATTTAATAATGCAACTAAATCAGTACTTCATAAAGCAATAAGTAAACATTTACGGACCGGATCAGAGAAGAAAAAAAAAAACATGACGTGCGTATAAAACGTCACATGCATCCAATAAAATCCCGCCGAAACTGCATATCTGTGCCGTAACTTGAGAAAACGTACCTTCAGACACATGCGCCCAAGGAATATTCAAATAAGCCCCCTTATTTGCGTAGTCTGATCAGTTTTCGTTGTCCGTATGAAGAAGTTTTGCAACCTTGGCTATCCGAAATGCGTCCAGTGAAGATTCTGATCAGACTGCGCGAATGCGCAAGCTGATCTGAATATTCGCTGGGCGCATATGTTCAAAGGTACATCTTCTGACGTTCGGGCTCATCTGTATGGGACTTTTTTAATGGCAAAACTGGTATTTAAATATTGTATACTCTATACAGCGCGCAGAGAAGGCCTGAGTAAAGTGTACGCATGCTCTGTCTGGTGTGGGCATTTGCTGATAGCATATATCATTACGTAGGTCGGTTTTCCATAGTGTCATGTCTGGTGTCAATATATGGCGTTGTCAGGCGTATGCGAAATGCGCAAATTCCCATCATCCTTGGCATTAGCACAGACAGTCCCATTGATACATTTTATGTCTACCGATGTCCGCATATTCCCCGTCACATTTTCGCTTGGCTCGATTTATATGATTAATTGCAAATTTGGTACCAAAAGTAGCAATCGGACCAGATGGGACATGCCATCAGACAGCAGAATGACATGGCCAGACTCCAAATCTGTATTAGCATGGGCGATAACTAAGTTTTATGACAAATGGGATGCTATTGTGATTTTGACATTGTAAAATTCCTATTTTGGATAGTGACGCCCCCTTTGCTACGTCATATCAACTTATTGGTTCGACTATCAATGTCTGTGGTGGGCCCATTGAAGTCCTGTTTGTAGTTTTCTTGTGTTCTGGCTTCAGATCGCCACTGAGTCCTTTGCTTTGTTTCATCACAATGTTCGTTACAACGACTGTATTTGTTCCCAAAGATGTTGCCATTGGAACGAATTTGCTGTTGTAAAGAATCCTTAATGAACAGAATGATATGTAAGAAATGCCTTGTTTTATTCTTATTTCCTCGTAGAACATTATGATCTGGGCCCAGCTGTTCAAAGCTAACGACATCGTTAGTTAACGATTCGTTAAAATTTACATTGAGTGATACGCAAATGTGCTGAAATTTTTTGCTGAAAAAATGTGAGTAGCTTTTGCAGTGCAAAAGCTACTCACATTTTTTCAGCAAAAAATATCAGAATATTGTATATTGAGTCTGCTAAAACAGTTAACGAAATGACCCTTAACGAGCTCGTTAAGCTAACGACGCTTTGAACAACTGGGCCCTGGATAATTTAAGATTTCAACAAACTTCAAGAAAGAATTTCGGCCCATGATCATTATGATGCAATTACTTATGAAAAAAAGTGTATATGGAGAAATATCCCAGTCAGCATTCTACGTAAATCTATATCGGGCCGTCATCGGCCCGTCAGGATAGCTGACGGGCCGATGACGGCCCGATGTAGATTTACGTAGAATGCTAGCTGGGATGAAATACCACTGGGCTAAGTGAGGCCCGAATCCACGTCGAACGACAGCAGCGCCTATCCCTTCAGAATCAGGAACCATAACCACTGCACCACTACGCCTGTTGAAAAGAATCATGGAATACTATTATGCTTGATTTCTCTGAATGACATGTCGGATAGGGTATATTTTTGGTGCGCTTGCGTACTCATTATATACAGAGAACTCTCTAGATCCACAGGATACTGAAGCTTGGAAATATTATTATGATTTAAGATTTAAATAAACTTCAATGAAGAATTCCGGCCCAGGATCATTACTGATGCAAGTACTTCAGAAAAAATGTGTATAGGGGTAAATATAAAATACCACTGGGCTGAGTGAGGGGGCGGGCTGTAACTAATGTTGTTAGAACTTGTAGCCCAACCCCATTGCTTTTTGAGGCAATAAAATATGTTTAAACTAAACTGAGTGAGGTTCCTGGGCCGGAATGCTTTGTTGAAGCTTGAGTGCTCGGTCTGGAGTAAAAATGTTGCCCTGAGGTGTCGTAGGATGCCTTGGGGTGTTTAGACGAACCTCAATTTAGGTATCCCGTCTTATCTCATCTAAGTCACACAGGAGGAGGAGGTTATGCTAGGTCATATGGAGCGCTCATATCGAGATGACTAAGAAGTAAAGCATTCCGGCTCCATGTAAAAGCATTACGAAAACACGTCTATTCAAATATATTGAAAATTTCACCTCCAAAAGCTGAAAATTTTCAGATTAAAAACTCAGATTTTTTTTCATATTTCTGCTCAAAACATAGATTGTGGGTACTCTTTAGAACCGCCTCGGCGAGGCGGTTCTAACGAGTACCCACAATCTATGTTTTGAACAAAATAAGAAAACTAATGTATAACCCTGTAAACCCCAGTTTTACTATATAAAAATTGGGTTTAAGGGTTCAAAATTATATAGGTGTTTTCGTGATGAGTTGTGGTGTTGCAACCCAAACTCGGGATCAAGAGATGACTAACAACTGGAACAGTTGTGAAAGGCTGGTCAACCAGACATTGTTTGGACATTTATTTACAAGTGCTTCCAACGGGGAACCGCTTCCGCGGAGCGGTTCGGCGTGCAGATGCACTACTATAGGCTACCGATGTGACCTGTGACCAAAAATGTGATGGTCCAACAAACGCTTGGGTGGTTTGGTGCTTATCCTGAAAAACAATAAGCGTTCCGTGATTTTGGCAGAGACTATTGACACGGCGCCCGTGTCGATAATAGCAACAAAACAGCCAATAACGCCGTATTCCAAATGCGAGGGGCTGAATCACAAGACTTATGACATCAGCCTACAAAATTTGCGATCGCGGCCATTTTGAATGTTGTCTCCATTTCGATTTTTTTTAGCCATTCTGCGTTTATTTACAAGCTAAGCATGATTCGTTCTGTGCATAAGGTACACTTTGATGAAGATTTTTAGATAACGCATGGACTTTTTTCATGTGATAATCTTAAAAAACTTCGACACAATAATGTCTTTTTTTTTTTTTTTTTTGTCCAGTTTGTAAATTGTTGTTATTTTTATGTTGTTGCTTTTTTGTTTGTTTGTTTGTGTTTTTTTTTTTTATTTCTGCTTTGCATAATAATGATAAAAAAAAAACAAAGACAAAAAGCGCACAAACGGACAAAACTCTTTAGGAAAAATCCTGAAGCAGTAAAATGGATTTCAGGTAAGTGAACAATAGAATATTGTCGTTGTACCTGTAATTGGCATACACTAGTTTTCGGTATTTGGAAAGCATGGACCCCGCCCAACGGGGCGCGAAATAGATGGGCTGTCTAAAGCCTCCATGGCAGAGCTGCTAGTAACTTAGCAGGACCTGAATTCATGCGATTGGGTCGAGTAAAAGTCCCACAAATTTGGAGGCAATGTCTCTGAACTACTGAATATTGTTGACTTGGACGTTATATGGCAATTCATGCAGTGGATTCAGGAGTCAAGCGTGGTCTGAAATCAAATTCAGTTAATTCTGGCCAACCCACCTATGAAGCATGTGATGATAATTTGGACGCACGGATATAGGTAGCACCTATTAAATTCATATTAGTTGTGATAAGAAGGAAAAATAAGCACCAGAATTATATGACACGAAATTACTGTTTCTAAACTACAGTTGACTCTCGTTATCTCGACCTCGCTTATCTCGAATAACCGCTTGTCTCGAAGTGAAAATCTGGTCCCTGCCTAAGCATGAAATCTAACAACAGGTAAAAACATATTGTGGAAAAGAGGAGAAATTGCTCCTAAGGAGCAATTTCTCCTCTTTTCCACAATATGTTCAACATATCTCTAACTTCAAGAGTCCAATTACATATATATTTGTTAAATGTGGTTGTTCGAATTATTTTTTCCTCATTTCTGCAAATCTGATATGTCGAGGTACAGATATTTCGAATTAGTTCAGAAATCACTTGGAATTTGAGATAACGAGAGTCGACTGTATTTTAACCATTTTAATCTGGAGACCCCAAAAAGGACACTTGGCAAACAGTGCAGACCCACATCAGACGCCACAGAACGCGTCATCTTATCAGGATATCCACTATTAGCTAAGGAATATCTACACCGCATAGCCTGGTAAACCTAAAATTGAAATTCGACTCTTCAAACATGTATGGGATGGTGTTTTGTTTATTCAGTCTGGGTTGCAAGTTTATACTAATGGCTAAAACCTATTATTATATTGTTTTCGCAAATAGCGTTAAAACATTAAATGTCAGCGTTCTCCAAGGATATTTAGAATAAAGATCATTCACAATTTATTAATTTAAGTATCCATTAATCTATAATAAATTCTGTTCATCAGTTTATCACTTGGGCCGTGCAAAACGTAAAAGTGTCTCCAGGTATATGCGAACAGCGAAGGCATCGACCATGCAGTCTCATGGTGAATCCTTTAATGTCCTTAAGGAATTATTGGATTTTTAGTAGAAAAAAAAACAATGGAAGCAAATGTCCTAATGAGGGATGCGCAGGATAATTTGAATCTGTGCATTTCAAAAATAGTCAAACATGTGATTTCTTTTGATGAGACTCAGTTTATACTGATCCTCCCCCGCAGACCACCGGCCAAGCAGCCCATTGGGTTTATACCGCTCCATCTCGATGTATATGTCAGCAATCGAGTCAGAAGTCTGTCTCCCCCGCCTGATATTAACACGTTTGGTGACAATTAGCTATTCCCAAAGCCATCATGAAATAACGGAATAGAGTTTCTTTTGTCAATGATACGTAAATTACTGGTAAATCTGACATTTTCGTGAAAGTATTAAGAGTCTCATCAAATACAAGTGGACTTTACGCTTAACTTGCTAAAAATAAACCCTTTCACCCCTGGCTTTCTGAATTAAGACTCCTCCATCGTTGAGTTTAGACATGTCGATTTTTGCAAACAGGGTGTCAGTCAAAAATCAATACCTAAACGGCAAACAATATAGATCCTGATGAGACCTCTCATCTGGATGTACACTGTTTGCAAAGGTATCTGTATTGGTGTGCAGGGATGAAAAGGTTTAATAGCATCAAACGATATTTTACAATAGTCGTCTTCTTTTCCAGAAAATCGGATTTATCCTCTCTCCCCCATCCCCCCCACGCCCCTACACCCCACTCCTCCACCCCACTTCCTCCGTATCTCATCATGCAAAAGTTGTTTGTTGTTTGTTTGTTGTTGTTGTTTTTTTGTGTGTTTTTTCATTATTTAATTTTTGTATTCCTTATCATCATTGAGCCCATTCTGAAATCTTGGAAAATCGAGTTCCACTAGCTTATGCAGTCCTGCAAATTACATTGCTGCCATATGACGTCTAAATTAAACTGAGAGGTGTTTCCAAGGGCAATCTTTTAAAATTTTATTGGACCGATGCAGCTGGTGTTAAGTGCCTTTTGACGACCGTAAAAGACCTCCCCGTGCTTCATCATAGTACAGTTTTTACTTTCATTTGCTTTGGGATCATTGAACCCATTCTAAAATCTTGGGAAATTGAGTTCCGCTAAAGCCGCACTAGGTCCGAATACATCCTTGCAAACAACATTGCTGCGATATGAAGAGTCTCAATTAACCTAGACACCGATTTGACTTCACTGCAGCTGGTATTAACCCTTCTTTTGCTGAACACGACATGCTCTGTCTTAGCAAACAGTGCAGATCCAGATCAGTTGGCTTCTGCACTGTTTGCCAGTCAATATGTGAATTTATATCAACAATCTGGATCAAGTTATCTGATTGGCTGAAAATTAGAAACGGGCGTGGCATCTTAATTTATTCAACATGACAAGGGTTAAGTGCTGTGTGACGGCCGAAAAAACTTCCCCGTACTTCATCAAAGTGCAGTTTTGTTGTTGTTGTTGTTTTGTTTGTTTTGTTTTTGTTTTTTTTTTGTTTTCTTGTTTTTGTTTTTTTTTTTTTTTTGTTTTTTTTTTTTTTGTTTTTTTTTTTTTTTTTGTTTTGTTTTTTTGGGGGGTGTGTGGGTTGGGGGCGGGGGGTTTCTGACCCCATTCTGAAATATTTGAAGATCGGGTTCTGCATAAGCCGGTGCTGGCATTTTGTGTGTGTGTGTGTGTGTGTGTGTGTGTGTGTATGTGTGTGTGTGTGTGTGTGTGTGTGTGTGTGTGTGTGTGTGTGTGTGTGTGTGTGTGTGTGTGTGTGTGTGTGTGTGTGTGTGTGTGTGTGTGGAAGGGTACGGGACCGGGGGTGGGATAGAGTGTTGAGCTTATGCAGCCGCCTGCAATCTCCACTGCTGCCATATGAAGACTCAATTAAACCGAGATTTTCAATTTTCGTCCTATGGTCGGTGTTACAAGTGTGACCTTTATAGATTTTATTTAGATGGTTAGTTAAATGCGAGCACAAGCACGCACGAAGCCAGTAAGTCGCCATCCTCCTGGAGACGTGGTAACTAACCGAAACGACCAAACAGAATAGAAATGGCCTATCCGAATCGGTCACAAAAAGACTGAAACGGATTATGGATCCCAGAACCTGAAAAAAGGGTGAAAATCACAGTCAGGGATCTTCTAACCCACTGATTGATTGACAGATTGATTGATTGGTTGATTGATTGATTAGCTTTATGAACATCTTGCACTTTGATCACGTAACAAAGTATGAAGTACGCAAGTACAGCCATAATCACGTCACCATGATAAAGAAAGGGAAACCCTGGTGGTACGGTCAGATCACTTGATTCTTACCCGTTTATCAGATCAATTTCAGGGTGATCACCCTCCAGACAAACTAAGTGATCGTGCCATTGTTTCAGGATTTTTTTTAAATCTTCATTCCACCATAAAGAAACCTCGGAGGAAGGTGTATTCATATCAGAACGGTGACTATGAAACTATGAGGAAGGATGATATGCAAAGGGCAACTTCTTCAATGGCCGCGCGGATGCTCTATCAGTACAGGAATATTTTAATTTAATAACTTCATTCATTCAAGATTCAGCTGATAGGCATATCCCCTCAAAACTAATAGCTATGTCTCTTCGGTTTCCTGAATCACTCCAAATACAGTCGATTCTCGTTATCTCGAATTCCAAGGGACTCACTGAAACACTTTGAGATATCCGTACTTCGACATATCAGAGTTGAAAGAGTAAGGAAAACAATAAATTGAACATCCATATTTTACAAATGAACATGTAATTTGACTCCTGAAGTTAGAAATATATATAAAATAATGTGGAAAAGAGGAGAAATTGCTCCTTAGGAGCAATTTCTCCTCTTTCCCACATTATTTTGTTACCTGTTGTCATAGTTTCATGTTAAAACAGGGACCAGATTTTCACTTCGAGATAAGCGGTAATTCGAAATAAGCGAGTTCGAGATAATGGGGTTCGACTGTATAAGAAGAAAAGTTCGCAGAAGGAATAAAAATCATGCAATGGCAAAGAAGACAGGTAGCGGTAAACTTCGGACAAAATTCAAAACTTTGAGAAGGGAAGTCAAGATCACAATAAAAACAGTATGATTTGTATGCAAATAACTTGGTAGGTGATGTAAAGGCGAATCCCAGAGACCTCTACAGGCACATTAATAGTCAGAAAAAAAAGACAGGCAAGATATTCCACCCCTTGAAAAGGGAGGAAATGGAGTTGCGGACTCCTTCTGAAAGGGCAGAGAAACTACTTTAAAAAGAAAATTATTTGGTTATCACATTGCTGGAAAGACATTTAGGTAGATAGATTCTTTTCTTTGTTAAAGAACATAACAAGCTGTTGTAAACGGTGAAATTTCGGAGTGGGCTCCAGTTTTGTCTGGTGTCCAACAAGGAACCGTTCTTGGTCCATTGTTGTTTTCTCTGTACGAGTATATTAATGATATTTCCACAGTCCTTGACTCCGAAATAGGGCTTTTTGCAGATGACTATGTTTGCTACTGTAAAATATGAGATGCAGAGGACTCACTGAAACTTCAGAAGGTTATAGATAGATTTGGATGTTGGGAAAAAATGCGGTATGAGATTTCAGCCTGTTAAATGCACTAAAATGCAGGGCCCAGTTGTTCAAAACTAACGATGTCGGTAGTTAACGATTCGTTAAAATTTACATCGAGTGATACGCAAATATGCTTAAGTTTTTTGCTGAAAAATGTGAGTAGCTTTTGCAAAAAATGTGAGAGTGCAAAAGCTACTCACATTTTTTCAGCAAAAAATATCAGAACATTGTGTATTGAATCCGCTAAAACAGTTAACGAAATGACCCTTAACGAGTTCGTTAAGCTAACGACGCTTTGAACAACCGGGCCCAGATAACTAGGAAGAGAACAAATAAAGTTGAGGCTTTCTTACACTTTATAGGGAACGGCCCTTAAAATGTGGATGACTTCAGAATGAATATACATATTGGTAACATGTGTACTAAGGCAAATAGAACACTTTGTTTCCTGAGACGAAATCTTTATCAATGTCATCAGGATGTAAAAGAGGCAGCATATAAGGGACTTGTTCGCCCTGTTTTGGAATATGCCAGTTGTGTTTGGGATCCGCAAGGTCTGGTTCTTCAAGAAGAAATAAAAAAAAAAGTTCAGAAAAAGGCTGCTAGGTTTGCAACTAGCAGTTACTGCTTTGAATGTGAATATGACTATAATACTGGAAAAAAATAAGATGTGAGTCTCTAGAGAAAAGGAGAGACAGTAGAGTAATAGTACCAAGGTCTAAATGATGCTGCCAGCATTCAAACAAATGACCTTATTCCCCGCCCTCCCTCCCCACACACCTCCCCGCCCCCCCCCGCCCCCCCCCCCCCCCCCCCCCATCCCCACCCCAGCTAGGCGCTTTATAAATCATCGCTGACTATTCAGACCCCCAGTGCAAGAACTGATATTTACAAGGGCTCATTCTCCCTTCAAACCATTAGATATTGGAAGGCCTTTCCAGATTCTATTATCTCGGCTGGGTAAAAGCTGGTGATCCATATCACAGATCCAGGTGAAAGAATGTCATTGGACTTATCGCAAGTAAAATTTCTGATTCTGATTTCACGTTCCCCTTGCAAAGAACAGCTGAAGAAAACGTGACAAGATGACAGGATTGGTCTCAGCTTCGCAGGTTCAGGATGAGCAATTGAAGATAAGTCAAACCAGAAGAAAATAATGCTAAAAGTTATCCGTATACAGGGAAAATTAAGGTAATGATGATGATGTCTTGTTTTATGTCCCTTTCAACATTTAAAGCATGCCGAGACGATGTTAAGGTACTGAAGTAAAGAACACCCCGCCATCTAGTTTTAGCAGGTCCAGTTAACTTATGGACATTTTCTATGACGCAAACTACCAAAATAAAACCCTTTGTGAATTTCTGACGCATGCAGTTCCGCTCACAGATCATTTTCTTCCCAAATAATCTTACCAATAACTTCATAACAAATTATACAATATCAATAATAAGGGACGTTACGCGAGAAAAGGGCCCTTGAAGCATATGCGGGCAACGAAGGCCCAGATCAGACTGCGCAAATGCGCAGTCTGATATGGGCCTTTGTTGCCCAGTTACAGTACCAATGCATACTGCACTATATATCGACAAACAGAGAATGGCGGGATCAGAATGCGCTGATTCGAAAGCTGATCTGGGCACACAATTTCTCCATCATCGCGTCACGCGGAAAAAAAAGGACCTTAGTCTACATGCGAACAGCTACGACAAAGAACAGCTGGTGCATGCGTGCAGTCCGGTCCTGGTTTCCAATTCACGCCAGCAAATTCCTCATAATTCAGTATTTCTTCATGCAAACACAGACTTTATACGCAGGTTAATCTTTATCTAATTTCTTCACATATAGGCTCCTATTTGCGCGAGGCAGTCCAAAGAAAACGTCCACAATTCAATTATATGCGACGATTCAATAGTAACGATAACGATATTGCAAGTGGGGGATGATATTTAGATAATTAGATTATATAAATGCGTATCATAAGAAAATGGCTATTATCCCATTTGCGGACAACAAAGGGCCAGATCAGCCTGCGCGCCTGCGCAGACTGATCTTGCCCTTTGTTGCCCGCTTACGGAATTATTAAATAGTGAAGAATATATTGACAATCGTAGAATGATGCGCAGGCTGATCCGGACTTTCAGTTCCAGCATACGGCTTAATGACCATATCTTTCCCACTGTGCATCATTTAGGCACGCCTAGGATAGCTGATGCTATTTTAGGTTGTTCGCGGTCTCGAGACATTAAGATAAATGGAAATATCGCCTTTTCGCAAAGGAAGACAACTTTTACAAACATGAAGTTGCCTCCCCGTCGAAAATGAGGCTACTCTTAAAGGAAAGAATTTGCTCTCTCTGGGAGCAAATTCTTTTCTTTTAAAAGTAGCCCCTAATGAGAAAGGAGGTAAAGATTTCCATGGCAGAAAAAAAAAACTGTCAATAGAAAATTGCAGTGATAAAGGGATGCTTTTATGGGAAATAAGTCCTAAAATAAACAGAAAATCAAATTAAGAGAAATGATTTGATCAAAGCTGTACTCAAGAGTACACTAGCGACTCGCCGTTTAAATTAATATTAACTTTCATGTACTGAATAAAAATAATTTAAACTCTCTCTCTCTCTCTCTCTCTCTCTCTCTCTCTCTCTCTCTCTCTCTCTCTCTCTCTCTCTGTCTCTCTCTCTCTCTCTCTCTCTCTGTTCTCCCTCCTCGTACTCTCTCACTAGCTCGCATTTTGTGTTCTCTCTCTCTCTCTCTCTCTCTCTCTCTCTCTCTCTCTCTCTCTCTCCTTGTTCGCTCGCTTGCTATTTGTGAGTGCGTCTGTGAAGAGGGGACGGGGTTGGAAGGGGCGCGCTTCTGTGTGTTTGCATGTGTGCGCATGCATGTGTGTATTTCTGCTTAACAATAAAAGTATGACCACGACTATCAGAGATGTGCCGCCCATCGCCACACCTCTGACGTGCCTCTATCCTACCAAGAAAATAAGGATTCACAGTTCTGACATTGCATAGTCTGAGGTACAGACGATTCATATAAAATACAAGTTAAAATCTGTAATTATTGCCATTGGAAAAGAACACCTTGGTGGTCCTTAACGCTCACCTGTGCTGAAAAGTAGGTCAAGGTCATTCAATGACTACAGCATTCACTAATCTGGACGACATAGCTCTCAACATATCCATCCATGCCCGACTCATCATTTCTCATCAGTTTAAGGATAATCTAATTGATGCTGCAAGGTTATTTATATACTTCTTTAGCAATCAAGGGACATAATTCTATATATCAGATTGTGTATGTTTCATTTTTTTCTAAATCAAACTTTTATGAAAGTTTATCCATGTCCCCATCACATATAGGAATATCCAGTCGAATCTGAAGGATCCTATAAAGCGAAGTGTGACGGAGGGACGGATAGACAGACAGATGACCGACAGCCATCCTCTGTCCAGTTTACAACACCTCAAGGAATTTTGTCCATGTCCACCGTCTGTACAAGTTTTATAAGGAACTTGTCAAAACTAAAGAAGTTATGCTGATGACAAGTTGAATAAAAGGCAAATTCAGTAATCAATGGCACATAACCCTGATAATCCGGTCTGTCTAGTTTTTTAACTTGTTCAAGCTTTTGTCGATGTCCATCTTATCTGCAAGTTTCATTTAGATCCAATTAAAAATAAATGACCTATGCTGAGGACAAGGTCAAAATAGGCATTTTCAGCAACCAAGCGGACATAACTCTATGGTTAGCAGGCTGGCCTGGCCAGTTTTCGAACTCATTCGAGCTTTTATCCCAAGCTAGTTTCATGAAGATTTGAGCAGAACTGGTGACAAGGTCGAAAATGGGAATTTTCAGCAATCAAGGCTACGTAACTCTAAAATAAATGATCTGATCTGGACAGTTTTCGAATTCATCCAAGACTTCACCCACGCCCATCTTATCTGCAAGTTTCAGGATGATATGGTCAAAACTGAGAGATTTATGCTGATGATATAAATCAAATACCGTATTCTATCTAATTACCGCACATATCCCTATAAGCGCACACTCATGAAATTCCGTAGTCTTATTACAGCCAGTGTACTTTTTATTTACTTTTTTATAAAGGCATATGTTGTGGATTCTCATTTGAATTGCATCGACTTGTTTTTCTTTTGTCGATGCAATTCAAATGAGTACCCACAACATATGCCTTTATAAAGAAAATCAGAAAAAAACGCATAATTATCATCAAACAAGGCCTTTTCTGACTTTTTATTTAATAGTGTATCCTTAGCTGGTAGATACGTATTTTACCACAGCCGAGTGTTCCCTGTAATTTTGAAAAACCTAAGCGCACAGTGCGGTAATTAGGTCGAATACGGTAAGATGACGTAAATCTAAGATTAATAAACCAATCTGGCCAGATTTCGAGCTCACCCAAGATTTCATCAATATCCGCCTTATCTGCAAGTTCCTGGAAGACCCCTTCCAAACTGAAGGAGTTATGCTGATGACAGCCAAACAGATTTTTTTATCAGAAATCGAGGGGACGTAACTGTAAGATAAATAATCCGATCTGGCAAGGTTTCGAACTCGTTCGAGATTACATCCAAGTCCACCTTATCTGCCAGTTTCTGGAAGATCCGCTCAACACTGAGAGAGTTATGCTGCTGACAAATATAAACAGAGGCTTTTTCAACAATCAAGGGGTCGTAAATCTAAGATTATTGATCCGATCTGGCCAGGTTTCAAACACACCCGAGATTTTACCCATGTCCACCTTATCTGCAAGTGTGCGGAAGATCCGATCAAAACTGAAGGAGTTATGTTGATGACAAGCATTTTCCCATTGTAAGTCTAGAGGACCTTGTTGTTGCCATAGTAACCAAACTTTTAATTCAATTTCCAAGAAAAGCTTGTCATCGATGCCCCAATCAGAGGCATACTAGAGAAGAAAAATGACTAAGATCAGCCTGCAGACTGTGGAAATATAACTGGTCAAATGTGTTGACAAGTTGTATCGCCACAGGACAGACGGACTGACGACGGAGACAGATGGACTCCCATCGATTCGATTTTATTGAGACTTATCATATAACAGCACCATAGTTTGCATGACTGTACACGTACCCTTAGCACCCGGCTTTAGCAGAACTCGATTTTCCGAAATACCCGAATGGCCTAACGATACCAAGGAAAATGAAAACAAAAATAAATAAAAAAAACTGCACTATAACAAAGTACATGTACGAAGTGTCCCCTATCGGCTTCCGTATGTACGGGAATAACTTATTTTCACTAAAACATAATACTGTCGTAGTTACATGCGCAATGTTGAATGACTCTGAGGGTTAACCCATTTATGTCTGGTGTCCCATAAAAGGGAAATTGGTAAACAGTGAAGACCCAGATCAGACGCCGCATGATGCGGCGTCTGATCTGGGTCTTTACTGTTTACATTAAAAAAGGAATTTCTATAAAATGATAATACAAAAAACAAAACAACAATAAACACCCTTTAATTAGAAATGGACTTGTCCAAAGACAGAGATAGTAGGTTCCATTAGGCATAAATGGGTTAATAAAAATATTAAGGCTTTTATGTACAACAGCGAAGCCCATAACTTGCGGCCCATTGTGGTACTGTTTGTGTTTTCTTGTGTTCTGGCTTCAGATCGCCATTGAGCCCTTTGCTTTCTTTCATCATAGTGTATAATTATATTTGTTTCACTGTGATGTTTCATTGATGAGATGGAGGACACCTGTGTGGACCAAAATGCGTTTGTTATGTTCCAAGGCGTTTTTTTTTTTTTTTTTTTTTTTTTGTTGTTGTTGTTGTTGTTGTTTTTGTTTTGTTTTTTGTTGTTGTTGTTGTTGTTGTTGCAGGCCTTCTTTAGTCATGAGTCGGTTTTTTTTTATATTTTCATATGATGTGTTTGTTTTGCCACTTTATGTTAGTATGTCCCTCGTTTCTTTTTCTTTCGGTGTCTCGGGAAGATTGTGCTTCGTGTTTGCCAGAAATCCTTGACATCTTCGCTTATTTTTTAATCCTGGTGTCCTTGGTGACATTTTATTGGCTACTTGGAGCGGAAAAAAGTGAGAGTGTACACACAGGGCCGATAAACCAGGAATAGCACTTATTCTAGGTAGTTCGATGCCACTCTTACGAATCGAATAAGCTAATGGGTTTGTCATGGATATGTACGACATTTGCAATATTTAACATAATGACACTAAAGCTGTATAGATGACCTTTTCAATAGAGAGAATCATGTTATTGAAACGATAACTGATTTTAAACCGTAAAGCAAAGCAAATTACTTGATGTATTTTACTCAACCCTACTTCAATCACTTAAGCGCCATGTTTGTTCTTGGCGATTCCGATTGAGAGTTGGTGTGAAAATTTATTCTGATGAGAACAACCAGTGTGAGTGTGCATATCTCACACATATGAATACGTGACGAATGTGTTACATATGCGTATAGTTGTACGCATACGTAACAAATTGTTACGTGTGCGTATTACTGTACGCATATGTAACACATGACAACGTTAATGTGTTACGTTTGCGTATAACTGTACGCATATGTAACATGTGGACAAGTTAGTGTGAAGCGTTTGTACGATGTGTACGAACCATACACATATGTAACACCTTTTCATTACATGAAGTAGAGGTCACTACTTCGGGAACGATTACTGCGACCGAATTGTTTCTTAGTATGCATGTTTTTATTTGACATACGATCCTACTTATAAAACCAGTGTTTTGGCATCTATATATGGAAAACATACTTTTATGTTCAATGTACCCAGCAGGCACACAACATCAAAACGACGTCGTATCAACGTCGATGCGACGTGATCACGTCGCATCGACGTTGATTCGACGTCATTTTAAGGTTGTGTGCCTACTGGGTAATATGTAACGTCTATTTTTATAGAAACTACTAATTATTCTTGTCATCTGTAAATTACGCATTGTAAGATGTGAAGAAAACAACACTAATAAATGTGTTTAACAATTAAGAAAAAAAAAACAAAAAAAAAAAAAAACATTGTAAGATATATATAAAATATGTATGCAAAAGATATTGTAACCACTTGATGTGAATGGTTTCCCACCCAGGTAGAAAAAGTCTATGTTGCTAGCAGCTATAACTGGAACTTCTAGTTGCAAAACTCATTTTTGAGTGAGGTGTGGTAATTTTACCCCCCCCCCCCCCCCGCCCTCCCCCACTTGCAAGGGTATAATAGGACCCACATGCGAATTGCAGCTAAAGCATTTAAGGATAATGGTCCGTGTTCGGTGTAAATGGTGTTACTGTCCTGACGATGGAAATCTGCTCTAAGCGTACATATACGCTCGTATAAGACGTGTCGTGAAAAAAAAACAGCATTAGTAACATGTGAGCAGTGTAGATCCAGATTAGCCGTCATATTGCTATTATAACACCTGATCAGGCGTTACACCATTTAGAGTAATAGGAGACAAATTGAGTGACAAACTGTGTAGATCCTGATCAGTCGCCAGGTCCGGTCTACACAATCCAACTGTGCCGAAGTTTCTTTGCAATTTTTGTAAGATGTCAAGATTTCGTATTGTTTGCACACATGTTAAATCAACAAGTGACACTCATACGTACAAAACTGTTACCTATCAATTGTACGCATATGTAACGCATCTATTACGTATTTGTATGTGACATATGCACACTCACATAACCAGGGCCCAGTTGTTCAAAGCTAACGATGTCGTTAGTTAACGATTTGTTAAAATTTACATCGAGTGATACGCAAATATGCTGAAATTTTTTGCTGAAAAAATGTGAGTAGCTTTTGCAGTGCAAAAGCTACTCACATTTTTTCAGCAAAAAATATCAGAATATTGTATATTGAATCCGCTAACGAAATGACCCTTAACGAGATCGTTAAGCTAACGATGCTTTGAACAAATGGGCCCTGAGTTCTGTGTTCTTGATTCATGTTCTTGCTGTTTGTGCGATGATCCCATGATGCTATACAACAGTTAACATGAAAACCCGAAGGGTAGATTGCATCAGGCCATGTCACGTGACGTTGCGTTTTCTGCTACATACAATAAAAAAATGCATTCGATGTCATTACCGCACGTGTACATAAAAAAAAAAACATATGTTGTGAATACTCATTTGAATTGTCTCGACAAGTCGAGGCAGTTCAAATTAGTGCCAGCAACATATGTTTTTATAAAGACAAGAAATTCGCCTAATGGCTATGTCGCGACTGCTAGTGGTGTCCAAGAAACGGAGCTCAACACACAGACTAAACATTGCTCAGCCAAGCGTGAAAAGGTCAAAGTCAGTAACGGTAGATAGCAGAGGACAGGGTGCATCAAGTCGGATATTTCATTAGCCAAGAAGTCTTGGTGTTCAAGAAACGAAGCTAAACACGCATTGTTGGCGCCTACAACATCGCCAACGCCAACGATGACGCCGGAAAGTGGTCCCAATGACGTTCCTGCTTGCTAAACCAATCGCGATAAAAACCAAACAAAAATATTGCATAAGCATCATTAAATACGACAAAGTAAGTTTTGAGTCGCATAAAACAGGATGACTACTTCATCTTGAAGTTCATGCGAACTACTACTTGGGAAAGCTTATTGAACTATGGAATACCCACAAACTTACAGGCGCTGCGAAAATATACACGGAATACGACGTATTCAAATTCTGTATTTGGACTCTATTTAAATGCTACTCGCTTCGAACAGATTAACAACAGAAATGTATTACACCTACAACATTTTACCGACAAGCTTAAAATAGATTTGAAATTCTTAATGCTTACATATCGCTGAAACTTGCTATGAATATACAAACACCGAAGTCTTGCCATGAGCACAAAGATCTTAATCGCATAATACAGTCAAACCTCGATGGCTTGAACCTCTTTGGGACCATGGAAATTCGTTCGAGACATGGGTAGTTCGAGCCACTGAGGGTTAATCATGGCACCAGTTCAGGAAGCAAATAGCGATAATTTAGGGAAATCTTTTCGATTTTCTACACAGAGATTGTATGTTGAGTGTACTCGTTAGAATCGCCTCGATGAGGCGATTCTAATGAGTACACACAACATACAAAATCACGATAAAATAAGAAAATTTCCTTAAATATTTGTTTTTCTTGAGCTATCGGAAAAATTTCGTAGGGACTCAAAAACGAGTTCGAATTAGCCATGGTAAACGGGCCATCGGTGTTCGACTGTAATGTGGACAGCAAGGGACCACATCAGTGATCTGATTAGTGTCTTCATTCTACTTCTACATACAAAATCAATAAACACGCGCCATCGAAGAACAGAGTGGGCCATGATCCGACTGTGCACATACGAAAGCTGATGTAGACATTCACTATTCGTTTTTTTTATAAATAACCAATCTTCTTATGCTGCAGCATATAGGCTATGACACGCCTACATACGGGGGTCGGACAAACGGTCCTCTCACATATTCAATTAAAGCTTAATAAAAGTGAATTATCACTAAACCCATCGTAGGTCGTATAAAATAATGCAGTAGTAATTCAAATCTTCAAATTTTAAGTCTTTAAAATAACCATTTTCTGTTGCTAGGTAACGAATCAACTACACAGTCTTAGCCAGTTTAATATGGTGTTTAAGGAAATATATAAAATTCAGTAAACATTTAAAATACAGTCGACTCTCGTTATCTTGGCTTCGCTTATCTCGAATAACCGCTTATCTCGAAGTGTAAATCTGGTCCCTTTTTGACATGGAAATCTAACAACAGGTACAAAATATTGTGGGAAAAAGAAGAAATTGAGTCAAATTACATATTCATTTGTGAAATGTGATTGTTCGATTTATTTTTTCCTAAATTCTGTAAATCTGATATGTCGAGGTACGGATATCTCGAAGTATTTCAGAGAGCCCTGGGACTTCGAGATAAAGAGAGTCGACTGTAATTGCGATGTTCATACTTAGTTAAAAAGTGGGGGATGTTTAGTAAAAAAAACCAATGAAGAATTTCAGAAAGTGTCACAAGGAAAGATATCATCTCCGAAACCGAGAACATACAGAAATACATACTGCCAGAAACGATTAGCCAAGCGAGCCGCTCTCTCTTCCCCAAGTGGGGTGATCAGAAACTAGGAAAGACGGAACAAACACAAGAACAAGGCAGCAAACGGGACGGAACAGCCAGAAGCCACAAAGTCCGTCCGTCCGTCCGTCCGTACGTCACGCTTTTGAGACCTCTCATATCTTTAGAGCCATGTATGCTATGCAAGGATTTTGAAATTTCATATATACATTACATATAAAAAATTAGCCGACCCGTATTCTTTTTTCAATCAGATTCCTCATGACGGAGTTAGGCCCCTTTTCAGACTTACGCATTTTAGCAAATGAAAATCTTGTAAACAAAATATCTAAGGAACAACTTTAGTTAGGCTCAGGAAATTTTGCAAGCTGTTTGGAACCAATGTGTAGATGACATGATTAAATTTCTCGAGCTTTCATAAATATTTTATCAAATTGTATCCCCTTTTCAGACATAGGCAAATCTTAACTTTGTCATTTTGTAGGGACAAGCATATAGCTGGCGGTATAGTGTTTTACAACCACATTTCTAGCTTGATAATAGGGTTAGGGGTAACCCTAACCCTAACCCTAAGATCCTGTCAAATGGTATGAATGTCTAGGAACAGCCACACTCACAGATCATAGTCTATTAATGACACCAAAAGGACGAACAAAAGGACCAAACAGTAGCAACGCTATCTTAGAATGGTCAGCGAACTACTATACCAGCGTTAAGTCCTTCGACTAAACTCCACACACTCGGTAGTTTTTACTACTTACCGTTCTACAGCATGGTTCTGGTCTTGATTTTTCCTTATATGGCGTTGTGGCTGCTCGCTGCGGGGCTAATTTTCATCTTTTGTCTTGTTCGTTATCTTGGTTTAAACAATATTTATTGATTTCCAATAAAGTACATACATAGAACATGATTCATACAAGGATATATAGGATTTGACAGTAAGCGAAACGCTTATATGAAAGTCATCTCCTATGGTCATAAGATGTTCTACCAAGATGTGAATGGCGAAATTAGTTCAAAGAAAATATCAATGGCTACCAAAATAGCATGAATGAGAGAGAGAGAGAGAGAGAAAGAGATATGACCAACTTCCCCTTATTTCAACGAAGGAAATATATGGGATGATTGAGAGCTTAAATGGGGTTAAAACGTCCAGATTTGATAATATATTCCTGTACCTGTAAAAAGAGAGATTCGTTATCATGTTCTGAAAGATTCTCTTTGCCGTACAAGAGGTTGTTTGTTGAGTAATTTTGAAGATTGTGTGGTAGGTATCTGTTTCTGTGGTTTGCGTATTTAGGGCAAGTAAAAAGGTAGTGGTAGTTGCTCTCAAATCCTCCGCAGGAACAGGATGGACTTTCAATTATGTTTTTCCTGTATAAATGTGAGTTCAACGAACTACATTAAAGTCTAAGGCGTGCATGTAATACTTGTCCCATACGCGTACCGCAGCTGAAATATCCCGGTGGCTTTCTTAGGTTCTCGTTCAGGCAGTATTTGAAAGCTGCCACGTTCGGTGCGGATTTAATTTCATCAGAGAGAGAATTCCATGCCCTGATAGTGGAAGGGAAAAAGGAGTTATAATAAAGGTTTGAACTGGCATGAATTGTTTGAATATGATCAGTATTTCTCAAAGCACAAGTGGAAGCCTCTTGGACTAATGGGGGAACAAGCTCACGTAAGTATTCAGGAGTTAGTCCATTTATTGTTTTATAAAAAAATAACTAGTTTATGTTTGTCTCTTCTGCTTTGTAAAGACACCCATCCTAAGTCTGCAAGGAGTTTGTCTATACTGCATAACTTTGTAGCGCCTGTAATTGTTCTTGCAGCCTCAATATGAATGGCGTCTAACTTCTTTTTCATTTCATTTGATGAGTTATCTCAGACTGACTCACAATACTCTAGTAATGATCGGATAAAGGAGACGTACATACGTTCTAGGGAGTTTCTGCTTACTCTGAATTTGAGACCTCGCATTAGATTAAGTCTTTTCCATGCTTTTTCGCAAATGGTACCAATATGATCAGGCCAAAGACAGGAACTGGAGAAAGTTATTCCTAAGTGTTTGTGGGTTTGAGTTTCATTGATTTGTGTGTTATTCATAAACAGTGAAGGATGAATAGGTTTGTTAACTTTCCTGGATATGACCATAGACAAAGTCTTCGCTGCATTAAAGTTTACGAGCCAGAAGTCTGCCCAGTCACTTATGTTATGCAAGTCACCGTTGAGTATCGTAGCCGCTGTGTTTGGCTGTGTTTGTTCGTTATCTTAACCCTTGTCATGCTTAATAAATTAAGATGCCACGCCCACTTCTAATTCCCAGCCAATCAGATTACTTGATCCAGGTTTTTGATAGAAATTCGCTTATTTAATGACAAACAGTGCAAATCCAGATCAGTTGGCTTCTGAAGAAGCCAACTGATCTGGATCTACACTGTTTGCTAAGACAGGGCATGTCGTGTTCAGCAAGAGAAGGGTTAATGTTGTGTTTTGTGGATCTGTTCTAGCATTGTGATCACCTTGGGGAAGAGGGGGCTGGTTGCTTTGTTTTTCCTTGGTCTGTGGCTTGCCCACTGTCTGTCCTGATTTGTTTGCTCTTCCTCTTGGGGTCATTCGCAGGCTATGATCTGTGATTGTGGCTATTCCAGGACGTCTTTTGTACTACAGTCGACTATCGGTATCTCGACTTCGCTTATCTCTAATAATCGCTTATCCCGTCCTGTTTTAACATGGAAATCTAACAACAGGTAACAAAATATTGTGGAAAAGAGGAGAAATTGCTCCTAAAGAGCAATTTCTCCTCTTTTCCACAATATTTTCAATATATATCTAACTTCAGGAGTCAAATTACATATTCAATTAAGAAATGTGGTTGTTCGATCTACTTTTTTCCTCAATTCTGCAAATCTGATATGTCGAGGTACGGATATCTCGAAGTATTTAAGAAAGTCCATTGGACTTCGAGATACCGAGAATCGACCGTATTTGACAGGATCCCAATATTCATCCTAGATTCCGATTTTTGATCACACAGAATTGTTCTGTTCACGTAGGGGCTTCCTATTCAGTTAATGTGTCATCACAGAGAAACAAACCACATTAACCCAAGTGCGATGAAAAAACAAACAAAAAAGAAGAGGCTCATGTCAAAAAGTATTTACACTTGCAGCCAGAGCAAACGACAAAAACTAGTTGATATACGGGAGCGTCAGTCCAAAGACACAGTATCAGATACTTCCTACCACTTGAGTAAGATTTAGGTCGGGACCATCACTGAGTCTGAAACGCGACACACTATCATGCAATAAAAGAGGTGTAAGCATGACTACCGACCATGACTGGGTCAGTAATTAGGAATGTAGTCTGCCGTATAATATCAGTGTTATAACCCATTAACTGTTCCGAAAAAAACATTTCCCAAACTCTTCCAAACTTTATGAAATAGATTATAATAAAAACTGGTTCCGATATATCGTGCAGAGCACCTTCAAACTAACCTATATGTAACCCTTAAAGCGCCAAGAAAATCTGCATCTGAAAATGTCGTCTGCTTATGTCGTCTGCTGCATCTTCTTGCAAACTTTTCAAACTTACATTTTGCATATAGGCAAACAGTGTGGACCCAGATCAGACTGCTCCTAAAGGAGCAGTCTGATCTGGGTCCACACTGTTTGCAACAATGACTTTTAAAGTAACCGGCAGAAGACAAAGCAGACGACAATTGTTGTGATTGGCGCTTTAAGGGTTAAGAATATCGTCGATAAAGTTTTCAAAACCACTTACGAAGTTTACTATACCGATAGGCCTGTATAAGACCTTATTATGATACACGATTTACTATACCGATAGCCTTGTATAAGACCTTATGATACACGAGTATCCAAGCATATGCCTGAATATGCATTGGTATGCCCGGCTACGCCATTGACAGTTATGCTGGAAACAAAAACAGAACAAACACACTTATTTTTTATATATTTATTCAAATGTGATAAAGTATTTAACACAAACATTTTCGACTCTTGTATTAAATGTGCAACAGAAGATGCTTTTTGTTCATACCAGATGTTGTAAGAAAGAGTCAATAAAACTAATACAAAAATGATACAAAAATCATTGGAGGCAAGAGGTCTTCATTTTAGCCTGTAGCTCGAAGCGGTTTAAGGGATTTCCTGTTTGTCAATATATTCTGTGCTATTCAGTGATTTTAACCATCGCCACTCTCTTGGCAATTTCAGCGGACGACAAATGATGATGTCTGTCTTAATTTTTTCTCAGAAAACAGGATCTGACATTTCAAGCAAATTGGAGACAATTTGCATTGAATGTCAAATCTGTTTCCTGGAATAAATAAGAAAATTATTTCAAAATGTCGTCTGCTAAATATTTTATCAAAAGTGCTAAGCAGAATGATACATTTTCAGGGCGGCAACTGTGTCAAATTTGTTTTCTCTCCCTTTTAAAATTAGTGTCTACTCTAAACAAGAATTCACTACCCTTGGGAGAAAATTCTGTTTGCTCCTCTGAGGAGTATATTCTTTCTTTTTAGAGTAGACTCCCTTTAAGAAAGGGATTGATTTGCAGGAAAGCAGTCATGAAGTCATCTTAGCCCTCACAATTGTAAAAAGGGAGGAAATTACCCAATGGATCAAGCCCCCCCCCCCTTTTAACCCTTGTCATGCTGAATAAATTAAGATGTCACGCCCACTTCTAATTTTCAGCCAATCAGATTACTTGATCCAGATTGTTCATATAAATACACATACTTAATGGCAAACAGTGTAGATCCAGATCAGATGGCTTCTTTAGAATCCAACTGATCTGGATCAACACTTTTTGCAAGGCAGGATATATCTGGGTTCAGCAGAACTAGGGTTAAATGAACAGGAAATGCCTTGAACAGGGCCTTAGCCACCCACAATGCCTCTGGTGCCTCTGTCATGACATGACATGTCTTTTCGTTTATGGCATTATAATTTATGCGTGAAATGTAAAAAACGATGTTGATTCGAAATGATGATTTGAAATGTGAACACTAAAATCTAAGACTGGCATCTATTGTACATTTTTAACATTCGGTAGATGAGCAGAGGGTAAATACCAAGACCTGACTACTTGAACAGGTATTTCAGGCTTACGTGAATGGTACGGTTGTAAATGAAACAAAACAAGATGACATTGTGTCGCAACATGAGAAAACGTACCTTCTGCGCCCAAGAAGACTTTAATCAGCCTGAAAGAACTACCCCTTCCTCACCATTCATCCATTCTAATTACACAAATGGCTTCTTTTTTAATGAATGTCATGTAGTGGTAACTAATTTGTTTTGAAAAATGTTGGTGATAAAAAATAGCTTCTCAGATTTAACACTTTGCATGCTGGGTAAAACTTTTAGCAGATGACATTTTGAAATATGTTTCTTATTTTTCCAAGAAAATAGGATATGACACTTCATGCAAAATGTCTCCTAAGGAGACAATTTGCATGAAGTGTCAGATCCTATTTTCTAGGAAAAAATTAGAAAAAATATCATCAGTCTGTCGTCTGTTGAACATGCCCACAGAGTGGCAAGTGTTAAAGTTAACCCTAGTCCTGCTGAACCCGGTTATGTCCTGCCTTTGCAAACAGTGTAGATCCAGATCAGTTGGCTTCTAAGAAGCCAACAGATCTGGCTCTGCACTGTTCGCCATTAAGTATGTGAATTTATATCAACACTCTGGAGCAAGTAATCTGATTGGCTGAAAATTAGAAATTGGCGTGGCATGTTAATTTATTCAGCATGACAAGGGTTAAATGTTGATGCCTAGGTAATTTTTGATGCTGGAAACACCACAGGGGCACGAATGACTTAAACAGTCTATTCGAAATTGATAACTGTTCCATAATTATTGTATTCATCATAGAATTGATTGAGCCACAAAGTGACATAAAGATCTTCTAATATGTCCGCCCAATGAAGATTCAAATCAGCCTGCGCATTTACGCGATCTAATCAGTACGTTGTCCGAACACTTTGCATTCTTGGCTATCTAACAATCGCGCAGTGAAGTATCTGATCAAACCGCGAATGCGCGTGCTAACCTGGACCTTCGCTGTTTGCATATTACATAAGAGGCCTTTTCTCACGTCCCACATTATTTGGAAACAGTATTTTCAGACAGCAAAACATAAAGTTATATCATTACAAGTTCAGGTATCAACCTTTAATTGACGTCACAAACTCACAACAATGGCGGCGTCCAAGCTAGTTTGTTTGAATTTTTCAAACACCCATAACTTTCCTAATTATCAACCGATTTTGATGAAATTTGCATCAATTTTCTCAGCTAATGTAGGTCTTTAACTTTCAGCAGATTAATAATTCTGTAAGTGTTTTCTTTTATCTCTTTCCCCACTAGTGGCGACTTTTGTCGTCTTTGCAAACAGTTTCGACCCAGATCAGGCCCGACAAAACGGTATTCCTGAAAGATGCTTTCGAAAAAGTCAATTTAAAGAAAAACTCCACAGACGACAAAAAAGCGTGCAAAAGTATCCAGCATGGGAAGATTTTACAGCATAAACGGATTCTGTACTGAATTACAACAAATCACGAGAAGAAAACCGAATATAATGCAAAATAACCAATGACAAAGCAACTATATGCTTACATCAATAACAATGTAAGTGAAGATACCTAGAAGATTCCGCAATTACAACGCACAACCTTCCAGACGCACCAACACATTATGAAAACTTGCCTTTTCAAATATACTGAAAATTTTACCACCAAAAAATGAAAATTTTCAAATAAAAAATTCTGATATTCTTCATATTTCTGCTCAAAACATAGATTGTGGGTACTCGTTAGAACCGCCTCGGCGAGGCGGTTCTTAAGAGTACACAAGAACTATGTTTTTGAGCAAAAATAAGAAAAATAATGTGTACCCTTTAAACTCCAGTTTTACTACTATTCAAAAGTGTTGTTTAAGGGGGTCAAAATTATATAGGCATGTTTTCTTGATGAGAAATAAAAATAATGACAACACAAACGTCACATACAGACACACAAAAAAGAAGAACTGTAACAGAGGAATTGCCTTGGAACGTTCAGTAGGACTGAATGGTGCTTAATGAGTAGCATACTGAGTCAAATTTCTGCGGACGACACTATGAAGTATTTTCTTCTTTTTTTTCCAGAAAATTGGGTTAGACAATTCATGCAGATTGTCTCCTTACAGCGTTTGATGGCTTCACAAAATGTTTCCTTAGCAAACAATTTGCATAGAATGTCAACCCCTATTTTTTCATGACAAAATAAGAAAAATATCAATTCGTACTCCGCTGCAATAGCACTTTTTATGCATTTTGTGGTTCATTATTCATCACTTATACATGATGCGCAATACGAGAAAAGGGTCCTTATGCAGTTTGCCATCAACGAAGGCCCTGATCAGCCTGCGCATTTGCGCAGGCTGATCATGGCCTTCGTTGACCGCTTTCAGAATCAATGGATATTGTAGTCTACGTTAACTTACAGAGAATGTCCAGATCACATTGCATGGATGTGCACGCTTATCTGAACCTTCGCTGTTCGCATATAGCGTAAAGGCCTTTTTCCCACGTTGAGCATCATATGTGTAATATAGGAGTTACCTCCTCAGCCTAACTCTTAGAACACTTATCAAGATATCAGCACATTATCAAGGTATCGTTATATATACATGTATACCTTTTTTATCATCTATTTTATTTATTTATTTTGGAGAAAACAGGAACTGACTCTAAATTTGTATCATCTTCCTATTTTCAATATGAAAATTTAAAATGATTCCCTCTAATATTTAAATCTGTTGCTTTAAAGGTTGCATATCCGAATGCTATGACATATTACTCTACTATTCCTAGTCAGTGGTGTTTTCTAGTAAGGTTGGCTGTATGGGACACAATGTAGAAGTGTCTGATGCATTTTGAGCAGGGTCTACCCACGGTCCAGATGTTACGGGTACTTAAGGCAAACACCAGCTGCAGATCATGAAGCCTTAGTTATCTTTGGTTTAGATGAACAGCTACTACTGAAGGTTGTTACCGCATTCTGCAAAGGGAGACAATTTTTGTAGCTTTTGCGAAGGGAGAACACTTCTGCAGCAAGGAAGCTGCCTCCTAATATAGCATTTAAAACTTTTTTAGCATAGGAACATCTCTTAATGCACATATGAATCAGGAAAGGAAGCAAGGAAGTTGCCTCTAATATATGAAACCAAGGAAGTAAATTGCCTCTTCAGTATTAAAAACCTTTCAAAATATGGGGACTTCTCTTAAAGGTAAGAATTTGCTCCCATTCTTTCCTTTAAAAGTAGCCCTATAAAGATGGCAAATAGTTCCTTGCCAGTTTCAGTTCAGTTGGAAGTGTATACATTCCAAACGTACCCGGTGTTTCAAGAACGTCTTAAACATACTAGCTAATCAAATTAAAGCAGACTATTTGGATATATACAATGTATAGCAACAGAAAGGCATTTTATTGTACGTGAATAGCTGTTGTCCCGATCAACTGTGCATCTGCAGTGTGATCAGAATCCTGGCTGATCACCCGGACAAGGACCGCCTGCTACAGATTCACCTGGTGTATGACAAAGGCTCTGATCAATCTGCTAGGATGCACACACTGATCTGTACATTCAATAAGCTACATAGACGAGCAGGGCACTTTGGCTGCACCGTCCGAAATATACCTTTTCCTTTCCGTCAGTATACCTTTTGCTTTTTTTTTTCAAAAATAACATACAACATCGAACAAGAAATAACATGAACAAGAAATAACATCGAATTCAAACCTTAACATACATTACAAAACGATAATCTCGCATAAAAGAAAACAAAACAAAATAACTCTACTTAAAGTATTTTTAACCACCGGGAAAAGAGACAGTTATACACCGCATGTGTGAAACAGCAACTTGTAATTGCAGGGGAGAGTTGGTTTTGTATTTTTAAAAGGTTTTACCACCGGGCGAGAGACATTTATACACTGCATGTGTGAAACTGGAAAGCTTACTTGCATCAGAAGAGAGTTGTTTTTGTATTCTCAAAATGTTTTACCACCGGAAAAGAGATACTTATAGACTGCGCGTGTGAAACTGCAAAGTTCTATCACATGGAGAAAGCTATTTATGCACTGCGCGCGCGTGAAACCTCAAAGCTTACTTGCAAAAACAGAGTTTGTTTTGTAGTCTCAAAATGTTTTATCTTCGAAGAAAGACATACATTGCACAAGTGAAATTGAAACACTTAATTGCAAAAGAAGAGTTGGTTTTATATTCTCAAACTGTTTTACCACCGGGTCCAGGGACATTTATACATTGCAAATATGAAACTGAAAAACTTACTTGCAAAAGTAGACAGTTGGTTTTGTATTCTCAAAATATTTTACCCCCAGGAGACATTTATACACTGCACGTGTGAAACTGCAAAACCTAGTTGCAAACAAAGAGAGTAGTTTTGTTTTTTTTGTTTTTTTTTTTATTCTCAAAATGTTTTACCAACGGTAAAGTCATTTATATACTGCACGTGTGAAACTGCAAAACCCTAGTTGTAAATGAAGAGAGTTGTTTTTTTGTATTCTCAAAATGTTTTACCACCTGGAGAGACATTTACACACTGCATGTGTGAAACGGCAAAAATATAAGTGAAAAATATAAGTGAAGGTACTTGCAAAAGAAGCTACTTTTGCGCTTTAAAATGACAAAACCTACAATAAGACCTGTGTGACCAGCAAAGACTTAGATCAGCCTGTACGTCCACCTAGTATGGCAATTCTCATTTTTCCCACTTTGGATAGCTGGCGGCTTAAAGCCACATGCGATCAGCGAAAATCAGACTGCCTGGATACGCAGGCTGATCTGAGTGTTCGCTAGTTGCACAAGTCTTACTGTAGGTTTTGACATGTGCTGGCTCAAATACATTAAACCGAACATTTTAATAAAGATGAAAGAATAATTTCACGAACAACATTATGCAACAAGATTTGTTTTCTTTTAAAATGATATCAAACAATTCAAAGAAGCACCTATCTAGTGAATACCGACAACATATACTTTTGTGGAGAAATAAGATAGATATAGATATTTTATATACCCTCTTATCTGGAGCTATGAACTGTGAAAATGAAAAAAAAATAAATAAAAAACAATATGGGACACAGTAAATGCAAATCAAAATCACTCCGTTAAAGGGTATCATATACACTGTAATACTAACAAGGAAGTCTAGGAATATGGCACAAGATATCAGTATAGACTTCATCAAGTACAATGGCACAATATATGGATCTCATCAACTACAATGGCACAAGATATGCACCTTGTCAGCTGCAGTAGACTAAGATATGGACCTCATCAAGTCTATGGCATATAATACTAACCTCATTAACTGCAATGGCCTAAAATCTGGAGCTAATCAAGTACAACTGCACAAGATATATACTTTATCGAGTACAACAGCACATGATATATACCTCATCAACTATGCACAAGATATATACTTCATCAAGAAAAATGGCACAAGATATGGACCTCATCAACTATTATCTGGTGCTACGAACTGTAAAAAAGAAAAAAAAAATATCAGACACAGTAAATACAAATCAAAATCACTCCATTAAAGGGTATCATATACACTGTAATACTAACAAGAGAGTCTATGAATATGGCACAAGATATCAGTATAGACTTCATCAAGTACAATGACACAATATATGGACCTCATCAACAACAATAGCACAATATATGCACCTTGTCAGCTGCAATGGACCAACATATGGACCTCATCAACTACAACTGCACAAGATATATACTCCATTAAGTACAATGACATAAGATAAGGGCCTCATCTACTATTATGATACAAGATATGGGCCTCCTCAAGTACTGTGGCACAAGATTACAATAAGTATCTTTCTGTTCTCAAAGCGCCCGATAAGAGGGGCCAATGCACATATTAATAACCTTATTTCTCCACAAAAACATGTCCATATGGCGCTTCTAAGAATACCCAAAACATATGTTTTTGTGGAGAAATAAGAAACTATCAATTCTTTTTTAATGTAAACAGCTTCTTATCTGGAGTTATGGTAATTACCCTAAATATCCGAACAGTAGTGCAAGCAAACAGTGTAGACACACAGGAGCCTAACGAAGTGCCTGAGCAGTCTACACTAAATACAGTTATGTCATTTGTTAAAGTAAACGGATACACCTGGGGGATTTCTCTGCTAGATTTTACAAGACAACAAGCCTCTTCTGAAATAAGGTACTCTAAAAGGAAAGAATTTTCTTCCGAAATAGCCTTTGACATTTCATGAAAATTCTTCCAAAGGAGACCATTGCATGAAGTATTTTCTCTTCCTTGTACGGTTGATCCATTTTCGAAGGAGGAAAAATAGATTTTGACAGAGTTGCTCCCCATGTAAGTGTATCCATTCTCCATAAAGTCAATCAGCTAAAAGGAACTACGATAATGGATGCAGGTGTCCGAATATTTAGATTACAATAGAGCGCGCCATTGTATCGCTTCACATACATAGACAGTATCCTCACTGTATACAATTATGTACAGTTCATAACAGTCAAACGACAGAAAGAATTGAGCCAGTACAATAAGACTTATTCGACCAGTGAAGACTCAGATCAGTCTAGGCATCCGCGCAGTCTGATCAGTCTTCTCCGCTTTGTCTGATCAGAGTCTTTACAGATCGAATGGGCCTTCCTCAGCCTCCAAGCTATAAAAAGAGGGATGAATGAGAGTCCTTGCCAAACTGGGTGGATGTACAGGCTGATCTGAGTACTTGCTGGTCACACAAGTCTTATTGTGGGTTTTGTCGTGCGCTGGCTCAATTATAAGCCAAAATATGAGAAATTCCTCTACCTTATGATGTTATGCTAGTGAAGCCTGCATACCAAGTCTGATGGGTCTTCGCTGCCCACCTGATGCCATGGATCTTCGGCCATCCCTAGTGTCCAGTGAAGTCTAAATAGGCTACACCGATGTGCATGTTGATCTGAGTCTTCCCTGAGCCCACATGGCAGAAAGTATACCTTACGACTCCCAGTGAATGGCAAACAATGCAGATCCAGATTAGTTGGCTTCTTCAGATAATAGTGCCCAGCGAAGACTAACTAGATTACACAGATGGGCTAAGGCTTCCCTGAGCCCACCTTACAACGTGCATTTTCACAGACTGTGGCTCACTTAGTTCATATTCATGACACATTAATTTTTAACACATGAATCTTGTCGGGAAACACATTATAATCAAGTATAGTATGAACAAAGACCAAATTATGGCATTCAATGTTCGCTAACATACTACAACATGTACCTTAACCCTAAAACGCAAGTCAGAACAGCAGCAGACAATATCCTAAAATATTTTATGGTAAAATAAACCTTGATGACGCGGTTACAATGCTGAATGGTGCTTTAAGGTTAAATGTTTTAAAAGACGTAAGAGCGAACTCTAAATCAATCTCAAACTGCTCTTAAATGAGCATTTAGATCAGGAGCTGTTATTTTGCAATCCCACCAGCACTTCAGACACATCACCAGTTAGTCACATTGTTCAATTTGAACGATATGAACTGGTATTTGTTTGTTTGTTTGTGTTGAGGTTTTACGGTCCAGTCAACCCAATGGGGTCATGTCGAGCGCGGCCAGTTTACCTAACCACACGTTTACTAGACAGGCTTAGTCCTCTAAGCGGTTAACCAGTATTGTGCATATTCTTTCGCCAGAAACTGACAACTGCCCTTCTTGAATCAGCGGAAGGGAGAGAATGACCGTAGAAAATATTTCATGATCAATCTCCATGAAAGAATGTTGCCGACCTCGGCGGGGGTTGAACCCGCGACCTCCCGGTCTCCAGTCGGACGGCGCATCCAACTGAGCCACCGAGGCCGGCCAAACTGGTAGTTGTATAGGTATCTGAACATTTAAGAAAGTTACAGTTTTTGAAGTTTGTAGTGGCGCAGCCAGAACGAAATAATCTTTTATGTACAACCAGGAAAAATCTTGAAAACTATACATAGAATCGCTTCCAAAATAGGGGCTACTCTTAAAGGAAAGAATTTGCTCCCAGAAGGAGCAAATTCTTTCCTTTAAGAGCAGCCCTTATGGTAAAGAAGCAAAATATTTTGTTAATGACACTTTATTACAAACATCTTCTTACGCGTGTTACGCGCATGCGTAATGTGCAATGTGCGTAATGAGCGCTATGCCACGCGCATGCGTAATGTGCAATGTGCGTAATGAGCGCTATGCCTATGGTTTGTATATTTACCATGAAAGCACCATACGAAAACAGCAGCAAATGACATTCTGCTACTCGAACAAATAGTTTAGATTGTTATCTGCTATGATTATGAATTTTGTTTCAAGGGATACATTCAAATAAGATGCAGGTATAAAACGTGTTCACAATTACATGCATTCTTATAAATTTACAAAACAAAATAAGCGGATGTGTCTCATTGGGACTGTCTCAGTGAGGCCATTTGCAATAGATATCGTAACCATAAGGTGTCATTAAAATGGCAGTAGATGATAATCTAACATTTCAGAGAAAATAAGACCTTATATACCATGCGAATTGTCTAACTAGCAGACGATTCTCTTGAGAAGTCAAACCTTATTTTCTTGAAAATAAAACGTAGTTTGCTGCTGTTGTCAGCGGCACTTTAAGGAATAATATGTTTTCTTGTAGCTAACAAAAACCAACAAAATAACTATCGAGCCACTACTTATACACTAGTTTGAAATGTATAACAGCCCTATTGAAACTGCATGAAAGCTGATTAAACAGGTTGTTTAGAGTCATTCAAAGGAGCCATAGCTGCAGAGGGGGTATCACGAAAAATATCAAACAATTTTTGGTTGAAAAAAGTGCCCTATCTGGAGCTATGGGAACACTTATTTATTTTCTTCTACTGCAGATCTCGCATCTTCTCGCATCTCGTTGAAATGATGATTGATGACCTTTGAACTATAAACAGGAAGTGGTGAGAAATGTCATAGATGTCTGGAAGTGGGAGACAGCTTCAGTGTACCATCTTCTCTACTTCATCTGTTACCGACTTTGTGTCTTTGGGCTCTGTTATCGCTGCTTCTGTCTTGGAGGTTTCTGAGGTTTCTACTGGTTCTGAAAATAGAGGTTCTGTTTGTCTGAGTTGAGGTTATATGGGCAGCGCCATGTGAAAACTTGTCTTCGGGCATATGCGGAAAGTGAAGGCCCAAGTCATCTTGTGCATCCGTCAAGTCTGATTAGTATTTCACTGTCCACTGACAGAAATATATCATTGAATACTATAGAATGTATGAATGGAGAGCAAAGGCCCGGATACTTTGCACATGCGCAGGGTGATCTGAATCTGTACATTTTGCGTATGTTCAAAGTCACATTTTCGCTTGACGCGGCCCATATAGAATGGATACACTTGCTAAATATTCCACAGATTTTTAGAAAGGAAATAATTTTGCTGACTTCTTCTTGCCTAGGGAATTGTGGCACTCCCTGGACTTTTCTCTTACCTTTTTTGTGATTGCCGCATTTCTTGGGTTCTTTCACTTATATTTTTTTCTGTTGGCTTTACTGCACATCAAGCTTCTGAAAAGTGGTATACACTAACAAAAAGAGTTTGCTCCCAAGGACGACCCCTTTTCATAAGGGCGGTACAAGAATTTTGACAATTATCTCCCTCCCTTGAAAGTGTATCAATTCTCCTTAACGTCGCGGTTAACAATCTTTCAGTCATGCTGTGACCAAGTATGGATATGATGTCAGGATTTAATGCTCTTGTATTGTGTCGCCTCCCTATATTATCACAACCCAGACAAATGGCACGCTACTCCCTCCAGCTGAGCTTTTATTTGTGACGCCTTAAGTATAGACTCAAACAAGATAAGAAGTTTAGCACACTCCAGTGGAGACAATTTGCATGAAATGTCAAATCATGTTTTTCTGGGAAAAAAAAGAAAACAAGTTCAATTTTTTCCCAGAGTGCTAAGCGTGAATGAGCTTACAATTAAAGGAACTGTAAAACTAACAGTAAATATAAATATCTATTTTCTTTTCCTATTTTACCGCAGCACATTCAATGGTCAAAGAATGGCACCAGAGGTTATGGCAAATGCCAGAATAGTCCCTTATTTCATCTCGAAAGCAATTGGACTTATAACACTTTCAAGCTATTAGGTAGTAATTGGGCATCATTACATTTCCTGTCATCAACTTATGTATCACTATTAGAGAAATGCGTAAATTTTAAAGACTATCTACATTTACAATGAGAGAAAATATTATGAAGGTTTTCACAATAGTGATACGATCCTCGAAAACGCTTTGTTGTATCATCTCTGTCATCCTACAATGACAGAGCGTTTCATTGGCACCAGCTTATTACTAGATTTCCATGAAAATTGAACTTTTGTATGGGTGGTGGTCTTCAAAGTGATTACACTCCTTTAATTTATAGTCCAAAATCGCAAATATTTTATGCGCTGATTGAAGTTTCAAAATGACAAGTGTATCACAGAATTTAAATATCTTATTCGGGTGTGCCTTTAAATGAAATATTTGTTCAGGGTATCCAATCGATTTCGATACAGAAACCTTATCAAGAAACTGTGACAGTATTGTCTTCTTACTACGAGAACCTTTGTATTTCATTTAATGACAAAAATACTAATGCGTTTTATAATAATTAAATTTGTTAAATATATACTTAAATTCATTAGCTTTAGTTTGTTATGTAACATAATGTGATTGCACCAGGTAAACATAGAGATATAGCCTTTCAAAGATGACCATTGTCTTATGGTTCAGTTCATCCTTAAATTATCTATTTAGCATAAATAATGACTGGGCTTAAAACAGAAAATACACCCACAATTAGATTTTAATACAGTATAGTCTTACATCATGAGCGAAAAGAGATGTATTTTTTCTTCATTTCATCGATATATTAGGGCGTTAATTTAGGTCTTAGTACACCTTCTTGTTTTCTGTCTAGAAATGCAGACACCCGAACTTAACCTTGTCCAAAAAGTGATTTGTTTCAAATTTCACCTTATTATACTGTGAATTACGCATAAATATTAGGAAACGCATTAAATATACGAGGGGCTCGTATAACTGCTTACATAATCAACTACGAAACAGACCTTTTATCATTCCCCTATATTTAACAATATCAATCTTAAACTATCATCAATGAATCGTGCGAAACGGGCAAACCAACTGAAGCTTATATGCGTGAAAATGTGCCCTGATGTTAAAATATAAGTGAAGATACCCAGGAAATGCCAAAATCACGATTCACAGCCTTCCCGAAGCACCGAAACAAGAGGTGAGGATCATACAATGACAAAACAAATGCTGCATATAAAAGTACCGACGCACGAACCAAGAGCTGCAACACAGCTGGAACCGCCTCAGAAAGGTAAGTAATAAAACTACTCTGGGTCCCTAAACCAGGTTTACCGTAATAAAGCCCTTACTGCCAAACTTCTTAGGCATGGCTATCGTTATTTTAAACTTCGTAAGGCGTTTTCGAAATTTTATCGCAGACACAGTGCCTTGTTAGAAAAATATAGCGTCAATCTGAAAACACTTCTGCAACAAGGTATATCGGAACCAGAATTTTACGGTGACTTAGTGTACAGATTTAGAAAAATTGTAGGTAAATCTAACTTTCGGAGCAATTCAGAAAACTTATTAAACCGTTATAAAAGAATTGGCTATAACCTGGATATTATGCGGCAGACTGCATGCCTAGTAGTCAACCCAATCATTGTTGATGACTATGCTTCACTCTTTAATTGCACGACGGCGGTTCGGGCCTCAGACTCAATGACGGCCTCTTCGTAAAACTTTAACCAGTGGGTTGGGGCTTGACGATATGTCTTTGGCTTGGCCCGCCGTGGTTCAACTATTGGGGCATACTTTAGAATTAGCCATGAGTACTCGTCTTTGTTTATTATAGCGATTAATTTGATTTTTATGTTTTCGCTTTGATGCATTGACAGAGTTGGGAGCCTTTATGCGAACCGAATTTTTATATTTCTGTATTAAGAGTAGCATCGGGACCCAGGGTGAAGTTAGCTAGCTGTAAAAGTACATTAAACCCCGCGCTGGTTTGCTCTACTGACCGTTCTAAGGCGGTGGTCCCGGTGTTAGTCTTACTCTTTGTTGCTTTGTGGTTTATTCTATGAGGCGATTTGTTGTATGTCTTTCCGTGTGTCATTTTGTTCTTGTGTTTTTCAGTCGTTTTAGTATTGCGATTACCTCGCTTGGGGAAGAGAGAGCTAATCTTAGTGCTTTTCGTGCGTTTGTTTGGTTTGTGCTTGTTTGAATTTGTCGGTTTCCTCTTCCTCTTGGGGTCTGGGAAGGGCTGCGGTTTGTGATTGTGGCACTCCCTGGACTTTTTTTCTTACCTTTTTTTTTTACTTTTGCGAAACATCGCCCTTAACACTTAAAAGAAAGCTGGTGTTTACATCACATACATAAATACATATGCATGTGCCTGCTTGTGTGTAATACGTGCTCGGCCTATTTTCATTTATCGAAAGAAAAATGTCTGAATAGTATTTGAACTTTATTACCAAAACAAAATATGAAGATACCCAGGAAAGGCCAAAGTTATGAAACAAAGTCCTCTCAAGCCACTGGTTTGAATGACATAAATCGCATCACAAAAACGGCATCCCAAGGAAGAGAGAACGAACAAACGAGAAGAATACTGCAACCGAACTACCGCCTTAGGAAGGTCAACAGCACAGCTGCTGAACGGCATAAACCTATTTTTGTTGGTGCAAAACCTTCTCTAAAACAAGTTGATCAACACAGAAAAACATACAAATTAGTTTTCAATTTTCAATTCCATGATAAAAGACAGATGAGAGCTTGGCTGCAAACTGGACGTCAGAGCAAAAGAAAATCACAAGTAGAACTTGGCCCCGAAATTATAAAATCTTGTTCATGCTCAACTCAACTGAGCAGTAATGAGTCCTGCTAATAATAGTCATAGTACTAGAAATTGGCAATACTTTCTTGCTACACATAGCTGAGCATGCAAATTTCTCCGCTAATAAATATGAAAATGCCATTCTTTTCGTCTTCTGATGATCCACACTGATAGTAGTGAAACGCGTTAAGGAATTAAATTTTCACAGATTTCAAGGCACTCTTGGTTTATTCATTGGCATTTTCATATTTATTAGCATAGAAAAATTCATGCTCAGCTGAGTCGAGTATGAAAAAAGTTCAGGGAAGCGTATGACATCCGACGAGTAGGGCCAGGCCCAAACTGCTTAGATAAGGTTTAGGATTGAGCCGTCACTTAGTCTGCGGTTCGATCCACCGTCGTGCAATGAAAGGGGGAAGGGGCAGCAAATTTATTACCTTTGACTGGGTTAACTACTAAGCATGCAGTTTGTCGCATAACATCCGCGTTGTATTGTATGCTTTTTTAGCGATTTAATACTGAAGACATCTAATCTACCTTAAACGACGACGCCTAAACGATCGAAAATAATCTAGTCAAGGAAATGAACAGTGTGGGGAATCCACTTGACCAAATGACTAGGTGCACAGAGGTTGTTACTATTTTTAGCTCCGCATCAGGTAGGATTTTTTAGAATATCTCGATTTATACCTGATGGAATTTGTAAAGCGCAAAGTACGCATGAATTCAAGCCCTTTCTGGTGGTATTAGCGCTATTCTGCAATCTGGTCTGATTCTCGAGAACATTCGGAGAATGTTTTTCGTCAAAATTCATTTACACTGTCCCGGTGTCTCAGATTGACAGCAAAACATTCTTCGAATGTTCTCGAGAATGAAACCAGATCACAGAATAGCGCTTACACCACCAGAAAGAGCTTGATTTTCTGCGAACTCTGCGCTTTATTTGAACAAAGTCCATTTGGTATGAATAGAGATATTCTAAAAAATCCTGCCTTATGCGGAGCTAAAAATAGTAACAAATTCCGTGTACCTAGTCATTTGGTCACGTGGATTCCCCACACTGACGAATTCGACTCTGAACTTTCAATTTTTATGTGAGTGTGCGTTCATTGCTCCCAATGGTTTCATTTTAAGAGTCTGTTTAGTCTAGAAATAAAATTTATTATCGTTTCAGAACTTCGAGAACGAGCAATATACTATCGACCTATTTGTTTCTTTTATTCAGGTTGCAGCTGCCTTACTGAAATACCACGCCCCAGACACAACATGATATTCCACACAGTCATATTATACTAACACCGGGCCGACCAGTTCCGATTGTTCGCTCTAGTTTCTTAATTCTGATCTCGTCACTCATGGCCAATTGTTATGCAAAGAAATGACGCGAATATCCGGACATGAGTAGCACGAGCTAAAAAAGTGGCTATTTCAGGTGGGTTGTCAACAGTCTAGGGCTTTTGTCGTGTAGGAGGGCGTTATTTTAAAAATCGGAGAATGCTATACTGCGCGGAATTAAATTCTCTACAACCCAGTACCATAATTTGCGTCAAAATATAGCTACGGTTCCTGGCATTTGTTTCATTCTGGCGACAACCGCCCCGAATTTGGTGTCATTTTGGACGATTTACCCATCAAAATTAATGTTTTCAGCCATATCTGCATCTTGCGTAACGACTTGAATTGGACAGACGCCGTCAGGAGTGCTTTGGCTTGACCCTGTTGGCGTTTCAAAAAAGGACAATAACCCCTGTAAGCATTATGGTTTTGTCACAGAACTTTTGAACTGTATTTCTACTTATGTTTCATGAACATGCGTAAAGTTTCAACGACCTGAATTATAGTCCAGTATAAAACAATGACTGAAATGACAGAAGAGTCTGCATCTACAGCCTACCACAAATGGGGAGCATGAAAATAAAGGAAACGCGTATAAATAAGAAAAACAAAGAATTACAATGGTAAGATAGTGTCGTCTTCTAACACTGTTAACCCATTTTTATACTGAATAGACTCCCCGACACAATATATTGGAAGAGTCCAATTTCAATTTTAGGCATGTCAGGCTATGAAATTTAGATATTCCTACAGAAAAATGACTAAACTATTTGCAAACAGTGGAGACCCTGATCAGACGCCGCATTGATCTAGGTCTGCACTGTTTGCCAATTACCATTTTACTGGTACCCCGACTACAATAGGTTAATTTGAACATACAATCATACGGATCATCAATTAGATCACGATACAAGGGAGACCATCCCAAATTCATAAGCACAGAATGTATTTTATGCTGGTAGTTCTTATATGCGAAAGTAATTGTAAAAAACAAACTTACCTTTCTCCATTGTTGCTTCACCAGAACTTTTCTCTTCACTGAAAATATTTAAAACACTTAATTATTTTGTTATTTATAGATTAGTTTAACATGAAGTGCGGTACTGTGATTTACCGTTATTACATATACATTTTTAAAATTTATTCAAGCCAAAAACAGGCATACATAATGTATCACGCATCTGTTTATCCTTTTCGCGATTTCGAACGTTATATGTACACTAAATTGTTTGACGTTGTTCCTGTCTTTTGTAACAGCTAAGGCCGTTTTATACGTCTTCTGATGATCTACACTGATAGTAGTGAAACGCGTGAAGAAATTAAATTTTCAGAGATTTCAAGGCACTCTTATTTTATTCTTTCTGCGGGATAGAGAATGACCGTAAAAAACAGTTCATGATCAATCTCCACGAAAGTGTGTTGCCAGACCTGGCGGGGATCGAACCTGCTACCTCCTGATCACCAGTCGGACGCGCATCCGACTGAGCCACCGAGGCGGTCCTTAAATAAAGAAAAATAATGTTTTCAGTGAAAAGAAACCCTTAAAAATTGATTTAACTCCTCCAAGGCACTTTTTACTATTGATCATTCTAAGGTGGTATTTCTTAAGTTGTTCCTTCTTTGTAAGGCTTTTTGGCTACTTGCTGCGGGGCATTTGTTCGTGTTGGTCTTGTTTCATGTCTTATTGTGTTTCGTGGGTCGTGTCTGGCACTGATAATCTCGCTGAGGAAGAGAGAACTAGTTGCTTTAATTTTTGTTGTTCTGTTATGCATGTACTATCCGCCATAGTTTGTATACTCTACCTCGTCATTGGTAGGTTATGTGATTATGACACCTCTTGGACATCACCCTGCCAAGTTGCCATCTATGACTTTAGTGCTACGAGACGGCTGTTCCGTTTCCCGTTCTTAGATGGTGATGCGCCATGTGATGTACGTTTTACAGAGTATATATATGTACATATCAGTTTATTCGTTATGCTCGTGCATCCAGTCACGTGAATACCATTAACCACAGCTACAAATGTTTAACTGTTTACCTTCTAAAACAATAATGTAATAAAGATACCCAGAAAATGTCACAATCATGGACTAGTAGTATACATCAGAAACTTCAAAACGGGTTTTCTAGTTTTTATCGATATCACAAGCAGAACCTCATTTTCCAAGGTACCAGACTGATCTCAAGGAAATTAAAAATACAAACTGCACAATGCAAAGGTACGTTGAAACTTGGCCTTTAACACCAGTTGTAGCGCAGTTAAAAATCTATACATGTAACGCTTGGTAACAAATACCACATACAGGACGAAAATGTGCTACGTGACTGAAGCCTTTCCTGGGTTTATTGAAATAAAACATTTATATATTTTATGAAAATATTAGGAAATCATCAAACAAACTAACCACTTTTATTTGTTCTTATCATTGTTCACATATTTCACATCTGCAAACACTATAAGAATCCAAGTGAGACCAACTATCAAAATGTCTGTAGACAGAGCTACATTCTATTCATTTTCTTCTATCATAAATGATCTCAAAGAAATTAAAAAATACAAACTGCACTATGCGAATGTACGTTGACACTTTTGTGCCCGCCAAATGGCACTTAAACCAGCTATAGTGCAGTTAAAAATCTATAAATATAACGCTTGGTATTAAACAAAACAAAAAAAAACACATACAGAACGAAAATGTGTTCCGTGATTGAAGCCTCTCCTGTGTTTGTTGACATAAAACATTTATGTTTTTTTTTTCGAAAATATTAGGAAAATCATCAAACCAACTGACCACTGTTATTTGTTCTTAGTTCAATTCTTTCACATCTGCAAACACGTTTTACCCATAATCATCCAAGTGAGACCAACTGTTAAAATGTTTGTAGACATTCTCTACATTTTCTTCTATTATAAAACATTCACCAAAATTTGTTGTTTACCTCTTATCTTTCTCTTTTATGTTAGCATCAGTATCTGTTTCTGTCTTCAATTCTGTTTTCTCGTCTTTTCTCTCTTCTCTTTTCTCTAAATATTTAAAACAAAAGTCGAATGAAAACGTAACGCATCAATTCCAGTATTAAGGTTTAAAGCTCCCAGAAGTATGTTTCTACTGACCATTCTAAGGCGGTTTCACTTTTACAATTCTTTATTCGTGCGTTGGTGGTTTCATATATAAGGTTTGTTTTGTCACCTTTTGTTCCTCATCTCTCCTTTTGGTGCCTCGGGAAGGCCGTGATTGTGGCATTTCCTGGGTATCTTCATTATAAACTATGAGGAAGCAATACATACCATAAACATTATTTTGGAAAAAACAAACAAAAAAAACAACAACACTGAATCCAATAAATACTTATTGATGGCATGTGCTGAAAATACAAAGTCAATGGTCAAAGATAAAGTCACAAACTGGGAAGATGTGACCAAACGAACATCACGAACATGGAGAGCGCGTTTCCCGGTACAGACATGAATAAAACAAAATGAAGAAACCAATTTTCTTCGGCAAACTAATTTATAGACGATTCACATGACATGTCAAGACTTATTTTCTATGAATTTACATATGTCAAGACTTATTCTCTATGGAAAAAATAGAATGTCGTTTGATATAGATTTTGATTGGCTCTATAAGAGTTAAAATTATAATATATTGAAAATACATTTGTGCAAATCCGACAGTAATACACATATAATAGCCCAATAACTAGTCAAAACAGCAAAGACATGTTTACAAGATTGGATAAATACAGCAAACAGAAATTACCATCGTTATGTTTCTCCCTTTCCATACGAGGTCGTTTAGGTTTCTGTTTGTAACTTAGTCTGACATGTCGCTGAGCTCCTTCGTCTGGAAAAGACTCATCATCACTGTCAAAAAATTCATCGTCACAGTGAATTCTCTTGTCGCTTGCACAAACTGAAAGGAAGAAACATCAAACTGATAAAATAAACGATCTAACTGTCACGGATGCCGGAAATATGCTCATAATCGTAGCCCATTCGTTTTAAAAAAGCTAACACGAGGAGGGGTTTGTACTAAAACAAGCACGATATATGTCATAAGGAGTCATCTGAATCATTTCACTTTAGACAAAAACTGACATACAAGGGAGTGGGCTGTAAAAGTGACATTTAGTACTTCTTTAAAAGGGTATGCACTCTTTCAAAATAAATCCACATTTGTCAAAAACTGAAAAGAAGGAATGCAGAATTTGAAATTGATACTAAAAAGTAGAACAAATGCTTGTGATATCAAACAGCGTGCTTATGTTCACAGAGTGTTTGACAAGAATCATTGAAACCACCAATCTAAGACCTACAATATCAAATGATTTTAGAATAAAAAATACAAAATAGCTTTATGAATCACCATAAAACCATCAGAAACAAAGTTCAAACCCTAGTAAATATTTGCTTTATGCACAGTTCAGAAACAAGATTTTACTTCTGAAGAATTCAAAAAGAGGTAAGAGAAACGTCCAGGGAATGCCACAAACACAAACCGCTAGCTACAATTTGTATCTTGTTAATCTAAAACCAGAACATACAATTTAAAGAAAATAGACTTTTCTAACACTTTGTCAAATGAGTATTATACAGCTGTGTTACTTTCTATAAATATACTTCAAAACCACAAAGAAGGTTATGGAGGGCAGACCACACACAACCATCTCGAGAAGTATTAAGGAATGTCAGACACAACCACACAAAATGAAAACAAAAAAATACGTGAAAAATTACCATGCAATATTTAGATACTGCAATAGACAAACCACCAATGGAGGACCAATCAAATTTCAACATGTACAAGAGGGAAAGACAAATGCGAACAAACAGGAATATTAAGTGCCAGGGGTCTGTTTGACAAGTTCCAAGATACTATTCATTGTGTGCCATCACACAGAAGTTGAAAGGTCCAATTTGATTATTTTTCTGAGTAAACTGTGGCATGACATTTCAACAGTCATAATATGGACAAAAAGAAAATTAGACAAATAAAGGGAAGAGTATGTCTGAATAAAAGTAATGTGAATACGTACAATACAATAGTAAAGTGCAGTTCCACGGGAATGAATATTGCTGGAGTAGCGCAGTACCTAGAGACTTTATTTCGATTATATGTCAGTCGATGGTCAATACAAACTTGTGCAATCTACATAGAAACATTTATCCATATAACGAATATTAAATATGGGAGGTGCCAGGATAGGCCATAATCATGGTTCAAAGCATTCACAAGGCAACGGATAAGGGTTTATATGAGTTCACTTATTTACTTTAACTACATGAAATGACAACACAAAGCAGAGCGTCAAAACCTGAGCAAATGAACGAAGAGACCAGTGGCTACTACGGCTGGTGTCACTGCCAAAGCTACAGCAAAGTCCATGACCTTGCAATTATGTGCTGTAAGGAACTGGGACATGCATCCATGAAATCTCTGCATCAGAATGTACCATCAGTGTAAGTGCATGTTTGACGGTCCTATTAACAATATTTCAGCCATGTAGAGCCGCATCCAAGAGAGGCAGAACGACAAGAAGAAAGGTCCAAACCCCACTGAACTTGCTTCAAAAGGTGTAAGAACCTTTCTGTCAAATACCAATGAAGGCAGAAACAACCCAATGAAACGTTTCAGTAGAAAGGCACACCACCCAACCATCCGCATTATTGCACTGAAGACAATGATATCATACTTGAGATTCTGCTGTCCGGGTTCTCTTTAGTTGTGTGATCTTCTTCCACACTAACTGCATCGTCTGGTATGTCTGAAAAAGAATGAGACAATCGATACGGTGAGGCAACGTTTGTACACACATGCATTTAACTTAATGAAACGCAAATACACATTTTAAAGGTTGCAAAGTGTTATAGAGTCAGGCCTTTTGATTTTGTTATGTAACTTTACGTAAGGTACCTATGTTACATTGGCAAACGCCAGGGCCTCAGTCTGGCGAACTATCACATTAGCATAGTTTCAATAAAGGTGGGTGCTTATAAAAATATTTCTCTTATATCTTCACAAAAACATATGTAAATTATATTATGAGTACTCAAAAATGCCTTGACGGGAGCTTCCAAGGACGATGTTTTTGAGGAGAAATAAATAGAAAATATCTTTTTATATTTGGTTTGAAAAGTGCACAATCAGGATGCACAAGTTGCTCGGTTTTTAAGGCTCGCACACAAAACAATGCCGATTTTCTCATAGCAACACTCTTTAGAACGCCATTTCAAATTTACATGTACTGGTCATCTTAAAACCAGTCATGTTCTTAAAACGTCTAAACTTGAGAACATCTTTTTTTTATTATGCATGCATTAGTTAATCTGCCAGTTCAGCCATCCTTTCCTCCTAAAAGACAATATATTACAATTTCGACATTACAAAGCAGCTATATTGGAAATTACTTCACAAAACTGCTAATTCTCTTTCTAGACAAAACAGTACACTGGTTGTGTTGGTTCATGGGTCAACATTCTGGCTTCAGCATCTAAATTCGAGCCTTGACCTATGGCTGTATCATCCTCATCACCAAATGCCCCTTCTCTCGGCCTGATTTACTTTTTAAAAAAGCGTCTAACCATGCAGTAGTACAAAAATATGTGAAGATACTCAGAAAATGCCACAATCATGCAGCACAGCCCTCCCGAGGCTCACTCCGCAAGCCTCACTTCAAGTGAAAATATGTACTTCATCGCAATAACGTGCTGGAAGGATAACTTGAAAATACCGTATCACAGTGATTCCATATCTGGACATTTTTTATAATTTAGCAAGCTGACGGATGGGCAAATGGTGTTTCATATATGTGTAAACGGCAAATACTCCCCAAAGCTTGTACATCACTGTAGCCTAATCAGAATCTAATCACTTTTCGCCTTTTCGCCAAAAGAGTCAAGAGGAGAGTCTCTACTAATTCACTCAATGAAAAGCAATGCAGGCTGACCCCTAGGCCATTTTCGAATATAGAATAAGGTCATTTTGTCCATACATTCTCCAGCTGATCTTTGATAAATGACTTCTAACTTACCTGTCATCTGTACACCCGGGGCATGTGGTAACATCCTCAAATTCTCAAACAACCTTGTCCTGAAAAATAAATCGTATCATTTTTTGTACCCAATTGCCAGCAACAAAGAAGCATATTCCACTGCAAAGGTGAAAGAAACATAAGCAGACACGAATACAATATGCTTTTCAAAGTTGGAATGGTAGATTATACGCATATTATACGCAATTATCCAATGTTGGATAGTGGCAATAGATATATAACAAGGATATTTTTAAACATTTATATACATACGAATTAATAAAATCATGGTCTTTGTCTCCCATTTTATTAATCATGTTCTCATAATAATTACTTATCGCTAGTTTTAAATCTGAGTTGAGCGGTTTCGATATGGTGATGTGTTTTTGCAAAATATTATCACTCATGGTGACGCAGGTCAAAGCGTCGATTTATTCAAATATTTTGAAACCAACTGAAATAGAAACTGAAAAAATGTTGTCTTTGGAAACTAAGAACACAGAAAAGAACACCAAATCTGAAAGTCAAATAATACCGTAAAAGAAGTTCTACAACTTATCTTACAGCCAGCTACCAAATAGAATAATATAAACTCAATGAAATTTGGTAAATATAAGCAAAATAAGTTAAAACTAAGCATAAGAAAGGAATGAAAAATAATGGTTGATCGCAAGGATGTTGAAAACCATGACGTTCCCACGATCTGTTTTATTATCACTGTAATTATAACAAGAAATCATATCCAGTAACATTCGATATTATCAAACCTCTTGTGGAGTTGTATGACTAAGTAAATATATACAATGCCTACTTCTATTCAGCTGTTGTACTTATATATTTCATCCAAAAAATTACTAACATATCAGATTTAGAGTATTCAGCTGTAAACTTATGTCAAAAATGTAAATGATTCCATTAAACGTTTAACTAAATTAGCATTTTATGCTATGTATCTCAATACCCTGATTATGCTCTTAACAAAACAAAGACATAACACAAAGATATCTGTACCACTGGTCAGTTTCATAAAACATTTAACATCTTTCTAAAATTATCATCTGACCTATAAATTAATTTCTAAATAGAGTGTTGGCTTAAAGGAAAAATCACATCCGCAATAAAGGCTACTGGCACATGAGTCTTGAAATTTGCTTTCTTGCACACCAAATACCTTCTGAAAAGGGCCTACTCTAAAGGAGAAGGCGTCTACACAAAATGTAAGCAAAGTATTTCCTTATAGCTCATCATCGGATTTTTTATTAACGTGCAGGTACAGGAGCAACATCCACATCAGTGGCCCCCCTTCCAGGTAGCTGGCTTGCTGCACGCATGGCAGATCTCTCACCAGATCTCTAGGTATGTTTATCAAGAGAGTTGATAGCCGAGACTTCCATTCTCTGCAATCCCTCTCTGTCAGCTGCTTCCATGTCATATTTGGCCTCCCAGGCCCACGCTTTCCATCAACCTGTAAGTCAAAGGCTGTCTTGACTGCACCATTGGTGCCTTCTCTCATTCAGAATGAGGTCCAGCTCCTCAATGCCAAGCCGGTCAAGTAGCTCACTGGATCTGGTGATGACAATGTCTTGCGGCTTGACATTGCAGATCTGTCTGATCATTGCCCTGTCATTTCGCTGCAGACGGTGGAGGTTTGGCTTTGTCAATGGCCAAATCTCACTGGTATGGAGCATTGCGTTTCGCACACAAGAGCTCTACACGCGGCCCTGTGTCTTGAAAGAGAGGTGGCGGGAAGGGAGAACTGGTAGCAGCTAGATTAGAGAAGATCCCTTTTCAGAAAGGAGGCAAAAACAATTTTGATGAGTTCCCTGGAAGTGTTTCCATTCCCTTAAAACGAAAGCATTTGAACAAACTATAAAATCTTTAATCTTACTTTATCTTCTCCAAATACTCTGGTGTGTTCTGGTTGGTCATGTTTGATGGGCTGATATTCAGCTTAAAGTCAGGTCCGTAATACTCGAAGTAGTCATTATATGGAAGCTCTGGAACAGAGAACATAGAAAAGACAATGGCACATGCATTTATATATCTTAGCAAGCAGAAGGTTAATTCGGCAAACGACAACTGAGCCACAGCAGCGCGAGAAAATGTATATTTTGACATTTAGCCTGGCAAAAAGGAAGGTACACGCCATCTATCGTAACCATATTGGGGCTTAAGCAAGTTAAATTAGTATACACTTTATTTTTTTCTAGAAAACATTTTTGAAATTTTGCAAGAATCAACTCGCATGAAATATCGATCCAAATTTCTGGAAAAAGTAAGACAAATATATAAATAGCTTCCGTTTATAATTCTATTCTGCATTCACATGCTAGGTAAAATATCAGCAGACGACATTTAAAGCAAATAAGAGTTTGGAGCCCTATCATTACAATATTCAAATATTGATGGTATATGTATGTTTATATAAGTCCTTTTTATTAAATGTTCAACTTACGAGTCAATGTTGATTTGTCCCCTATGCATTTGTACACTTATAATATAATTGGTTCAAATCTTTAAAAAGCTACCAGCAGACTTTTTGCCGGATTTAGCGAGTGTATTGTCTACTACAAGTAGTCAACCACTGCATATGACCATATTGTGGTTTGAATTTATTGCCTGTATCCATTTTAAGCCGTGTTGCTCCTACATACTGAAACATACATACTGACCAGATGTCCATCAAAGTAACCGACAAATGCATTTAGCTGTTATCAGCTGAAGCAAGAGCCAATTAAGTCATCATAAACTTTGTCAGTCAATCAGTAGAATAAATAAACAAATAAAATGTTTCCTGCATTTCTATTAGTAGTAACCTTTATTGCCCTCCAGGCAAATTGAGGAGACTACAAACTGATTATTTTTTTTCTTATTTTTCCCAGAAAACAGGTTTTGACATTTCATGCAATCGGCCTCCAAAATACGAAAAAAATATTTCAATATGTGTCTGTCAAACATTTTACCCATCATGGTAAGAATCAATTACCATTTGCCACTTCCACTCCTAGTGCTATTGCTGTTTCATTTGTCCAGCATCTTGCAACATTCCTGATGGTATATCCGCCTCCTCCCACTAACATCAAAGGCAAATTCCAGCTCTTCACAAAATCTACTGCTCTGCCATGACCTAAAACAGAAAACAATCACAGTCATAAATGGAAGTGAACAATGCATACATGAGAGACATTTATTGTAGAAATTTCAATTGGAACTTACTTTTGGTACTTAATCATAAGCATCTTGACTCACCAAGGCTAAAATAACTACGCTGTTTTCCCATTAGCCTAGTAAGTTGCCATTTTTCTGACTGACCACATATTATGTAATATGAGGTTCTTCAAGATATTGCATATAATGACAAGACGCTGACCGATAATAGGCTACTGCAAGCAAAGATGTGCCGTTTGGTTATATACCATTATCTAACAAAATGTAATCTATATTCAACACCCCACCTCTAGTGTAACAAGCTCTCACTGTTTTGGAGACTTGCCATTTGATTGGCTAATTGACCGTTAGTAATAATAAAAAAATATCTCACTCAATAGGGGGAATGTACTAGATATATGAAGTTCATTCAGGCATTGGTAGGACAAGATGAATCGTGTTTGACTATATCAAACAGTAAATCATGATTAATAAAGCCGCTATGGCACCATATTTGTCAAAAAAAAAAACATTTCACGTTTTATTTTATGTGGTATTCTGTTGGGCACTTTTGAATGACATAGATTCCCAACCCACACTTGGTCTTAGTGATTACCTTTGAGGGAGAGATTAAAACACCCCAATCTGTCACCAGACAGTGAATCCGCCCCACACTGCAGGACTACAGCACTCGGTTGGTACATTTCCATAACCTTGGTTATGACCTTTAAAAAAAACAAATATGTAATAAGTATACAAAATCTACACGCTGTTACAGAAACGTTAATACATTTCACAGCTCCAAATAACACGAGACGCTTTTAATGAGTACCGACAAATAAGAAAAATGTCAATGCTTTTCAGATGAAAAAGCACCTTATCTGGATTTATGACACTTACAGTGGTATATTCCTTTAATGCACAAACACCTTGTTGTAATAGATCAGACATTGTTGGTAGTACTGCATATGGCCCTGCACTGGATAACTTTTCTACCATTTGCATCACTATTCAAAGCACTTCCGGTGGACAATTTTCTGGCAATTCTAGTACTAACAGGAATATCAAATGCAATTCCCAATTTGTTAAAGCAATTGGGGTCAGATAATCAACGAGACTGACCTTTATTAACACCACTGGGTAAATTCACATGGCATACGTAAAAATTCTCAAACCTTCAGCAATGGTATATTCCCTTGTCTTAACAGCATATGATCCCTCTCTCTCTCTCTCTCACACACACACACACACACACACACACACACACACACAGAGATCTATAAGCATCGCTGTCAAAACTTGCATTGCACAATCCCTTTTTTACAACTTCAACCATGCTATAAGTACTGACGCTGAATATAACTTCTTACTGGTTTGAAGATAGTATCATAGCCTTCATCATCCATGCCGTCCCTGCAGGGGAAGTTGACTGCATAATATTTCCCTTTTCCTGCTCCAATGTCCTGGAAAACAAAACAGCCAGGTGAATCCTACGAAGGAGGTGCAGTAAGCAGTCACCTACTACAAAGCACACCTCAAATGCCACGACTCACGAAACAAGACTATCGCAAACATAAAGAATGTGTTTGCTATTTTGTAATAGCAAACACGCTTTACCGAAAACAATCAAGGGAAATAGAACCCAACAACAACTAAGAGTAACTTCACAAATTAGAAAATCATCTTAGTTACTTCTTCTCCAGAAATTCCGTATGAAACATTCCGTGATATATATTCCATCACAGAGCATAAGTACTGATGATAAGAGTTCTTAAGTTTCAGTACAAGCAGTCATGCATTGATTCAGTCACCAAGATTTATGAACAGTTACATATTTTACGCCATACTGCCGCTTTGCTCTTCCAGTTTCTGATAAATTTGTAACAACTTTACAGAAGTTTCATTCTTTCTGAACAAGACGTTTAGGGAGCTATTTGAAAATGTCCATTATCGTTGAAATCCAAAGACAATTCCTGACAGGACAAGTGTCTTTTGTTTTGTTTAAATGGATTCAGGTACCTTGTCAAACACTGTGAATACATATATCGTTCTGTAGTGATTCAGAGAGTTATCAATATTTTTTTCCAAATGTTTACTTTTAAACACATAGAAGAATACTCTGTTCTAGACATTTACTTTTATTACAAAATTTGGTACACTTTCATAATTTGATCGTTTTTTACCATCTAAATAATGTAAATAATGAAATTTCAATTATCATAAATCCCCCAAAATTTTGTGTATTAGAAGTCATAACTGTCGAAAGAGCCATAGTTTGCGTGACTGGAAAAACACGCGTATACAAAATTTAAAGTGAGGAAATGGAGTTTATAAACTGAAAGCTTTCGTCCATATCATCTTATATGTGTTTGTTTAATAGTTTCTTTGTCCACGTATAGTTTCTTATAAAGGAAATAAATATTATTTAAACCAAATTCAACTTGCCCAAGAGTGTTGTGTATTTTATGCCTTTCCTTGTGTATGTTCATTAGAAATAAGAACACCTAAAATGCTATAGTACTTTAAAGTGTAAAATGATATGTATATGTAAATATACATTAAAAGATGTAAGAGGAATATTTATGGTAAACGAGTCATTCAGTTATAACTGTTTGACTGAATAATATATAACTATCATAACTAAACCATGAAGTGAGCATATGCTCACTAATACCCCCAGCCATGGCCATCAGTACAGCCAGAACAACAAAGGGAAATAACTCTAAGGGACCTGGTCCCATGGCCCTTATTTTCTTTCCCACAATACAACTAGTCATACTTGTCATGTGTACAAAATTTCAAGTTTCTAGGTAAAGTGGTTCCTGAGATATCTTTAACTCAAAATAAATGTTAACAGACAGTCTTACACACAGAAAAGACAAAAACTATATACCCCAATTGCATACTTCGTATGCCGGGGGTATAATAATAACCCAAATGTTTGGTACGTTACTTACGCTGAGGTCACCTGTTCCTGGGAAATATTCCCCGTATTTATGGAATGAGACAGTCATAACCCGATCAGTTGTGTAGAAAGCTTCTTCGACACCATCCCCGTGATGTATATCAATGTCAATATACAACACACGCTGGTGGTATCTGAAATTAAGATAATGTATATAATTATGAGCAAATAGATACGTTAGCAAGAAAACTAAAAAAAACTCTTTTAACCAGTTTTCATATCAGAGTAAGAAACATCGTAATGAATATGTAAAATGCTGCTGCAATCCCAGATTTCTACTCTGCTAATAAACTATACCCTGTTTTCGGGACATTAAATCTTTAACAGGTAAAGCATGGCGGTTAAGCCCCGGTTATATCGCTTGGTTGTTGTCTCTTTATTATTATTACTATAAATCAGCACTGCAATGCAATGTCTTTATTCGAATGAGGTTGTTTATATTTTTTTCATAACAGCCTCGTTCAGCTACTGTCGGTCAAAAGCCATTTAATTCCAAAAGTACCAAATTACGTCAGTTCTCTTACCATTCCCTGGATTACTTCAGGCACTTTACTGTCTTTTATCTGAATACAGATGAATATTATCAAAGACGGTTAAATCTGACCCTTAGTGGCTAATGCAGTTCTAACATTGCTTTAACATCATACTTTATACCCTGTCCAATTTACTAAACAAACCTGTATTGCCATTTTGCCTTCAGAAGAACCGTTACAACTCTGATGAATAATTCTTTAGTAGAAATGCTTTTATACTTTCTGATTGCTTGACACTAAGCTGACAGTCGGCAATTTACTTAGATTCTTGAATATTCTGTTTGCACCTCTATTAATTTGGATGCGCTAACAGTTATGGTACTGGCCGTTACAGTCAATGTTTAGTCGAGGTCTTGCAGACGGTAGTTAATGTATTTGTTTGCAAGGTCGGATTTTTTCTTCAAATGTTTTTCTTTTATATTAACTGTCATCAGTGAAGAGAATATTCAAATATAGTGATATCAGTTCTACGATAATTCATAAATTATTAAAGTATCTATCGATTTGGATTACGTGTTACCTTGCTATGTGAACATTCTAAATTATTAGCTTTTGCAAAATCCACACGTCAGAGTTATTTCTACATATATATGCAAACTGAGCTAGAACAAACCAAATTAACATACACCATCTTTACAATAAAATGTCTTGCAAACCGTTTGCTGATAAAAAAATAAAAGCCAATATTCCCTCGTTATGAGTATGCAGGTAGGGGATCTCGAGTTAAGCACAATTTCAGTAAAGTTAAATCATACTTGTGTATGGAATCATACAAGGAGTCGGAGTTTTTGGATACCAACTTCATGATACAATTAGCTCTTAAAGTGCGAAACAAATTTACAGCAGACAATATCTTAAAATTGATTTTGTTAATTAGAGAACATAGACCAATCTACATTACTGTAAACGAATAGTCTCGAGGAAACTTAGCCTCCCATTTTTATTATTTTATGTTTTTGGTGTTTCAAATGGCAACATTTATAGATTTTATTTCACATTTCATGTGAATCGACTGCCTAGCAAACTATTCACAATAATATCAACCGTTATCGTCCCTGAAAGATACAAAACAAAACAATCAGTGTCGTCCACTGCAGTTGTGATTAGCACTTTAAGAGTTAAACCGTAGCATCTAAATGACTACATCTTACTTGAGAAGTTCTAATATTGCTAAAACAATATCGTTCACGTAACAGAACCCTGATGCTTCTGACTTCTTGGCATGATGGAAACCACCAGCCCAGTTGATGGCTATGTCTACTGCTTGTTTGTTCAATTTCACAGCACCGGCTGCAAAATAAACAGATAAAATTGTGAAAACCACAGACCAGCTAGTGTGACTATATCGATTGTTTTATCAACCCTTCATTTAACTACTACTTTAACTGTTAAACGTGGGAAAACGGTATCCCAGATAGTGGCTACTATTAGCTTATTCAATTTCACAATCTATCATATAATTTTAACGAACAGTGTGACTCGAATGTATGACCACGGCTATTGCTTGACTGGTAAACTGCATAGTTCTAGTAAACAACGAATCTTGTACATATTAATTGGTCAATTTGCTTACGGTAGTTAAAAACTCGGCTATGCTTTAATCAGATCAACTTCAAAAAGATCAGTGAATCATCAAAACCGCCATTTTATTTCACAGACCAGTTACTATAAACGAATCAAATGTAAATGAGCATTTGTTGAGTCAATGGTAATATCTTTTCTGTCTGTTTAATTGTACTACAGCAGCTCCGGTTACAACATACATTGGCCAGGAATCTTGGCTAGTTTATGTTTGTAAACGCAGCTCTAAAATAAACATACTATTATATTTAAAAACTTTCTGAATATATTTTCACTCAGAAAGTCAAATGAAACAATTTTCCAAGTCAAGGAGTTCTTCTGCAAACAATATTTTGTGGCAAATAAAGTCAAATAAATCAATTTTCCAAGTCATGGAGTTCTGGTCTTCTGCAAAATTAAGTCAAATAAAACAATTTTCAAAGTTATGGAATTCTTCTGCAAACAATATTTTGTAGCAAATTAAGTCAAATAAAACAATTTTCAAAGTCATGGATTTCTTCTGCAAACAACAGTTTGTGGCAAATTGTTTAATCACATTTCCATTACCTATCAAGATCGAGATACAAGTTATTATTTGAGCCAGCACATGAGAAAAAAATACTTATCACAGGCGACCAGCAAAGGCTGGTAAGAGCCTGCGCCTGCGCCTGCGCATAAGTGCAGTCTCGCCAGAGCCTTTGCTATTTGCAGTCATGTAATAGTGACCTTAACCCTTGTCAAGCTGAATAAAGATGCCACACCCTATTCAAATTTTCAGCCAATCAGATTACTTGATCCAGGTATTTGATAGAAATTCACATATTTGATAACAGTGCAGATCCAGATTAGTTGGCTTCGGATCTACACTGTTTGCTAAGACATGGCATGACGTGTTCAGCAAGAGAATGGTTAAGGAATCTTCAGGCAAAACACGCATGTCTGAATCTCCAATAGGCGACTGTGCATGCACATTTGACGAACCAACAAACTGGAAAAAACCAGTCGGCACATTTATTCTACTCACCCACCGATCCACCTGTTGAAAGCTGGAAGAACTCATACATCCCATCAAACACAGGACAGTCTTCTCCAACATTAACTGAAATAGTTCAATTCAAATCATAGGTGGCATTTCCAGAAGGGTTTGTATAACTCTGGGATAATTTTTCTTATTTTTCCATAAAAAACATATGTTGTGGGCACTCATAAGAAGCACCTCGCCCAGGCGCCTCTAATGAGTATACATAACATATGTTTTATGGAGAACTGGAGAGAATTATCTTATAGTTATCACCAAATACTCCTTCTCAACAATTCCTCTGATAACCACCCATTCAAGGATTGGTTTGGAGTTTAACGGCCCAGTCAACAATATTAATGTCATGTCGAGCTTGTCAGTTTACCTAACCACACTTTTCCTGGGCAAGCTTAGTCCTCTAAGCTGTTTACCAGTACCACATTCTTTCGCCAGATACTGACAACTGAACTTCCTGAATTAGCGGAAGGGAGACCATCCTTTCAAATTATTTTGAAATGACATCTTTAAACCAGTTCTCTTCAGGAGATAATTTGCATGAAATATCAAATCCTATTTTCTGGGGAAAATAAATATATGTATCATGAACCTGACATAGCTGAATTTGGGCTAATTCCAAGAATAACACTTTCATTCCATAATAGTGGATCTATAAATAAAGTCATTATCATAAATGTGCCTCTTAACACACACACACATACACACACACACACACACGCACGCACGCACGCACGTGCGCGCGCTCACACACACATGCATGCAGGCGTCTTTGAATGTACTTACATCTTAACAACTGTTTTGTGTATTCTGACATGTTATCAGGTCGTATGGTTCGGAGGAATTTTATATACTCATCACTATGAAATTTGGTCATTTCTTCTGCTGTAGACTTGTGAGGTCGCTGAAAGCAAAACTGAACATTTAATAATCATTATTACAAATTATACCCTGTCATTTAGCATTGAAGGTTCACGTTAGCCATCATCTGCTGAAATATTCTTTTCTCATCAGAATTATCTGATACTATAAAGGCGGATCCAGGATGGTTTCTAATGGGGTGTTCGATTTGCTCTAATTACCGTACTTGCTCGACGTATTCGGAAAGACGGGCCTGAGCAAACAGTGTAGACCCAAATCAGTCGCTTCACGTATTCGGAAAGACAGACCTGAGCAAACAGTGCAGAGCCGGATCAGACGCCGCAGAGCGCGGCGTCTGATCAGAGCCTACACTGTTTGCCACTCAGCCAGCAATTTTACATACATTCGCAGGTAGTAAAATGAATTGTTTTGAAGAAAAGCATAATGTAAAGGGTAATGGTATAAATATTTAGGGTAAATACGGTAACCCAAATTTATCAGTTATATAAAATTTCCCATAAAAATGAAAGTTTGAGTAAAAAGGGGGATCGACTGAACCCCGAACCCACTCCGATTCCGCGCCTGTACTAGGCCAATATGAGACTGTTGATGATTTAAACGACTGCTGCGTTATTTAGCCAAATATTCGGATACTCATTTGAATCAAAGCACTGACAGCACTGGTGGATTGATTGTCTCTGAGTGTAAGCAAGGAAAATAGGGGACTTGAGACTGTTTCATTCAATCCTTAACTTTCTGTAATTTAAGCAAAAATTGCAAACCCTGATCAAACTCCGCGTTCTGTGGCATCTGACCTGTCTGCACTGTTTGCCCATGTCCAAAATGTCCCAGTCCAGATTTTTACCACAGATAACCCTCTTCACACAGCGGTCTGACGTCACAGCGACAAGAACAGTGGGATTATAAATGACCGTTACTTGGACTTCATTGGTCAGTGACAATCAGGTGGACAACAACCTTAAGGAAACTCTGGTGTATACTTTGGCCATACTTTGGCCCGATTGTAAACAATCGACCAAAAACGTCATCACCGTGTAATAATTTAGTCTTACGGTACATCCTACAACGGTCGAATAGTTTCTTTATTCACAACAGTGTTATGTCCAAAAATTGAATATGCATGGTCTTCAAGTGAATATTTCATCTCGAAAACATACCTATATAATTTTGACTCCTTAAACCCCACTTTTATATAATAGAACTGGGGTTTACAGGGGTATACATTATTTTTCTTATTTCTGCTCAAGAACATAGACTGTGGGTATTCATTAGAACCGCCTCGCCAAGGTGGTTCTAACGAGTACCACAATCAATGTTTTGAGCAGAAATATGAAAAATATCAAATTTTTTACCCGAATAACTTATCAGTTTTTTTTGGTGATGAAATTTTCAATATATTTGAATAGTCATGTTTTCGTAATGTGCAGCAGATTTTCTTCAAAAAAAGTACTGCTATATTTCTTATTTCTCAACGAAAACAGAGGAACTCATTAGAAGCGCTCCTCCGAGATGCTTATGAATATACAAATAAGAAAACATGGAGAAATACGAAAATATTTAGGTGGCTACCCCGAAACCGTCTAAGCGATTCTAATGAGTTATTACAATGTATATTTTGTTGCAAAAAATACAAACCAAAAGTATTACCTTTTGAATGAAGAGTATCAAAATCATTATAGACAAAAATATAACTTGACCAGTGACCTCAGCCTTCTGGTATTAAGTGAAACAGAATGTTAAACCACAAGACAGGATTATTTTCATATCTGTATTGTTAATATCCGTGTAACTCAGTTTGAAGGTTGTTACATTTACATTACCCCCTGTAACTTACATAAATTTCCATTTTTCTGTAGAGCCCATAGTTCAGAATGAGATTGTGTGTCATTCGCATTCTCTGTGGTTTCATGGGGTGTCCTTGGCCATAGTAATAATTGCCAATATCCCCTATAATAGAAAATATACACATTGTAAAATAAAGAGACCTTGTTGAGGAGGATATTTGATTATGATTCTGGGATAATTTTCTCCGGTTCTTCATAAAAACGTAAATTGTGGATACTCATTAGACGCGTCTCGGCAAGGCGCTTCTAATGAGTGCCCACAACGTATTTTTTATGGAGAAATAAGAAAAATTACCCAAGATTTATCGTCAAATGACATCCTTAGCAATTCCTATTGTCGTTGCCGAGTCAAAACCTCGTAACTCCATTTTTTGCCAAAATGACTTTTTTGCCACACCGGAATACCTGCCATTCAGCGCGCTTTCTGTCAAATTCTCGTACCTCTAGGCCAATAAGAACCCCCTTAGAGTCTTGAGTTACGAGCATTTAGACAATATTTTTGTATAGTTCGTGTAGTCTCTCTACCGACATGTGATGTCTTGATGCGTTCTAAGCATCTAAATGTCGTAACTCGAGAGAAAAATGTACCAAAAAGTTGTATCTCTAGTGATTTAGTCGAAAGATGGTATGACTTCTCATCTGTAAGGTTAGAATTGGTATAGCACTGAATTTGGATGTCACTAAATAGAATACTGTCAGAGTTTCATAAATATTGATAACGTCTAGCAAAAGTTATAAAGTTTTTTTCTTTCTCCTGAAAAGTTAAGACATCTGAAATACAACTATTTGACTCGGCAACGACGCTATGATAAAGCATACCCTTTTTTTACACTACTATCTTAACCCTTGTCCTGCTGAACCCGGACATACCCTATCTTTGCAAACAGTGTCCATCCAGATCAGTTGGATTCTGAAGATCTGGATCTGCACTGTTTGCCATTAAGTATGTGAATTTATAACAACAATCCAGATCAAGTTGTCTTATTGGTTAAAAATTAGAAGTGGGCCTGGCATCTTCATTTAATCAGCAGGACAAGTGTTAAAATAAACCTCCCAGCGGGCATGTGACGTTTATACAACGTCGCATTAACGTCGATGTAACCCCATGACACTGCACCGACTTTAATGCGGCGTTGTATAAACGGCATGTGCCTGCTGGGTTTCCATCACATAGGCATGCGGCTCAATGGACTCAGGCGTTGGCGTTGGCCAAATACTAGCCGTGTTGTAGATGAGGCCAACGCTGTAATCCCGTAAGCACTACGCTCTTTACCGGTCTTTTGTAAAATTAAATGAGCCAGCGCACGACAAAACCTGTAACCAGCAGAGACTCAATTCAGCCTGTACATCCACCGAGTACGACAAAGGTTATCGTTCATCCTCTTTGGATAAGATGAGACGGTGCGAATACGAAGGCACATGCGATCAGCGAAGACTCTGACGAGACGGTGCGAATACGCAGGCTGATCTGAGACTTCGCTGGTCACACAGGTCTTATTGAAGATTTTGTCGTGCACCGGCTCAAATGTATTTGACTCCTGTATCTGGGTTTAAGAGCATTGGATATCATTTCTGGCCTGGTGGCGGGCACCATCAATGCTTCTTGTCCTTTCTGAAAAGAAGTTATTCAAAAGGAAAGAATTTGTTCCTCTAAAGAAGACGAACAGATCTCTCTCTCTCTCTCTCTCTCTCTCTCTCTCTCTCTCTCTCTCTCTCTCTCTCTCACTTTCTCTCTCTCTCTCTCTCTCTCTCTCTCTCTCTCTCTCAAATGATAGGATCGCTCAGGGAAGTGTAATAAGAGGGCACATTATAGATCTTGGTAGCGTTGCAATAATATGGGTCAAGTCAAGCAACAACGTGCTTTCCAGCATGCGCAAAATGCGTAAATTCAGATCATCCTGCTCATGCATAAAGTATCATCCGGGCATTTGCTCTCCATTCATACACTGCGCGGATGCGCAGGCTGATCTGGGCCGTCGCTGTCCGCATATGCCCGAAGACATGTTTTCGCAAGGCGCCGTCCATTTTACGAATCTGTCATTTGTAACAACTGCCCATCCCAGTCCTCTCCCACAACTACCGCAACACAACCATCAGGGTAGGCGGGAATAGGTAAATGTGCATATTACTTTGACGCTGTTTCAACAGTTCAGGGGAAGTGTCTGGGTTATGACTTCATGCCACAGATTAGCGGGGAACATGCAACCTGTTCAAAATCCCAAGGATCGGGGACAAAGAGTGGGTATACTAGATTACCTACAGTCGTCCCCGCTGTTCAGAGCTTATATAGGGGGGAGGGGGGGCTCTACAGGGCGAAAAATTTTCTCCGTTCTTTCCCCATGGTTTGGTGGGGACGTAGATACAAATGACTATTGCATACTATGTTATTGTCGTGTTTGCAAACGAACTTTCGTACTCCATATAAATTTTACTTTTGATAGATTTTTCATCGGACAGTTCATCGCATTTTAAGCCATTTATCACTGGCGTTCCACAAAAGGAACATTGGCAAATAGTGTAGACCCAGATCAGACGCCAGCGTCTGATCAGGGTCTCCACTGTTTGCATTAAGTACATGAATTTCTATAATAAATGACAATAATATAAACAAACCGGACACACCTTCAAACTGGACATATAGACCTGTCCAAAGAAAAGGTAGAAGAGTCCACTCGGCATTATTTTTTTATTATTATTATTTGGGTTTTACGGCCCTTTCAAGAACATTTCACTTATATCGAGCCGATCGTTCATCAAAGGTGGGCGAAAACCGGAGAACCCGGGGAAAAACCACCTGGCCATCCGTAAGCAGAACTTGGTTTTCTCACCACAGAGGTGAGAAACCTAATGGCTTAAGACTCAACTCTTTAAATGGGTTAAAATAAATATACTAAGACCAAATAAAAAACGTGTGTGTTTAGGGTAACACCACCCTATCTAATTTTCTAGTGAAATCTTGCATTTTTTTTTCTTTCTGCACGTTTTCAAAGAAAAGAAAAGCTGATACTTGGAGAAAATATTTATGCTAAAAAATCGGACAAGGAATGAGCAAACAGTGTAGACCCAGATAAAACTGCTAGTGTGATCAGGGTCTACATTGCTTGCCATTCTATCAGTACTTTTAGCAACGTCGAAGGATAGTCAAACAGACTTGGTAAAATTTTATGTGAATTATGTGCAAAGTGCAAATATATTTGGTAATTATGGTATCATTCTTCATAAAAAAAAAGTAACAAAAAAAAAAAAATCCCTACCTACCCTACCTGTTTTTTTTTTTTTGTTTTTTTTTTGTTATTTATTTTTTTTTAACTAATATGTTACCCTAAACACACATAATTTTTTATTTGGCCTAAGAAAAAGAAAAAAATAAACAAGAGGACCATGATGGTCCTATATCGCTCACCTGAGCAACCAGGTTTGCATACTTAATGTTGAAGTTTCAGCCAAGTTCACTGCTCTAAGATTTATGTATAAAATTTATAACCATGACGAATTATGACGGCTTGAACAAACTTGGTAGAAGGTAACCAAAGGAACATTCCTGCCAAGTTAAACTGAAATCGGTTCAGTGGTTTCTGACAAGACGATTTTTAAAGTTTTCTATTTAGATATATAGGGAAAATAAGCCCAACCCCCTAGCAGGCATGTTTTCTAACAAATCAGGATTGGTTGAACATTCTTGGTAGAGGGTCACCAAAGCATTACTGAAATTGGTCAGGAGGTATTTGAAAAGAAGCATTTTAAAGTTTTCTATACAGATATATACCGAAAATAAGCCCCGCCCCCTGGAGGCCAAGTTTTTTGACGTATCATGAAGGCTTGAACCATCCTGGTAGAGGGTCACAAAAGCAACATTCTTGCCGAGCTACATTGAGCTCGGTCCAACGGTTTCTTACGAGCAGATTTTTACGTTTTTTATATAGACATATAGGGAAAAATAAGCCCCGCCCCCTAGCGGCCATGTTTTTGATGATCATGACAGCTTGAACAACCTTTGTAGAGGGTCAACAAGGAAACATTCCTGCCAAGTTATATTGAAATCAGTCCATTCGTTTCTGACAAGATTTTTTAGTTTTCTATATAGATATATAGGGAAAATAAGCCCCACCCACTAGCAGCCATGTTTTTTGACAAATCATGATTACTTGAACAATTTTGGTAGAGGGTCACCAAGGAAACATTTTTGCCAAGTTGTAATGAAATCGGTCCTGTGGTTTCTGAAAAGAAGACTTAAAGTTTTTCTATATAGATATATAGGGAAAATAAGCCCCGCCCCCTGGCTGCCTTGTTTTTTGATGAATCATGATGGCTTGCATAATCTTGATAGAGGGTTACATAAGAAACATTTCTGCAATGTTAAATTGAAATCAGTCCAGTGGTTTCTGACAAGAAGATCATTAAAGTTTTCTATGTAGATATATGGGGAAAATAAGCCCCGCCCCCCTACCAGCCATGTTTTTTGACAAATCATGATCGGTTGAACAATCTTATTAAAGGGTCACCAAGGAAACATATCTGCCAAGTTATATTGAAATAGATCCAGTGGTTTCTGACAAGAAGATTTTTTAAAGTTTCTTATATAGATATATATAGGGAAAATAAGCCCCGCCCCTACCAGCCATGTTTTGACAAATCATGACAGCTTGAACAATCTTAATAAAAAGGTCACCAATGAAAGGTTTCTGCCAAGGTATAGTGAAATCGGTCCAGTGGTTTCTGACAAGAAGATTTTTTCAAGTTTTCTATATAGATATATAGGGAAAATAAGCTCTACCCCCTTGCAGCCATGTTTTTTGACAAATCACGATTACCTGAACAATCTTGGTAGTAGGTCACCAAGGAAACATTTTTGCCAAGTTATAATGAAATCGGTCAAGTGGTTTCTGACAAGAAGATTTTTCAAGTTTTTCTATATAGATATATAGGGAAAATAAGCCCCGCCCATTGGTGGCCATGATTTTGGACAAATCCAAATGGCTTGAACAATCTTGGTACAGGATCACCAAAGGAACATTTCTGCCACATATATAGCAATCGTTACAGTGATTTCTGACAAGAAGATTTTTTAAGTTTTCTATGTAGTTATATAGGGAAAATAAGCTCCGCCCAGTGGCGGCCATGTTTTTTGACGAATCCAAATGGCTTGAACAATCTTGGTACAGGATCACCAAAGGAACATTTCTGCAAAATTATACTGAAATCGGTCCAGTGGTTTCTAATAAGAAGATTTTTAAAGTTTTCTATATAGATATATAGGGAAAATAAGCCCCGCCCCCTGGCGGCCATGTTTTTTGACGAATCCAAATGGCTTGAACAATCTTGCAACAGGATCACCAAAGGAACATTTCTGCAAAATTATATGGAAATCGGTCCAGTGGTTTCTGACAAGAAGATTTTTAAAGCTTTCTATACAGATATAGAGTGAAAATAAGCCCCGCCCCCTGGCGGCCATGTTTTTCGACAAATCCAAATGGCTTGAACAATCTTGGTACAGGATCACCAAAGGAACATTTCTGCAAAATTATATGGAAATCGGTCTAATGGTTTATGACAAGAAGATTTTTAAAGTTTTCTATATAGATATATATAGGGAAAATAAGCCCCGCCCCCTGGCGGCCATGTTTTGTGACAAATCCAAATGGCTTGAACAATCTTGGTGGAAGATCACCAAAGGAACATTTTTGCAAAATTACATTGAAATCAGTCCAGTGGTTTCGGACAAGAAGATTTTTAAAGTTTTCTATATAGATTATATAGGGAAAATAAGCCCCGCCCCTTGGCGGCCATGTTTTTTGACGAATCCATATGGCTTGAACAATCTTGGTAGAGAATCACCAAAGGAACATTTTTGCAAAATTATATTGAAATCGGCCCAGTGGTTTCGGACAAGAAGATTTTTAAAGTTTTCTATATAGATATATATGGAAAATAAGCCCCGCCCCCTTGCGGCCATGTTTTTTGACAAATCCAAATGGCTTGAACAATCTTGGTAGAGCATCATCAAAGGAACATTTTTGCAAAATTATATTGAAATCGGTCCAGTGGTTTCAGACAAGAAGATTTTTTAAGTTTTTAATTAAAAAATCTATTTTTAGCTCCTGTGACCTAGATATGCAACGGACCGGAACCATTTCAACAACTTTGAAAGAGGACCAACCAAGGATCATTCCTGTGAAGTTTGGTCAAATTCCCACCAGTGGTTTAGGAGGAGATGCTGTTTAAAGATTGTGGACAGACGGACATCCGGACGACGACGACGACAACGACGCCGACGACGACGACGACGACGACGGACGGTGAGTAATCACAAAAGCTCACCATGAGCCTTCGGCTCAGGTGAGCTAAAAACAAAAAAAAACTGCGACGTTTTGTTATAAAACTACTGACAGCCTAGACCTAAGACTCAACAGCGGCACTGTGTGGGTGTATACCTTAATTACTCTTTAAAATATTCGGATACTGTAAAGGCCTCGGTGGCGCAGTTGGATGCGCCGTCCGACTGGAGACCAGGAGGTCGCGGGTTCAACCCCCGCCGTGGTCGGCAACATTCTTTCGTGGAGATTGATCATGAAATATTTTCTACGGTCATTCTCTCCCTTCCGCTGATTCAAGAAGGGCAGTTGTTAGTTTCTGGCGAAAGAATGTGCACAATACTGGTTAACCGCTTAGAGGACTAAGCCTGCCCAGTAAACGTGTGGTTAGGTAAACTGACAGCGCTCGACATGACCCCATTGGGTTGACTGGGCCGTAAAACCTCAACACAAACAAAAATTTCTCACCATACTTATCTGATTAATTTGAAGTCACGGACATAGCGTTCTTCACGTTAAAATACTCTATTGCGTAATACATCTATTAGGCCTCGTGTTTTCCCAAGAGAGGGCGACCCAGCTAGCATTCTTTATAAATCTACACCGGGCCGTTATCGGCCCGTCAGGGTAGCTGACGGGCCGATAACGGCCCGCTATAGATTTATAAAGAATGCTTACTGGGAAGCGGGTAGCGATTGTTTGTTTATTTTGTTTGTTTTATTCGGGTTTTACGTCGCTTTCAACAATCTTTCAGTCATATCGCGACGGTGTCTGGATGTGGCAGGGAGCTCAATTCTCACTTTTAAAGGGTTGCCTCACTGAAATGTCACGCCCCAGACACATGACATGATATTCCACCCATTCACATTATACTGACACTGATTTGATTGAGTTGGGGTTTAACGACACGTCAACCCCTGTGGGTCATTTTGTGTGTCTTCTCCCGAAAGGGACAAGATAGATAGAAGAGAGAGTAGGAGATGAAAGAGTGGGACAGAGGAGAAAGGAAAATGAATGAAAGTGAAGAAACAGAAGAAATAAAAACATTCCCCCTCTACTTTTACCTACCAGTACTGCAAGGATAGCAGGCCTTGCCCAACTGTAAGCCAATCACAGTTGGACGCCCCGACACCTTTGCTTCACCCAACCACCCCTATACTGTCATTGAGATGACCAGTTCTGATTCTGAGATGACCAGTTCTGATTCCTAGCTCTACTTTTTTAATGCTGAGTGCCAAGCGAAAGAGCAGCTAGTATCATTTTTAAAGGCTTTGGTATGACTCAGCCGGGGGGTCGAACTCGCAACCTCCCGGTCACAAAGCGGACGCTCTATCAACTGAGCTAGTGTGTCAAAGCGAGAAGGGGCGGGGGGATAGATACTCTGGGGATTAGACAGCAAAACATTCATGTCCTCGGAAGTGGGGGTTTTTAGAAAATCTGATGCCCACCCTAACCCCCAGGGAAAAACACTGATAGGCGCATATGAAGAAATATTTGCAATAAAGAGAGACCACCTAATCACGGACACCTAATATAAAATTATCATAGCTCCAGATAAGAGTGGATTAGATTTTTTTTTCTTACTTCATTAAAACAGTTGTTGGTACTCATTAGAATCGCCTCAACTTTAGTCTGGTGTGGGAATAGTCGCTATCACTCGCTAATAATCAATACTGAACTCTAAAAATTCAGTCCAAAAACTATTTTTTTTTTTTTTTTTTTTTTTTATTTCTCAATAAAAACGTATGTTGTGATACTCAGTAGAAGCGCTTCCCAGAGTACCCATAACATATGTTTTTATTGAGAAACAAGAAATACTATGGATACTGCCTCTTACCTGGAGCTACACAACTAGTAATTAGTAGTTTACCCAAATAACTACTTTTGGCACAAAAGGATGGTCTTGTGAAGAAGTGTAAAAAAAGTGAAATTTCACTGCTTAAATGGAAGTTCTCAATCCTGAAATCAGGATTAATCCTGAAGTCTCTCATTCTTGTTTAGAGCCTTATCTGGGGCTATGTTACGTCCCTTCTTCATAATGAGGGCTGCTCTAAAGGGAAAAAAGCTAGCTCTGGGAGAAAATTCTTTTCTTCAAGCGGTCTGAATTTTTGCAGCGATACAAGGGAGAATTTTCCAGACTTTTTCGCTGGATGCTAGGTCTGGCTACGCTATTAGCAGTCCATTTGTCTAGAGGACAGTGTAATCCCTGATCAAACTGATCCTGCCTTTTGGAACAGTGTTAGCTGAGTCTACACTCTCAGAGTCTACACTATTTATTCAGGCAATATATTTGTGAGTACTCAAATAATTCAAACACGTTTAAGCAGAACGGAGTTGCCGTTCCTCGCGCTCAGATGTTCTATTTTTAGACACAAAACAAAGGTCATTCAAGGATATGACTTAACCTACAACACTGAGCTACAACTCGAGGCTATTACCCAAACCAATACACTTTCCGCTTTTTAAAATAATTGTTTAAACATTTTTGATATTTTATTATCATTTTTTTTTTCATTATTCTTATCACACAGATTATTTCGAAGCACGCAATCTTAACCCAGCGGGCACATAACGTTAAAAACAACGTCGAATTGACGGTGTTTCAACGTTGTGTGCCTGCTTAGCTCGTGCACTCATGCACAGCCTAGATCTGAATGAAAATAAAAATCACTGCAAATGAAAACGTCTGCTTATTTGTAATTCATCACTAGTGAGCGATGATCAGCGATGGGTTATTGATCCATGAAGTACTCCTGTACTGATTATATCTACAGGCCTACAGATCAGAGCAGCGAGTTCAACGAACTAAGCAAACTACAAAATTTAGCGAATACAAAACGTTTAACATAAAGTCGGGCCTAAACCACCTCATTTTGTCTCCATACTCTCAACCAAACGAATGATATTAAAGTTAGAAGAGAATGAAAACGATCACTGAAAACAAAATAGTATCATCGATGCAGACATCTTGTTTGTATGATTTCCATACCCTGTTTCCATTCTATTAGTAAAATGTCTGCACGCCTATGTACAAATAAAGTTGAATAAAAGTACATCAAACCTGCGCCCCCCCCCCCCCCCCCCCCCACACACACACATACCCTACACCCCTTTTTATTGTGACCATTGTCAGTCTGAATCTGTGGCCGAGGTCCAGCTGCAGACTACAAGACTATCTACTATCTGTTCAGGTGTCTGTTTTTTTTTCTTACATTCATTTTGTTTATTATATAAATTGTACAATATTCTGAATGTAATTCACCTTGACAGGACTATCTTGACAGCTGTGCCCAATCCTACTGTTTATCTGCAATAAAATATGACTCATCCAAACTCTCATCCTGAAACTTCACGATTTATACATAAGCGGCTCCCTAGGACCCACCCTCGGGCAAGTGCTCTGATAGTTCCCTGCTAAATGAGGTATGCCAGAGGCTACCAAATATACAAGCATTTCTACTAGAACCCCTAAAAATACCAAGCAAAATTATGACCCCCACCCTCTCCACACATGAAAAAGAAAATCTCACAGCCCACTTCCTTGCTCACTCCACCCACCCCTTAACACACAAACAGACAAGAAAAAAATACCACGACATTTTAGCAAAAAAGAAAAGAAAAGAAAAAATAGATTTCAAAAATATGAAAGAACAGAACAGTGCAAAAAGTCTTTAGGATTTGCCAAAAATAAATAACCAGCTTTCAAGATAGTTTCAAAGAGTACACCTCAACATTTCTGTAGTTTAGACATCTAAAAAATAGCCTAACATTAGCCCCCACCCCACCCCCTTGGCACGAAATTTATATTCCCAAAGTATTAGAATATGTAGCAGAAAAATATAAGAACACACACCCACACTCACACAACTAGATTTTAAGTTTCCATTTTTTTTCTTGAAAGCTGGGATAGGCGTTTCGTTAAAATTGTCTCCGAATGGAATGTCGGGCTACAATGTCAAAAAATCATGCAGAATGTGTCGTCTGCTGATGTTGCCAACAGCAGGATGAAGGTTGAAATATAAAGGACACAAATATTTCCATATTTTATTCACAAGTTTTACACACATCTAGTATTTAGTTTACAGATAAATAAAGCTACATAAGAAAACGAAAATGAAGTTCTTGTAAACAATAACTTGCAAAACGAACACCTAAAAAACGATTTTCTGTGCTTCCATACATGAAAAAATATATTCTACAAAATTTAAATTTTACTTTTTTTATCGCATTTTTTCTTAATAGTGCATGTAATATTTTCTGTTTTTAACTGCACTATCAAATATTGAATTTAATTTGCACATTTAGCAGAAACACGTGGAAAATACAACAACGAACAAGCAGGGGCGAAAACAAAGATCACCTAAAAATCGAGTTTTCTGTGCTTCCATACACAAGAAATCACCATTGTAAAGTATTTAGGTCAAGTTATTTTTTGCAAATTGATCAAAACAAACATGTGATGAGGCATTTTAACGGGTTATGAAAACATAATAGTATTACATTTTATAATTCGTGTCGTTTGTTATTTCGTTTTTGTTCAATAAAAAGAATTTGACGAAGGAAGCTGAGCAGGTCGTTTCCTATAGAAAACCTAAGGCCAAAATGCGTAAAATTTTGAGAGCGAAAAAAAGCTTAAATACCCGCTAAAATCGAATCAGTGATGCGACACTGCTAATATGAAACACATATTTGTGCGAAGGAAAAGGAAATAACATAATCTTACCGTCATAATAGTAACAAATTCGCTTTTTGCTGTGCGGTTGATAAGCCATTCTCTTCTATTACGTTAGAGTGAGCGCCCTCTATTCGGAAAACACCTTTCTAACAGCCGGATCACGTACACATGAAATGACTACGTATGACGGAATCGACCGAGATGTTACGATTGCTTGAAACATCAATATTCGGAATGGCGCGTAACACTCCTTCGTGATTTTTTGCATGTACGGTCGCAGAAATATGCCATTCAGAGAAACATCTGCTTACATCATTTTGTCGATGTATCAATATCTAACCTCAGAGTATCTAAGAGACCTATGCTGTCAGTAATGTGCCACTGATCCGAGTGGCTCAGTCCTTAGGATCGCTGTTTTGTGGCTTCCGTTCCTAGCCGAGTCATACCCAGAATCAGAATTACTTCCTAAAGCTTTTTGGCGTGTCGCTCACTAATTGGCGTTGGTTTGAAACTCAGGTTTGAAAGTCAGATTTCGAAGGTGCGTTCAACAATGCGAGTGCTCGCAGAGTGCTCGAATAGCTGAAAATGTGTTTCGTTGGATGGCAGTGGCTTTATTATTTTATTTTATTTTATTTATTTATTTTTTTTATTTTTTATTATTTTTTTTTTTAATTTATTTATTTTTTTTTTTTTTTTTTTTGTATTTTATCATTTCCATTGAATTTTCTGAAATAACCAAAAAATACCGCTTTCGAATTTTTTTTTTTTTTTTTTTTTTTTTCATTTTAAATTCAATCCTACAATGAAAATTTACTTCATACTCTTCCTAAATTTTGAAAAAGTGCCTTAGATCCTGTATCCAAACAGTAAAAATCATGGTAACAAGAGGCCCACGGGCCACAACTCGCTCACCTGAGTGAAACCACCACGGTAGATATGCAGATTAGTTTAAACATATTTTATTTGCATTCTTCAATACAACATAGATATTCACAAGACATGAAATAAAAACAGGATTAGAATGAAAGCATATAAATACTTATAAGATTCTTCTCCTGTAATATATATTTATCAGCTGTTGATTTGATGGCAGTTGATAGCCTAAGACAAAATTCTACACATTTGTTATACATAAGAAGATATTGCTAAATGATAAATATCATATTTCAGTATATATATAATAACTATATGACATTCTGGAACAGAGAAAAATTAAGAGAAAGAAAATAAAAGGAAAGCTACAAAAGTAATACCAGTGGAAAAATGTGTGCAAAGTGCCAATGTAAAGAGAAATATTGCAAAGATACAAAACAAAATTTCGGAAAAAAAAAAAGATAGAATACTATGAAGAACAATTTTAGACCGACTAAATAAAAGAGTATAATAATAATAATAATAATAATTACAACAATAATAATAATAACAACACCAACAATAATAATAATACTAATAGTAACAATAATAATAATAATAAATATTATCATTATCATTATCATCATCACCACCACCATGACCATTACCATCATCATCATCACTACCACCACCACCATTTTCATCATCATTGTCACCATCATCATCATCATTATCATTATTATTATAAGCAGTAAATAGAGAAAAATAGAGAGAGAGGGCACAAGCTTACATCGTTAACCAGGTTAGTGGATCAGAAATTTGTTACAGTAGCATTCGCAAATAGTTTTCATGGTCTTATACACAATATTGTACGTCAAAATCGCTTAGTTTCTATTATAATTTTTTGGACCTTTTCAAAGATTATTTTGTTTGTTTCTACAGCTAGTGTTAACTCTCCTTATAAGAGAAGATGTAAAGATGGGGTGTGATACAAAGAGATAGAGTTTAAGAGTTCGTTAAGTTGAGCTTGGTATTTATGACAGTGAAAAAAGAAATGCTGGGCATCTTCTACACTACCGCAACTACACAGAGGAGAGTCAGTAATATTTTTCATAAAAAGATCTAAATTTAGAGAACTACAGTTTGTACGTAAGCGAGTATGTTGATCTGAGCTTTTCTGCTACCGGTGTAAAAATATTGAGGCACTCGCGCTGTTTCTTTATTTAAGAAGTGTTTGAAGGAATTAAGTGTATTGTACTGGTGAGCTTCAACAGGCAAATCGTTCCAGCTTCTAACTGTTGATGGTAAAAATGATTGGTAATACTGACTTGTTCTTGTGTTAATGGCTCTAAAATTGTTCGAGTTACGTAGGTTGTATAACTGGCAATATTACTAATAGGTTCGGGAACGAGAGATGATAAATATTCAGGGGTCAAGTTATGGGTCATCTTGTAAAATAAGGTTAGCTTACGATTATTTCGTCTTTGCTGGAGAGTATCCCATCGTATTTCTGAATAAAGAACATGTATTGAAACTAATTTTGTTGTTCCAGTAGCTATTCTGGCTGCCTCATTTTGTATTTTGTCAAGTTCGTTTTTTTCATATTGTGTACAGTTGTCCCATATTATATCGCCATATTCGAGTAGCGGTCTAATAAATGCAATATATATAATTTCAAGGGATTTACGGTCAAGTTTAAATTATAATTTTCTCATTATGTTAATTCTATTCCATGCTTTATCTGTTATATATTTGATATGTTGATGCCAAGAACAGTCATTTGATAGAACAACGCCTAAGTGTTTATGTGATTCAACTTCTACTACTTTGTGGTAGATGTACTTGGTGGATGTCGATCTTTGTTTGTTTTACGTGAAATTAATAACGATTCGGTTTTAGAAGGATTGAAAGTAACCAGCCACTTGCTGCCCACTGAGAAGTTTTATCAAGATCATTATTAAGACACGCAGCTGCTGTGATGGCATCTTCAACAATGATGAACAGACTAGTATCATCTGCAAATAAACGAATATTAGATCCAATGTCATGTACAATGTCATTTATATACAAAAGAAATAATAAGGGTCCTAAAATTGATCCCTGGGGAACCCCAGCTTGAATGAAAACCCAATCAGATACTGCGCCTGGGAGAACAACTCTCTGTTTGCGGTTTGATAGGTAACTTTTAAACCAGGCAAGAACTTCCCCTGTTACACCAGCTGCTTGAAGTTTTAATAATAACCCAGAGTGCCAAACTCGGTCACATGCTTTGCTGATGTCACAGAAGACAACAGGTACTTCCTTTCCAGCATCAAGTGTTTGACAAAAGGTATTATAAAGATATGCAAGCTGATTTACTGTTGGGTCACCTGGCATGAAGCCAGATTGGAGTGAAGATATTAAGTTATGACGGTGTAAATGATTATATAAGTGTTTGAACACAAGACGTTCAAATACTTTATCTTCAGATTTGAGTAGGGATATGGTCGATAATTAGGTACTATGGATAGGTCTCCCTTTTGGGGGACGGGAGTCACATTTGCCTCTTTGTAGGAGATAGGTACGCATCCTGTATGAAGATATGCAGATTGCATGCAACATTTTTCCAAATCTGTCAAATATTGAAACTTATGATAAGACAAATATTTAAACAGTTTTTGAGATATCTTGCTTACAAGGTTAAAATGCTGAAATTAAAAAAAAAAGTAAAAAAAAGAAAAAGTTCAAATATTTTTCAGAAGTCATTTGGTTCATCTACTTATCCTTTCCTTTAAAGGTTTTTTTTTTTTTTTTTTTTTTTTTTTCTATTTTATATTTTTATCTCTGGCAACCATTTTGTTCAGCAGAACAGAACCATTTTAGCAATTTTGGCAAAGGAGCATATGAGGAACATAGATGTGAAATTATTTTGAAATATTGCCACTGGCCACGGAGATGTCGTTTAAAGGTTTTTCTATTTTTAGCTCTGATGACCATTTTGTTCAGCAGAGCAGAACTATTTTGGCAATTTTGATAAAGGGGCATAAGAGGAACATTTCTGTGAAATCATTTTGAAATCAATCATTTTGAAACTGGCCAAGGAGGAGATGTTTGAAGGTTGTTTTTTTTTTTTTTTTTTTTTTTTTTTTTTCTATTTTTAGCTCTGGTGGCCATTTTGTTCAGCCGACCAGAACTTTTTTAGCAATTTTGGTAAAGGGCCATAAGAGGAACACTTCAGTGAAGTTACTTTGAAGTCAGGACACTGGCTGCGGTGATGTCTTTTAAAGGGTTTTCTATTTTTAGCTCTGGCCACCATTTTTTTCAGCCAAGCGGACCAATTTTAGTAAGTTTGGTTGAGGGCCATTGGTGGAACACTTCTGTGCAAATATTTTGAAATCAGGCCACTGGCCAAGAACGAGATGTCGTTTGAAGATTTTCTATATTTTCTTTTTTTTTTTTTTTTTTTTTTTTTTTTTTTTGGCTCTGGCGGCCATCTTGTTCAATGGAGCAGAACCATTGTGACTATCTTGGATTTTCGATGACACAATTTTAACTTATTTCGATCTAGAAGTCATCCTGTTGCTATAGAGCAAGTTTCGGCTCAAAGCGATCTAAGGTTTGAGATGTCAAAAATTGATTTTCAAGATGGCGGCTGTGGTGGCCATCTTGGATTTTCTATCGGCTCATTTAGCTATTTTGTGTCTCATAAGCGCCCTAATGCTCGTCATGTCTCGATTCAACTGGATTATAGAGGAGATGTCCAAAATATGAATTCTCAACATTTTCCCCATATAAATGTAAAGGGCCCATACAAATGCATGGTGAAGCGAATTTGACCTTGCCGTAAAAAGATCAAATCTCAACGTAGGACCATCATTTTTGCAATTTTGATAGATCTCCTGTCCCCGAGGATTTATGCAAAGATAAGCCCCAGGGCTTATTTGGTTCTGGAGAAGAAGATTTTAAAGTTTTTTAAAGGTTTTTACCATATATGGGCATGGCAGCCATCTTGGTCAATGGACGGCAACCATTTTAGCAATCATTTTAGCAATCTTTCGTTCCTCCAACTTAAGGAGGCTCCATATAAAATTTGAGCAACATTGGCCCAGAGGCTTCAGAGGAGATGTCGTTTGAAATTCTCAACATTTTCCCATACAAATATATGGTGCCCATACAAATGCCCATACAAATGCATAGGGAAGCAAACTTGACCTCGCCGTAAAAAGGTCAAACGCAATATACAACCATCATTTTAGCAACCTTGGTAGACCTCCCGTCCCTGATGATTTGAGCAAAGATTCAGCCCCAAGGCACCCTCTGTTCTGGAGAAGGTTTTAAAGGTTTCTACCATATATGGGCATGATGGCGGCCATCTTGGTCAATGGACCGCCGCCATTTTAGCAATCTTTCGTTCCCCCAATCTAAGGAGGCTCCAAATGAAATTTGAGCAACATTGGCCCAGAGGCTTCAGAGGAGAAGTCGTTTGAAATTCTCAACATTTTCCCATACAAATGAATGGTGCCCATATAAATGCATAGGGAAGCAAATTTGACCTCACCATAAAACGGCCAAACGTCAATGTACAACAATTATGTTAGCCACTTTGGTAGACCTCTCGTCCCCGATGATTTGTGCAAAGATTCAGCCCCAAGGCATCCTCGGTTCTGGAGAAGAAGATTTTTAAAGGTTTTTACCATCTATGGGCATGGCGGCCATCTTGGTCAACGGACCATGACCATTTTAGCAATCTTTCTTTCCCCCAACTTAAGGAGACTCCATATGAAATTTGAGCAAAATTGGCTCAGCGGCTTCAGAGAAGTCGTTTGAAAATGTTAACGGGCGGACGGACACACGGACGGACGGACGGACGAAAAGTGGTCACAATAGCTCATCCTGAGCATAGCTCAGGTGAGCTAAAAATACGCATACGTCGTGTAATCACACACAATATACTGAAACAAAGCGAAAGGATAGGATCAATTGCGATCTGAAACTAGCGCATAATTGAGGTTTTACGTCCCAGTCAACCCATTAGGGGCATGTCGAGCAGGTCGGTTTACCTAGCCACACTTTTACTGGACAGGCTTAGTCGATTAACCAATACTTGTGCACATTCTTTCGCCAGAAACTGACAATTGCCCTTCTTGAATCAGCGGAAGGGAATGACCGTAGGAAATATTTCATGATCAATCTACACGTAAGAATGGTGCCGGACCCGGCGGGGATCGAAACCGCGACCTCCGGATCACCAGTCGGACGCGAATCCGAATGAGCCACCGAGGCCGACAAAACTAGCGCATAAGAAACCACAAGGCGAACCACGATAGGCCCGACTAGACTTAGTCAAACACAACCTTCTGAAAGACACTGGTTTAGACATGCATTTTTTTTTTTTTCAAGTTGAATTGCAAATTCACTATACAGCCGAACTTCAATGGCTCAAACATCTCTGGGACCCTAGAAATTGTTCAATACATGGGTAGTTCGAACCACTGAGGGTTAATCATGGTGTTAGGTCAGGAAACAAATGACGATAATTTAGGGAAGTATTTTCGATCTTCTATACAGTAAGGGAGTGTTGAGTGTGTTCATTAGAATCACCTCGATTCTAATGAATATTCACAACATATAATTTCATGATAAGAAAGTTTCCTTAAATATGTTTTCTGAAGCTATCGAAGAATTTCGTAGGGACTCAGAAACAAGTTCGAATCAGCCATGGTAAACGAGCCATCGGTGTTCGAGCTATTAAGGTTCGACTGTATATGGGTAGAGAGTACTTTTTATCGTAACAATAAGCATTTGTCACTTTCAGTGGCATAGCCTGAACAGAATTATTTTACGCACACACGGGTAAAATCTTGAAAAATTCTCCTTAGTATCGCTTCCAAAATACCGGCTACTCTGGGAGCAAATTCTTTCTTTTAACCCTTGTCCTGCTGAACCCGGATATACCCTGTCTTTGCAAACAATGCAGATCCAGATCAGTTGGCTTCTGAAGAAGCCAACTGATCTGGATCTGCACTGTTTGTCATTCAGTATGTGAATTTGTATTAACAATCTGGAATAAGTAATCTGATTGGCTGACAATTAGAAATGGGCGTGGCATCTTAATTTATTCAGCACAACAAGGGTTAAGGGTAGTCCCTATTTTGGAAGCGATAAATTGCTTTCCTTTGAATTGAATATGTTATTTGTTATACGTGTCTTTTTGAAAGTGTTGATATAAGATATGGGTTTCAACTAAAAGGTTTATTGTTACGCAAGATTTTGGTGTTTCAATTCATTTGTTGTAAATTTCAAAAGAATCACTTTTGTGATTTTTGTGGATTTTTATTATTGCATGTAACTCCTGTATATCTAGAGTTCAATTTGATAGTAACACAGCTTTTCTTATTTTGATCATTGGTCGCAATCCCTTTTCAATATTACTGCATGGAGATTTGTTCGTGTTGTTTTATATGCATATAAGCCAGACAGAGAGAGGATCAGGATCAGGGAGATAATTTGTATCAAATGCCAACCCAGATTGTAAAGGGCTAAAATACGAACTACGTTGGGTCCGGCTAAGACAGTTTTGCCGCGATGATGCTCGAACCTCAGACGATCATTTGTTACTGGCTTGTAGATGTTCCCAACCTTAACGTTCTGCAAGCCGGGTAAAATGTCAGTAGACGATATTTTCAGATATTTTCTTATTTTTGCCATAAATCAGGGTTTGATATTTCAAATGTCAAAGCCTATTCTCTGGTGGGCAAAATATCATTTTGTCTACTGAATTTGCCCCTAGAGGTTAAGGTTAAATTCCATTTGCTATATATGGGCTGCCTCAGGCGAAAAAAAGTGTCTTCAAGCAAAAATGTGCGGATTCACATCATCCTGCGCATGTGCAGTCTCATCCGGGAATTTGCTTTCATCGATACATTCTATAGTATCCAACCCAATTAGCATTCTTTATAAATCTACAGCGAGCCTTTATCGGCCCGTCAGGGTAGCTGACGGGCCGATAACGGCCCGCTGTAGATTTATAAAAAATGCTTACTGGGAATGATTCTGGCAGCGACAGCCTGGACCTTCACTGTCCACGTATGCCCGAAGACACGTTTTCGTATAGCGCGGCCCATATATCTGTAAATATTTTACCGAACATGAAGATAGCTTTTACGGCGGGATGGGCCAACACACGTCAGACTGCGAAGAAGGTAAGATACGTTAGTATTTGTCCGTTTTCCGGAAAACAGACAACCCTCTTTATACCGACACTCGATACAACGACAAAATTCATTATAATGACAATTTGACTGATATGAAACCTTCGCTTAAACGGTAACTATTAGTCACAAAATATGCAAGAATAGTGTATTTAATACTTTAAAGAAACACGTTTTGGATATTTGTTAGAATCGCCCTGTGAGGCGATTCTAACAAATATCCGAAACATATGTTCTATGAGGAAATAAGAATAAAAAAGACCTTCCTTACATATCAATATGCTCATTAAGTATTCTATACAACAGCAAATTCATTTTAATGGCAACAAATGCTATCGTTGTAACGAGGGTTCAATGTACATTTTACACACTCTGGGCAAGTTAAGTAGATGACAAATAGATGATTTTATTTTTCCTGGAAAATAAACTTAGACATTTCATGCAGATTGTCTCCTTGGGAGACAATGAGAAAATATTTCAAAATGTTCTCTTGAATTTTTTTACCTGGCATGCAAAGATTTATTGTGCCACTCAGCAGAAAGGGATACTTTTAATGTTAGCAATGAAAGTTGAAATGATTAGAATAGTTGGAAGATCAACAGTCAATATAAAAGACCACGTTAGGCTAAAAATACAGCACTATGATGTTTGTTGTTGTTTTTTTTTTTAAACATGAAAAGATCTTACTGTTCTATCTTCCTTATTTGTTATATTGTGTATTATGGACACTTTCATCACGAAAACACGCCTATATAATTTTGACCCCCTTAAACCCCACTTTTATATAGTAAAACTGGGGTTTACAGGGTTAACATTATTTTTCTTATTTCTGCTCAAAAACAGATTGTGGGTACTCGTTAGAACCGCCTCGCCGAGGCGGTTCTTACGAGTACCCACAATCTATGTTTTGAGCAGAAATATGAAAAAATATCAGAGTTTTTATCTGAAAATTTTTAGTTTTTGGAGGTGAAATTTTCTATATATTTGTATTGGCGTGTTTTCGTAATGGCTGGAAATCGAAGTAACACAAACACATTTTTTGTCCTCACTAGTGTTTATTTACAGATGCTACTGTAGAAACACACATATCTATGTACACTTAACCCTTTCACACCCGAGTTTCTGACATGAACCCTTTTGTCTTTGGCTTTGGTCCATTGTTTCAAATAGGGGTGTGCCATAAATCAAAAAAATAGAAAGGCAAACAGTGTAGATCCTGGTCTCATCTAAATCTACACTGTTTGCAATGGTATCTGGTTTGGTTTACTGGGCTGAAAGGATCAATATTACAACACAGTATTTACCATAACACTGCATGCTGGGTAAATTCAGCAGACATTTTGAAATAGTTTTCTTATTTTTCTAAGAAAAAAGGTTTTGACATCTCATGCAAATTGTCTCCTGAGACAATTTGCATGAAATGTCAAAACCTATTTTCAGGGGAAAATACGAGAACTATATTTTCCCAGAAAACAGGCTCTGACATTTCATGCAAACTGTCCTCTAAGAAGACAATCTGCATGAAAAGTCAAAGCCTATTTTCTGGAAAAATAAGAATAATATTATCAATTTATCTACTGAATTAGCCCAAAGAGTGCAAAAGTTAAGTACTGGGACAGACAGGACTGAGCAAACAATGTAAACCAAGATCAGATGCTGCAAAATGTTGCATCTGATCGTGGATTATACTGTTGGCCATTTTTGCAATTTTTTGGACGCATAAATATGAAGTAATTACAATTGGCTTGTTAAAATTCAGAGAAAGGCAAAGACTTAAGGTGGTCCAATATTTAGGGTAAATACGGTCCAATGAAATAACTTAAGACCCTTCAAACAGAAAATGTTTTTTTTTTTTTTTTTTCTCAGGGGATATAAAAAATGTTTGCAAACTACCACTGTAGCAGTTTCATTTTATCTTTTTACAATCTTTTCCACTGACACAAACTGTTACCTGCTGTATTTACTTCAAATATTCGGACACCTTAAATATTTACCATATTTCCCCTAAAATTCGAACAAGTCCATTTTACTACCTGTTTAATGTGTCTAGAAACTGCTGGGTGAGTGACACAGTGTAGACCTGATCAGATGACACATTCTTGGTTATGTTGAGGTTTTACGGCCCAGTCAACCCAATGGGGTCATGTCGAGCATTGTCAGTTTACCTAGACACACATTTACTGGACAGGCTCAGTCCTCTAAGTGGTTAACCAGTATTTGCACATTCTTTTGCCAGAAACTGACAATTGCCCTTCTTGAATCAGCAGAAGGAAGAGAATGACCGTAGTAAATATTTCATGATCACTCTCCACGAAAAAATGTTGCCGACCTCGGCGGGGATCGAACCCGCAACCTCCTGGTCTCCAGTCGGACGCGCATCCAACTGAGCCACTGAGGCCGGCGATGACACATTTTGTTCCGTCTCAGAACACTTAGGGTAAATACATTGCAGGTGCACATGCCCGGTTCAGGAAGTGGACAAACTGGTCAGGTAATGGCATCTTTGGCTGTACAATGAAGAAATAAGTGGAAAATGATAAAAAAAAAAAAAAAAAGAAATAAGTGGAAAATGATAAAAAAAAAAAAAAGAAAAAAATTAAAATAAAAAAAAAAGCATTACATTTCTGTTGAAAAAAAAAAAGTGTCTTATCCACAGCTACAGGCCCTGTGCATTGACAGGATGATTTGAATCTGTAAAAAGGGAAAATGATACACTTTTAAGGGAGCTTACTTTGTCATAATAGATTCTGCTCCCTTCTAAGAAGGGGTCTACTCTAAAAGGAAAAGCTTTGCTCCCCCTGGGAGCAGAAAAATCTTTCCTTTTAGAGCAGATGCATCGGTAAGCAATTAACAGGAAATTACAAGAGTTGTCTCCCTTTGTGAAATGGCAATAAAAAAAGAAATCTACCGTAACAACCCTAAGTATTGGGACAGATAGGCCTTTGCAAACAGTGTAGGCCCAGTTCAGACGCCGCAGAATGCTGCATCTGATCAGGGTCTACACTGTTTGCCATATATACAGCAATATTTTAGACACATCTAATACAATGGATTATTTCAAATTTTGGAAGGAGTATGGTGAGTAGATAAGGTGTCCCAATACGTACAGTAAATAAGGTACTAAAAATTTCAAATCCCCCTAAAACACCTTTACACTTCACATTCGTCATCCCTTAAGAATATTTGTCTCGTGTTATGTTTCCAACATCTTTGTTCATGATGATGATGATGATAATGATGATCTGGGCCCAGTTGTTCAAAACTAACGATGTTGTTAGTTAACATACTGTTAAAAACTTTGATCATTAAATATGGCATATATGCTAATATTTTTGCCGAAAAAATGTGAGTAGCTTTTGCATACGCAAAAGCTACTCACTTTTTTTCAGCAAAAATACCTTTGAATTAGATATTGTACTTACTAGAACAGTTAATATTTTGACCACTAATGAGCTCGTTAAGCTAACGATGCTTTGAACAACTGGGCCCTGGGGTTTTACAACTCTTTTGACATTATTAAAGTCATATAAAGATGAAGACAGGATGATAATGAAATGCTTTGTGTAATGAAGCAATGGAAAGTAATGAGCTGAATTCTGCCTCTAGCAGGATTCAAATTCTAGACCTTTTGATTGTTCATGTGACTCTGACGCTACTTAACTAAGCAACCTCTTTTTATTACATAAAAATCTCTGAGACTTGAGTTTTGTCCAGCATCTAGCATCTTGTTAAAGCATATTCTGCTGTATTGTTAACGTTTAGTATATACTGTGTAAAAATTTCGGCAGATAACATATTGAAATATTTTTTCTTATTTTTCTCAGAAAAAAAAAAACAAAAAAACTTAAGATAGTTATGCAGATTGTCTCCTATGGAGACAATTCACATGAAATGTCAAAGCCTACTTCCTGAGAAAAATAAGAAAAATATTATCAATTTGTCATCTGCTGAATTAGCCCAGAGGGTGAGAAAGGTTAAAGAGCACTAAACCAAAACCGACCCTAAACATTTACAGCAGATAGTTATAGCATGCATACAAAATAAAACAGAGCACTTAGATCAATGACAAATGAAAAATTGCCACAGAAGGAATTAAATCATGTAAAGTTGATAGGTTTATTTCACACACATAACATTTCATTTTACATTAGTGTGATGAAAAGCTTAACCCAATGTAGTTGGGAGACCCCTAAAAGGGTAATTGAAAAACAGTGCAGACCCAGATCAGATGCTGCAGAATGCAGCGTCTGATCAGGTCTTAACTGTTTGCAAATAGTTTAGCCATTTTTCTTTAGGCCGACGTACCTAAACTTGAAATTGGACTCTTCCAATATATAGTGTGGGGGAGTCTAATCAGTATACAATGGGTTAAAGAACGTTAGTAAAAAAAAAAACTGCATAAGATCATTTTAGTCTAATGTCAGAATAGAATAAGGACTTGCTAAGGAGGAATATTTGATGATAATTGTAGGATAATTTTTTCCCCGTCTCCATAGAAAAGTATGTTAAAGGTACTCTTAAGAAGTGGTTCTAATGAGTATACCTACATTTCAACTGAAGTTAAAACTGACACAGCTCAAGACAAGAGATGTACACAGGAAAAGATTTTCTTATTAAATCTTGTTAAAGCATATTCTGCTGTATTGTTAACGTTTAGTATATACTGTGTAAAAATTTCGGCAGATAACATATTGAAATATTTTTTCTTATTTTTCTCAGAAAAAAAAAAACAAAAAAACTTAAGATAGTTATGCAGATTGTCTCCTATGGAGACAATTCACATGAAATGTCAAAGCCTACTTCCTGAGAAAAATAAGAAAAATATTATCAATTTGTCATCTGCTGAATTAGCCCAGAGGGTGAGAAAGGTTAAAGAGCACTAAACCAAAACCGACCCTAAACATTTACAGCAGATAGTTATAGCATGCATACAAAATAAAACAGAGCACTTAGATCAATGACAAATGAAAAATTGCCACAGAAGGAATTAAATCATGTAAAGTTGATAGGTTTATTTCACACACATAACATTTCATTTTACATTAGTGTGATGAAAAGCTTAACCCAATGTAGTTGGGAGACCCCTAAAAGGGTAATTGAAAAACAGTGCAGACCCAGATCAGACGCCGCAGAATGCAGCGTCTGATCAGGTCTTAACTGTTTGCAAATAGTTTAGCCATTTTTCTTTAGGCCGACGTACCTAAACTTGAAATTGGACTCTTCCAATATATAGTGTGGGGGAGTCTAATCAGTATACAATGGGTTAAAGAACGTTAGTAAAAAAAAAAACTGCATAAGATCATTTTAGTCTAATGTCAGAATAGAATAAGGACTTGCTAAGGAGGAATATTTGATGATAATTGTAGGATAATTTTTTCCCCGTCTCCATAGAAAAGTATGTTAAAGGTACTCTTAAGAAGTGGTTCTAATGAGTATACCTACATTTCAACTGAAGTTAAAACTGACACAGCTCAAGACAAGAGATGTACACAGGAAAAGATTTTCTTATTTCTCCTTGAAAACACATGTAGTGTGTACTCAATGTAACTGCTTGGTCAATGATGATGACGAGTTCAGGTTTAATGACTCAACCCGTGAGGGTCATTTGCACAAAAAGGGTGTATTAATTTGGTTTAGTAATGAAACAAGCATAATAACCAAGTAAACACATAATGTCGTCATGTCGTTACAATGTCACTGCAACGTCACAACTTTGCAGTGACATTGTAACGATGTTGTGACGTGTGTTTACTGGGTAATGATGTGTGAGGTATGAAAGAAAAGATAAAACTGTTCATCAAGGCAGTTCCAAAGAGTACAAATAATGTATGCTTTAGCAGAGAAATAAGAAAAATATAATTTTTTATGCAAACTAAAAAGCATCTTAACTACAGCTATAACTGATCATGTTTGAACCAGTATAGATACAAACAAACCTACAAGACTAGTCAGAATCTACTATCCTTACCCTAGGTATTTGGACACGGTACGGGGACTTGGGACTTTCCTAGTTTCAGGGGAGGCAACTCAGTTAAAAACTGATCTTGCAGTCTTCTGAAAAGGGTCAGTTTAAAAAAAAAAGGATTTGCTTTACACCAGGGCCCAGTTGTTCAAAACCTAACAAAGTTGTTAGCTAAAGTGACATTAAAATTTCTATCTTGAAATATGGCGAATACATTGATATTTTTTGCTGTAAAAATGTGAGTAGCTTTGCTTTGCAAAAGCTACTCACATTTTTTACAGCAAAAATATCAATTTATTTGAAAATACATAAGCTACAACAGTTAACAGTTTGTCATATACGAGCTTGTTAAGCTACAATGCTTTGAATAACTGGGCCCAGGTGTATCCAGTCCCTTAATTCCTGATCATACTTGTTCTAAAATTTGTACCAGTCTAATAGACTACCAGATAACATCTATAAGTGGAAAAACTGTGTAGATCCTTATCAGGTCTCATTCGGGGATGGCTGATCTAGGTCTAAACTGTGTACCAATGGAAGTCTGTCCAAATACTTAGAGTAAAAACAGTGTTCTGCATACCCGTATAATTATGAGAACTTCACACAAGGATGAAGTGAAAGCAGTCCACAACTCCAGATAAGGCCCTTTTTCAACCAAAAGTATTGACGTGTTTCATATTTCCCTACAAAAACATATGTTGTGGGTACTCATTAGAAGCACCTCAATGAGGTGCTTCTTATGAGTAACCACAACAAGTGTTCATGGAAAATTAAGAAAAATATTTGCCTGATAACCCTCTACAGCTATGGGCCCAGCCTATGGTAGACATGAGTATGAGATCATGAGTGAGGCCATGGACACAGTTTTTATAATCTCCCTTTAAAGCAAACATTAACTATCATAACGGACCATGCTAGGATAAAAACTGTCAGAATGATGATAATGATTTGGAGTTTAATGTTTCTTTCAACATTACCCATGTCATATTAACCTTTGTCCCACTGAATAAATTAAGATGCCACATCCACTTCTAATTTTCAGCCAATCAGATTACTTGATCCAGGTTGTTCATGCAAATTCAAATACTGAATGGCTAACAGTGCAGATCCAGATCAGCTGACTTCTTCAGAAGCCAACTGATCTGGATCTACACTGTTTGCAAAGGCAGGACATATCCAGGTTCAGCAGGACAAAGGTTAAGATAATGGAAGGGTGATAATGAAAGGTACTATGCAAAAAAGTGCCATACAGTCATGACCCAAGTCTGCCTTCAGCAGCATTATAACCCTGGACCTGATGGTCCAAAGTTGGGAGTGCAAAGCATTCTGCCAGCAGGACACTTCAAAGCTCGGCTTTTTCTTGTTAATCTTGGCAAAGAACATCAGTGTCTCTTTTCCTACGACACATGTATAGCATTCCCCGAATATGTACTGCAGATATTTGTACTTGCAATCTGTCAGCATAACAGACTTGTATAAGACACCTTGTTAAACCAAAATATTGTCAAATACTTTCTTTGTTCTACACATAAACATATGTTGTGGGTATAATCAACAGCACTGATTCAACAAGGGAACTATAACATGCTTTTGAGCAGAAATAATAAACAAGAATTCCGCGGAAGGCGTCATCGCACCTGCTGGGGCAAAAGTCACAGGAGCCACAATCAGAACGTGGTTATTAAATAAGTTTATTTCATTCTTAGCAGTGCTTACTTGGAAAACTGGGTTGAAAAAAATGTAGACAAAGTGCCTAGTGGGGCACATATATTCCAGGCCAGTCCCATTCCCTCTAATGGCTATATCTTCAGCACTGACTTTTCGTATCATACAGCCCAATGATAATGGAACGTTGACGTAAAATGTGTAAAAGTCACTGGAGCATGAAATATAGGTCAAGGTCATGGGTCAAGGTACCTGCTAATTCAGTACATCAAGGAGAAGCACAATGCAAGGTATGGTGGTTGTAGGCCTTATAGTTGAGGAGTTATCAAACATCAACGTAAAATGTGTCAAATATAGGTCAAGGTCACCGGGTCAAGGTACCTGCCAAGCCAGTGCAATGAGGTGAAGCACTATGCAAGGTTTAGTGGCTGTAGGCCTTATATTTGAGGAGATACCGAACATCAACATAAAATGTGTCAAAGTCACTGGAGTGCACAATATAGGTCAAGGTCACCAGGTCAAGGTACCTGCTGAGTCAGTACATCGAGAAGAAGTGCTATATAAGGTTTGGTGGTTGAAGGCCTAACAGTTGATGACATATGAAAGGGTGACTTAAAAGATGTAAAAGTCAATGGAGCGCGAAATATAGGTCAAGGTCAACCAGTGAAGGTACCTGCTGAGTCCGTACATTGAGGAGAAGCACTATGCAAGGTTTGATGGTTGTAGGCCTTACAGTTGAGGAGATATTGAACGTTGACGTAAAATGTGTAAAAGGCACTGGAGCGCAAAATATAGGTCAAGGTCACTGGGTCAAGATACCTGCCGAGTCAGTACATCTAGGAGAAGCACTATGCAAGGTTTGGTGGCTAGAGGTCTTACACTTGAGGAGATCTGGAACATTAACGTAAATTATGTCAAAGTCACTGCAGCCAAAATATAGGTCAAGGTCACCAGGTCAAGGTATCTGCCAAGTCAGTACATTGAGAAGAAGCACTTTGCAAGGTTTGATGGTTGTAGGCCTTATAGTCGAGGAGATATCGAACGTCGACTCAAAATATGTCAAAGTCACTGGAGCGCAAAATATAGGTCAAGGTTACCGGGTCAAGGTACCTGCCAGGTCAGTACATCTAGGAGAAGCATTATGCAAGGTTTGGTAGTTGTACACCTTATAGTTGAGAAGATCTGGAACGTCAACGTAAATTGTGTCAAAGTCAATGGAGCGCAAAATATAGGTCAAGGTCACTGGGTCAACATACCTGCCAAGTCAGGAGGTCAGGGAGATGTGTCATGCAAGGTATGATGGTTGTTGTAGAATTGTAATTGATTAGAATACTAACTTCGACGTAAATGTCGAACTTCGACATAACAGAACTGTTAACAGACAGACGGACGGACGAACGGACAGACGAATGGAAAAGCAGGCACCTATGTCGCAGAGTCGGGAGGTCAGGGAGATGTTTCATACAAGGTTTGATGGTTGTTTAGTTTTGTAGTTGATTAGAATACTAACTTTGACATAAATGTCGAACTTCGACATAACAGAACTGTTAACAGACGTACAGACAGACGGATGAACAGACAGACGAATGGAAAAGTGTGCACCTATGTCGCAAAGTCAGGAGGTCAGGGAGATGTTTCATGCAAGGTTTGATGGTTGTTTAGTCTTGTAGTTGATTAAAATACTAACTTTGAAATAAATGTCGAACTTCGACATAAATGTTGACAGACGGACGGACGAATGGACAGACATACGGAAAAGCGGACGCCTATGTCGCAAAGTCAGGAGGTCAGGGAGATGTTTCATGCAAGGTTTGATGGTTGTTTAGTCTTGTAGTTGATTAGAATACTAACTTTGACATAAATGTCGAACGTCGACATAAATGTTGACAGACGGACGGACGGACGGACGGACGGAAAATCGGACGCCTATATCGCACCCTGCTACAAGCAGGTGCGATAATGAGCCAGCAAATGACAAAATCTATAATAATACTTACCGATCAGTGGACTCAGATCAGCCTGCGCATCTGCACAGCCTGGTCAAAGTCTTCACCGATCACATATGCCTTATATAACTTATTTCACTATTAATCTTATGCAGTCAACCTGGGATTCTAACTTGCAACCCCTGAATCTGCAACTGGACACACTACTGATTGTCCTATGGAGCCTGGCTTGAAAATCTAGGAAGCTCAGGTCAGACTGCATGCTGCCCATGCTGATCTGCATTCACTATGTCCACATGACACAATGGCCCTTTCTCATGTTAAAACTCATTTAGACACCCTCAAATGACTTGTTAAGGAGGAATATTTGATAATAAATCTTGGATAAATTTTCTACAGTTCTCCATAAAAAAACATACGTTATGGATGATCGTTAGAAGTGCCTCGATAAGGAGCTTCTAATGAGTACCCACAACATATGTTTTTATGGCAAAATAAAAAAATTCATTCCTGAATTATCACCAAATACTCCTTAACAAGTCCTCTGCACCCTTTACATATGAAATGCTGACATGCTGATGAAGAGATTTTAGTAAAGCTGTGTTATTGTTCCATTTTCTCTGGCTCCTCTGTTTTTTTACTGGCATCTTTTGTTTCTGATGTTGCTGCTTCTCCAGTTGCTGGCTCTGCTGATTCTGAAAATAGATTAGTTAGTCTCATTGTAAAATAGCTCTTGATAAGGTCTTTTTGGAGGGGGTGGCAGCGGAGGTTTGACCAATACATAAAGATAGTTTTCTTATTTCTACACAAAAACATATGTTGTGGGTACTCATTAGAAGCAACTCAGTGAAACACTGCTTAGTACCACAATACATTTACATGGAGAAATATGAACAGTATTTTTTTTCTGTACACTCCTTTTATTTGAAGCCATCACTATAATCAACATATAAATTTGAAAAAAAAAAAAAAAAAAAAAAAAAAATCTGTAGATGTGTCCAACAAAAGCTGGCAGAGAGTTGTAACAGTGTAGACCCTGATGGGACACCATATTCAGCAACATCTCTTCTGGATCTACAGTGCTTGCTCAGGCATTACCAAATTTATTCTTCATATTCAGACACTTTTATGCCCCATCATACAGTCGAATCTCATTATCTCAAAGTCTAAGTGACTCTCTGAAATACTTCGAGATATCCGTACCTCCATATATCGGATTTGCAGAATTGAGGACAAATTAAATCAACCAATTGCAACCATATATTTCACAAATGAGTATGTAATTTGACACCTGAAGTTAGAGATATATTGAAAATATTGTGGAAAAGAGGAGAAATTAAGGAGCAATTTCTCCTCTTTTCCACAATATTTTGTTACCTGTTGTTAGATTTCCATATTAAACAAGGACAGATTTTCACTTCAAAGTAAGCAGTATTTCAAGATAAGTGAAGTCGAGATAAAGAGAGTCAACTGTATCTAACACTTGCCACATGCTGTGACATCTACCTGGGTCAATGCTCTTTGTTAAGGCCTGTCCGTCTGAAAACTTAGGGTTAATGCCAGTTCAAGTGATCAATTAACGTAAATGTTTAAAAAACATTAACACTATTCCATATTTTTTTGCCTATATTATGTGGGGCTTTTTTTTTTTCACAAGTTTAAAAAAAAATAGGTAGAGGGACAAGTAGCGAGGACCCTGACCTGAATGCTCTTACTGGAGCTGTCTGACCTAGGTCTGCACTGCTTTCATATGCCATTTTGTTGGAAAAGTCAATATGTATGAAATTTCTGGAATATCACTGTACCATTATGTAACACATCTCCAGATAAGAGGGGTTAACCACATTTTTTTTTCCATGAAAACATATGTTGAGCGTACTCATTAGCAGTGCCCTGGCCTCCTAAATAAGACCTATGTTTCATTTTCAAATATACATTTCTGCTTTTAAACATATACCATAATAGAAAACAGAGCTTTCTGAAGACTTGCTGGAAAATCAAATCCGACCTAGAAACATGGCTAAAAATGTATTTTTTTTTTCTGCCATTTCACAATAAAAACGTGAAATGATAATAATATGCCACTATTAAGGGGCGGGCAGATAACTCTTGTCAAAAATTGACAAAATCTGCCCACTAGCAATCCCAAAACAGATCTCCCTAGTATCAATGCATACATCAAATTTGGTGAAAATCCATTGATATTATCTCAGATTATAGTGTGGCAGGGTATAAAATCAATAATAATCATCATTTATGTTAAGTTAAATCCAATTAACTATAAAATACATGAGTCCTTCCCAGTTAGAACTGACCCTATGACAATTCACTTGCAGGATCAAGGTTGGGCTGCCATATGTTCTGCACAATCAGAATTTACACAGTTCACCTGTAGAATCTTCAAGATCCACATATTGTCAGAAAACAGCTTAGACCCTGATCAGACTCTGCTAGGGTCAAATATTCATAGCTCTAAGTAAGGCAGTGTTTTATGTTTTCTTTTTTCATAGTCCAAAACTATTTATATTTGTCTTATTTTTTCATGAAAAAATATTGTGGGTACTCATTAGAAGCACTTCAGTAAGGTACTCACAATGTATGTTTTCATGGAGGAATAAGAAAAATAACTGGGTACTCCTCTCATCTTCAGTTATATCTGAGTCAAAAGTTTTACTCAAAATTCTAAGCATTAAAACGAATGTCTGATATATGAGCCAGCACATGACAAAACCTACAATTAGACCTGTGTGACCAGCAAAGACTCAGATCAGCCTGTACGTCCACCCAGTATGGGAAGGGCTCTTGTTTACCCCTATTTGGATAACCCAGAGGGTGTAGACGGCACATGCTATTAGCAAAGACTCTGATCAGACTGCAGGGATGCACAGGCTGATCCGAGTCTTTGCTGGTTGCACAAGTCTTTAAATATTGTAGATTTTGTTGTGTGCTGGCTCATATATCAGACATTTGCTGGCTCATATATGACATTTGTTTAAATGCTTAGAATTTTTAGCTAAAGCTTTCAGCAGAGAACGGTTTGATTTTTTTTCTTATTTTTCCCTGAAAGCAATAGAAAACTGCATGAACATCTAGACCTATTTTCTTGGAAAAATAAGAAAAATACTACAGATTTGACTTCTGCTGCATCTGCCCAGAAAGTGGTAACCATTAAAGGCTAAAATAACGACTTTTGATCAACCACAGACTGGAAACATCTCAGCAGAACACATCTTAAAAATGGTATCTTATTTTTGCCTGAAATTACAGCTTAGCATTTCATCTGAATTCTATTATATAGCAATTCAAATGAAACATCAAGCCCTATTTTCATTATGGGAACTTCTCCATATAAAACATACTCTGTTTCCTCAGCTTTATATGGTAAACATGGCTTCAGATAAGGCGCTTTTTTTCAACCGAAAAGTACAATGTACTGATATTATTCTCTTTTCTCTATGAAAACATGTCATTGGTTCTCATTAGAAGCTCCTCAGAGGCACTTCTAATGAGCACCCACATGTTTATATGGAAAAATAAGAATAGTATACCACAACCTCTTTATAACACTATTGTTGGGGTCCAAAGCATAAACCGTGTTAGTTATACAACCGTGTATTATCCAAACAAAAATGTATGGATTATATAGAAAAATGACCATTTATTGTCATTTTTCTATACATGTATAATCTATACATTTTTGGGATCCATCTTTGAACCGTTTTGTATCCAAAACCACGTTGTAACGAACCCTGTTATAAAGAGGTTAACGTGTATTATGTGAATACAAACTCTTATCTGGAGCCATGATAAAACCCCAGAAGGATCAGATGCCTCCTGTATGGATATGAAATCATCCTATACTATTTATGCGCAGGATGTACTTTAACATCAGGGACCAATTGTTCAAAACTAACGATGTTGTTAGTTAATATATCGTTAAAACTTTGATCATTAAATATGGCATATATGCTAATATTTTTGCTGAAAAAATGTGAGTAGCTTTTGCATTTGCAAAAGCTATTCACATTTTTTCAGCAAAAACACCTATGAATTTGGCATTGTACTTACTAGATCAGTTAACATTTTGACCACTAATGAGCTCTTTAAGCTAATGATGTTATGAACAATTGGACCCAGAACTACTCATTTACTTCTAATACAGTAAAAGTTCAAAGCCTCGAGCACTGACGGCTCACTTACTGTGGCTGCTTCTCATTTTTGAGTCCCTCGGGAATTCTTGCAATAGCTCAAGAAAACAAATATTTACGGATATTTTTGAGACATTTTCATATTTTATCATGAAAATGTATGTTGTGTGTACTTATTAGAATTCCTCCATCAAGGCAATTCTAATGAGTGCACTCAACATACCATTACTCTATAGATAATCAAAAAATATTCCCTAAATTATCCTCATTTGCCTCTATGATTATCCCTTAGCAGCTCAAACTACCAATGTCAAGAACAAATTTCCATGCTCCCAAAAGATGGTTTAGCCATTAACCCTTGTCCTGCTGAACCTAGATATACCCTGCCTTTGCAAACAGTGTAGATCCAGATCGGTTGGCTTCTGAAGAAGGCAACTGATCTGAATCTGCTGTTTGTCATACAGTATGGGAATTTATATCAACAATCTGGATCAAGAAATGCGATTTGTTGACAATTAGAAGTGGGTGAGGAATCTTAATTTATTCAGCAGGACAAGAGTTAAAGTTTGACTGTAATTGGAATCAGAATGATATTAGCCCTAATTGGATGACTTATAGATAAATATATGTATGTACCAAGTATTCAGGCTTTATACATTTATTACTGACATGGAGAAGTTCCCATCATATGGGAAAATATTAAAACCATATTGCTAGTCTGTTATCTGATAACTGCAGCAAATGGTAGTCTGTTTTAAGCTTTAAATCATGCAAGGATACAGAAAACAGGCAACCGGAATAAAGGCTAAATAAATTAACCCTTAAAGCAATAATCACAGCTGCAGCAGATGACATTTTGGTTTTTATTTATTTATTTTATTATTTTTTTTTATTTTATTTATTCATTTTTTTTTTTTTTTTTTTTGTATTTTCAGAGAAAACAAGCAAATTTCATAGGGAATGTATGTCCCCCGCCTTATTTTTATTTGAGCTGTTAAAAATGAGAAAGTTAACCAGAGGAACCTTGGTCCTTTATCACTTACCTAAGTACTGAAGCAGGAAAAAAATTGAAGCTAAAAATGTGGAAAAAAAATCAAAAAAAAAAAAAAATCAAAAAACATAATTTCAAGATTCCAAGAGCACACATATATCCTCAGACCACAAGCAAAATGCCTGTAAAGTTTCAGAAGCATTTGCTTAAAGCTGTGGGAGGAGTTGTGCTCACAAGGTACCTACTACTATATGCACTTTCATAGTACTGAAGCATGAAAAAAAAGTCTGTTAAAAGTTAAAAATGTGAAACAGTAATAAAAAAAAAAGTAACTTCGATTCTGTAAAAAGCATATACATATCTTCAGATTATGGTTAAAACATCTCTATAGTTTCAGTGGGAATGATATAAAACTGTAGGAGCTGCACTCACAAGGTACCTACTACATATACATTTTCACAGTACTGAAGCATGAAAAAAAGTCTAAGTTAAAAATGTGAAAAATTAAAAAAAAAAAATTATATCAAGTTTCTATAAAAACACATGCATATCTTCAGACCATGATTAAGATATCTGTGAAGTTTTTAGAAGGATCCGTATAAAACTGAAGGAGAAGTTGCGCTCACAAGGTCCCCACTACAAACTCGGAACCAGGCAAAAAAATCTTAAGTTAAAAATGTGAAAAAAGTGAGAAAAAAAAAACAAAAACTTAAGGATTCTGTAAAAAGCATATGCATATCTTCAGACCATGATTAAAACACCTGTAAAGTTTCAAAAGGATCGGTCAAAAACTGTAGGAGGAGTTGCGCTCACAAGGTACCTTATACACACTTTCATAGTATTGAAGCTTGAAAAAAGTCTAAGTTACAAATATGAAAAATTTAAAAAAAAAGTTAATTCAAGATTCTGTAAAAAGCACATGCATATCTTCAGACCATGATTAAGATAAATGTGAAGTTTCAGAAGGATCAGTATAAAACTGTAGGAGGAGTTGCACTCACAAGGTCCCCACTACAAACTCGGAACCATGCAAAAAAAGTCTAAGTTAAAAATGTGAAAAGTGAAAAAAAAAAATTTAAGGATTCTGTAAAAAGCACATGCAAATCTTCAGATGATGATTAAAACACCTGTAAAGTTTCAAAAGGATCAGTCCAAAACTGTAGGAGGAGTTGCGCTCACAAGGTACCTACTAAAAACTCGGAACCACGCACCACGGAAAGCCGAATACTATGTCCTCTCGCTTTTCTTCGAAAAGGTGGGGGACAATAAAATTCCACATTTCATGTAAATCATCTGCCCAGCAAACAATTCATGTGTAATGTGGTCTTCTCAGAAAAATAATAAAACAAAATAATATGTTGTCTGCTACAATTTTGTTTAACACTTTAACCCATTTTAGTCTGGAGACCCCAAAAAGGATATTGGCAAACAATGTATTCTTGGCATCTGATCAGGATCTCCACTGTAGGGAAAAATTTTAGCCATTTTTCTCTAGGAATATCTAAATCACATAGCCTAACATACCAACAACTGAAATTTGATCTTCCAATGTATAGTGAGTGGGGTTTATTCAGTCTAAAATGGGTTGAACTCAGCCAAGAAAACATGGGGCTAAACATATTATGAAAATGGTAAAATAGCCTAAAATGATTTTTTACAGTAAATTCAAGTTAATTCAAAACATTTAGTTTCAAACCTTTCACCCTGTGTTACTGCAATGGACTCTTCCATCTTTCAATCTGGACAGAATATTTGTTCCAAATAGGATGCATTCCTTTTTATGGCATTTTAACCCATTGTATACTGAATAAACTCTCCCACACTATATATTGGAGGAGTCCAATTTCAATTTAATATACGTATGGCTATGAGACTTACATATTCCTAGAGAAAAATGGCTAAATTATTTTCAAACAGTGGAGACCTTGATCAGATGCCGCATTCTGATCTGGGTCTGCACTGTTTGCCAGTTACCCTTTTACAGGTCTCTCAACTACAATGGGTTAACAGCACATGCAGTAACAACAATGATCAACAAGCTTAAGCACTCTCTCTCTCTTATATCCAACACTCTGGTAATCTATTTAGAATTTTATGGTTGCGTTCGACAAAGCACATTTTTCCGCAAAAAAATATTAATCTCTTTTTTGTTTTCTTTCCTATTTCTCCATGTAAACATATGTTGTGGGTACTCATTACAAGCGCCTTGATGAGGCAGTTCTAACGAGTACCCACAACGTATGTTTTCATGGAGAAATAAGAAAAAAATATCAATTAGGTTAGAACCTCTTATCTAGAGCTATGCCGAGGTGATCTGTTTAGATTGTTATGCAGGTTTCTTGAGGCTAGAGCAAAGCTAGTGGCAACACTCAAGCAAGCTAAAGCTTTACCGTCCAGCTTTCACCTAATTTTGCTCCATCTCATCTGTAAGATACATGTATAAACACAAGTTTAGATAAAGGTGGCATTTAGGGGATATTTTTGTCATAAAATATGGCAAATAGTGCAGACCTTGAGCAGTCTTATCTGGGTCCATAGCTCCAGATAAGGCACTGTTTTTCATCCAAAAACTTTTTTTTCTTATTTCTCATTAAAAACATATGCTGCAGTAGTCATTAGAAGTGCCTCACAGAGGTAGGCACTTCTAATGAGTACCCATAGCATAATTTTGAGGAGAAATAAGAAAAATAGTATTCAGATACAATCTCTTAACTGGAGCTATGGGCTCTACACTATTTGCAAAGGATGGATTGACATACGTCCTAATACATTTGAATCATAATAAGTCTGTAAATATATGTACACAAACATACATTATTACTCCATTAGAAATGTTCATTCCCTATCTGACATAATACAACACTTATTCCGGCTCATTTATATCTATATTATTCTGACAAAACACAGTAGAAACTCTGTGATTCAAATGCCTATTTTTTGAAACTACCAGATTTTTCAAAGATTGGTCACAGTCTTGAGGTTTAATGCTATTATTTATTAAAAAAATTTTACCAATTTTTCTAATTTTGATTGTTCGAAAAATTCAGTTTTTCAAAAACAATCATCAGTTCCGATCAAAGAAATTCCAATTAAAACTCTCCACTCAATTGAAATCAAAGTTTGCACGTCAAGGTCACACATGATGATCCTGTTTTCTTTGCGTGATGCCTGTATGGTGACATCAATTGCTAAACGCCCAGTGACTGCAGGCATATCGGTTTAGTGTTCACAAGTAACTGATACCAGATTAATTGTTTGTTCACACAGGTGACCTTAATTCAGTAAATCATGGCCCGGTTGTTCAAAACTAACAACATTTAAGGTATTGTTAAAACTTTGATAATAAAATATGGCATATAAGCTAATATTTTTGCTGAAAAAATGTGAATGCTTAGCTACTCACATTTTTCCAGCTAAAATACCTGTGAATTTGGTAATGTACTTACTAGAGCAGTTAACTTTTCTTACTGCTAACGAGCTCGTTAAGTTAACGATGCTTTGAACAACTGGGCCAATGTCTTTAAAACATGTTGTTGATGACAATACTCTTCTTTGATGTTTTCAAGTGACAGAAATGAAAAGCATAAATAAAGTGCAACTGAAGATTTATTTGTACTATGTAAATACATTAGACCTGTATTCAGTGTGTAGTGTTTATGCCAAAAATAATGGTTCTGAAAACTGAAAATAGATCATCTTTCCAAGAATTTAAAAACTACAGAGAGTGAAAGTAGAAATAGCAAAATGTGACACAGAATTGACTAAAACATGTGATTAGTGCCTCTCTGATCTGTAGCAGCCGATTCTTTTGCAGTTGGTTAGAGATCCTCGTCAACTGTGCTGTATTTGTATTGGTAAATTAATTCATCAGTAAACAACAGTTGAACTAATTGTTTTATATTTAACTTTCATTTTCACTTTGTTGACAGGTATATAAGGAAGTGTCTGGTGACAACCGGCTGTCAGCAGACTTTTAGGTCTGGTGACAACCGGTTGTCACTAGACCAAAAAGTCTGCTGACAACCAGCTGTATTTTTCCAATAATCCTGTGTAATAATTATTGGTTTCACAGTTAATTCTACATTTTCAGGCATTTATTTTGCTATTTTTTTTCTTTTATATAAGATTTTTAAGACAGTTATTGGTATATTAATCAGTGAGGCATCCAAACAATATTTAACTCATGGTACTTATCAGTCAAATAGTATCTCATAGTCAAGATCTTTAAATATTATTATTTTTGGGGTGGGAGGTAAAAATGGCGTTAATCACAGGACATAACCAGGTTAAATATTTACATGAATACATTTAAGACCCCCGCATCATCACTCTCTCCTATCCAGGTTTGGGAGTAGATCAGCTGTGGTCCAAGTTATAAGAGATCACCCCAGCATTTGAAGTAAGGACTGTACATGTATGTTTACTTTTCTTTGACTGTTATGGAAGACTTTTAATGCTAAATGTAATGTTTTACCATATTTGGTTTCAGCGATCAGAGCTATGGAGCTTTTGCATATAAACTGTACTCTAGTCAGTTTTGAGAAGACTGCATTGTTTTAATAGCATCTGCACCGCTATTTTATTCAGTTTTACTTTGAACTTATTTCCTTTCCTATACAATAATTAAAGGGAAACACCCACTAATTGCAATGTACAGGTATGTCTGAGAGTATTAAGCTCTTGAAAAAAAACAAGAATTTTGGAGCAAATTTGATCAAAATCGGTTAGGAAATAAGATATATTTTATATTTCATATAATCCTGAGCATGGGTGCCGCCATTTTGAATATTAAATATTTTGAATATTTAATCAGATGTTTAGCTTTTTAAGACACAAATAAAAGTCGTCTATGGACAGGAATATTCTGCTTATGTGAAATAGTTGTTAGTTTTTATGCAAATGAATACATTTACGGTTAGACAGCAACAAAATGTTACTATTTTTGCATATTTAATTGGGTGGTTATGACATCACTCACTCACAAAAATGGCAGCTTCCATGACAGCATTTTATAGAATGTTAAAATCCAACAACTTTCTTACTTACCAACCAATTTTCATAATTTTTTCACCAAATTACTCAGCCAATCATGCATAATAGTTTATGTACATTTTCCTTTAAGTAATGACTGTATCTAGAGAGGGTATCTTCATTCAGTACATAGATGTAAACTCTTGACTAGCATTTAGGGCTGTAACAATATAGTCACCTCATGATATGATATGTATGGCTATACTTGCCTCTCAATCTGATATGTATCTGACATAATACTATTTTAATGCATAAGCCACAGCTTGGAAGTTTTAATACTCTTGGAAAACAGGTTCAAAATTATCTCCAGCGCTTCCTTCTTTTGTAACAATACCTTTGTAGAAGCCCCTGTATGTCATATAAGTGATCAGTGTATTTCAGTAACATTTTAGATCTTTGTAATTTGTTATAAAAATGGTCTTGAAATATGCAGGCTTTCAAGTGCCCTCCAGTGAAAAAACAGGGATAAAGTAGGGCTCAAAATTTTGAAAAAGTAGGGCAAAAGTAGGAATTTAAATCATGAAAAGTAGGGATAGTAGGGATGTTCTGAGTGTTTTCAGACTTAGAAAAAGATAAAATAAGAAAACAGTTTTCTCTGAAAAATAACACTACATCACCATTGTAAGGAAATACCAAAATAAATGTTCCAAAAAAGGAGTTACAACTGAAGTAAAAATATTTCATAAACATTTGCATCGTGACTGCTCAGATTAAGTTGATCCAATTTTTACAAACTTTGAGCAAGCGAGGAAAAAAATTTTTACAATTTTTGGTCATTTCAAACATTTTTTGGACTAAAAAGTAGGGATAGTAGGGCATTTTCAGAAAAAAGTAGGGAAAAGTAGGAACACAAAAAAAAGTAGGAAAAGTAGGAATAGTAGGACCCACTTGAAAGCCTGAATATGTTAAAGTTACATCCCTTGATAGGTTTTACAATTTGCCAGCTTCGGTGGCTCATTTGGATGCCCCGTCCGACTGGAGACCATTTTTAAAAGAAATCAGTATAGATTTAAAGATGGGTTCGTTATTTATGAACTTTTATGAATTGGTTATTTAACTGAAATATACTTAAACCAAACCTTCAAATTTGCATGACTACAAAAAACATGTTATTTAGAAGTAGTTTGTTTCCTGTTACATGTATACAGGCCCCCTAGGAGAGTCTTTTAAAAAATAAAGGTTTTTTATAAAGGCTATTTTTGGCCAAATAAAAGTTTTTCAGGATGAATTTTGTACAAAATAAAGAGCATTTAATGGTTAAATTTCTTGCCAGATCCCAAGCAAAAGAATCCTTGCGCCATCACCTTTCAAGCAAAATAGGGAGAAAATTGTAGAGAAAATCTGATATTTTTATCTTTAAAATGGAAATGACAATATTAATTTGCATTTCTGTTTAGGAACATATTACTCTCAGAACTATAATTTGCTGTTGTGAAATGCTACATATTTATTCTGCCCTTCTCTTGCATTAACAATTGCCAAATATAAAGTTTTTCTCATCAAAATACATGTTTTTCAGCCAACTTTAAAGGTTTTAAAGGATTTCAACAAAATAAAAGGTTTTTAAAGGTTTTCAAAGGTTCCACTAGGGGCCCTGTGTGCATGTGGATGTTTCTGTTTCTTGTCTTATATATAAATTCATTTATCTGTTCCATAAAAGTATGCTAGTATTAAATAAGCTGACAGAAAATAATTGACTGTTAAAATGCAAGCTACATTGTATAAGCATTTTATTCGGTATTTTTCTTTGAAAACACTGTCAATGGAAACTTATTATATTTTTATTCATTATTATTCCATGATAAGGACAAATTTTCCATAATTCTGTTAGAAAATATAGCTGGTTATCAGCAGACTTTTTGGTCTAGTGACAGCCGGTTGTCACCAGACTTTTGGTCTAGTGACAACCGGTTGTCACTAGACCTAATAGTCTGCTGACAGCCGGTTGTCATCAGACCTCGCCATAAATAAAACTGTAAGTTCTTTTTTCTGCTTAATGTAGATCTTTCAAGCATAAAGGAAGATGAGATCGGAGTTTATGTTGCTCATGATATATATGTCTCTGAAATGCCGATCTGGTCAAACAATGGTGCCAAAGGCAAAATTTGGAATATCTCCAAAAATTACCGATTTTGAACATTTGGAGTAAGGTAATTCGAAGATCTCGCAGTCCCTGCCAATTCGAATGATCAAGACTTGACTGTACATATACCTTGAACTTACCTTTCTTTTCTGTGTTTTCACTTGTTGATTTCTCCTCACTGCAAATAAATTATATTTAAAATATCATTTAATGTCTTTCAACACATCTGTTATCCTCAAATAGTGCTATACCTGTTCAAAATTTACCTAATAAAATTTACCATAGATTGCAAAAATTACTTTAACATTTAGCACTTGTCTAAAATAGCAGATGACATATAACTGACAGTTTTCTTAAGAAAGTTTTCCCAAAACTGAATGAAATGTCAGGTCTTTTTTCTCAGGGAAATGCAAAGTATTTTTAAAAACCATTTGCTAATACAGTCGAGCCGCAACAGCTTGAACACCGATGGCTCTTTTACTATGGCTAATTGAAACTTGTTTTTGAGTCCCTGCGAAATTCTTCTGATAGTTCAAGAAAACAAATATTCAGGGAAATTTTCTTTCTTTATCATGAAATTGTATGTTGTGTGAACTCATTAGAATTATTTAACAGCCATAGAAAATTGAAGATTTCCATAATTTATCACTATCTGCTTCCTGACCTGGCACCATGATTAACTCACAGTGGCTTGAACTACCCATATCTCGAACAACTTTCCATGGCTCCAAAGATGTTCAAGCCACTGAAATTTGATTGTTAAACTCACTAATTTACAAGTTAACATACAGGATTTGCAACATGTGAAAATGGGGGTGAGGACAGCAATTAACAACTCAGCATCTGCACAGTTTATCTCAATCATTGCCATTTGTCTCTACATTTATATCCTATGGTATCTAATCGGTACAAGCTGACACCAACATAACCCATGACTTGACTATGCTGCCTGACCCCTCTATCAATATCTATTCCCTTCTCTTGCCTTTGAACATGTTCTACCACTAACTTCTTCTTTTTTCATTTCCGAATGGTCCTCCCAGACCCTTGATATACCATTTGATAGGGAGAATAAAATACATAGCAAAAGGCGCTTTTTTCATCCGAAAAATGCTGGGGTCTTTCTTATTTCTGAGGCGCTTCTAATGAGTACCACAACGTTTTCGTCGAGAAATAAGAAAAATATTATGTGGATACCCCCTCTTATCTGTTGCTATGAAAACATAGCTCCAGATAAGGTGCATTTTCCACCAGAAAGCATTTATATTTTTCTTTTTTCTCCACAAAATCATATATTCTGGTACTCATTAGAAGCACCTCATTGAGGCACTTCTTATGAGTACCCACAAAATGTTTTGTTTTTTGTTGTTGTTGTTTTTTCACCGAGAACTGATCTGATACCCTCTCTTATCTGGATGACTGTACAGTTACTGAGAAAAAAAAATGATTTTTTTTTTTCTTTACCTTTTGTCTTTCTCTTTTGCATTGTCATTAGTGTCTTCTTTTTTTATATCCTTCTTCTCATCTTTACCCTCTAAACAGACAGAAAATAAACCATTAACACTGGTGGCTCTTCAAAACTGCTTTCATAAGAAAGCCATTAATTGTCATTAAACGAAGTGTGACACAATTTAAGCACGCAAAGTTGTCAACCATTAACACTGATGGCTCTTCAGAACCACTTTAACCCTTGCCATGCTGAATAAATTAAGATGCCATGTCCAATGCCATGTCCAATTCTAATTTTCAACCAATCAGATTAATTGATCCAGGTTGTTGATACAAATTCATATACTTTATGACAAACAGTGCAGAAGCCAACTGATCTGGATATACACTGTTCAAAAGGCAGGACATATCCGGGTTCAGCAAGACTAGAGTTAATTAATAAGACATCCATTACGCTAAATGTCCTAAATTTTGAACATCTTTATTCCATACTTTTTGGATAAAAGTTTGCTTTTTATGCAGTTATTTCTTAAAATACTTGGTGGAATGTCACAGATCAGACGGAAGGAGCAGTCTGATCTGGGTCTGCACTGTTGCATATACTTTTTTTTTTGTCAGAAACTTTGATGTTTGAAATTTAAGAACATTTACCATAATTGTCATCAAAGGAAGTGTGGCACAATTTAAGTACACAAAGTTGTCCTTTCAGCTTTTTATAAAACATTTGTCAAAAACTCAAAATATCCGCTACAGAGATGAAATTCAATCTTCCCAGCTAAACATGGACTCTTAACTAATGCTTTATAATAGCATGCTGCATAAAATTTTCAGCAGACAGCATTTTGAAATATTTTTCATATTTTTCCCAGAAAAGAGGCTTTGAGATTTCACACAAACTATCTTCTACCCAGAAAATAGACTGACGTTTTGGAGACTTGCATGAAATTTCAAAGTCTGTTTTCTTGGAAAAACAAAATATCATCAATTTGTCATCTGCTGAACTAGCCAAGAATTAAGGGTTAAAGTGAAGTGACACAAGCAATGACTTTAAAAAATTATGCAATTTTTTATTTGTTTTATGTTAAGGAATTTAGACACACATCTGATATTAAAGCTGGACTTAACGCAAAGGAAACTGTCCTCATATGGACGGAAACATAACATGGCCCCAACACTGAATTAAATTAAAATCAATTACCTTCAGCTTTTTTCTCCTCATCTGTACGTAGTCGCTTAGGTTTTTGTTTGAAAGAGACCCTGTCTCGCCGGCCACCACTCTCATTAGGTCCCCCCATTTCATCTTCACTGTCTGAGTACTCTTCATCACAATGAATTCTCTTGTCACTGGCACGGACTGAAACATAAAAGTCATAACTGGAATTAAATGTGCATCTATATGATAAAAAAAGCTGTTGTAGCATATGTGAACAGCAAAGGTTAGGACAAGCCTGGCATTTGTGCAATCTGCCAGAGCCTATGCTGTTGTCTCAACTGATAAATAAGAGAAAACTTCCAAAAAACAAGACATGTGGCCTCGCTAATAGGCTGCACATGCCTACTGAAAGATTGTATGACTGAAAATCTGAAGTGCCCTTTTGTGTCCCGGCTTAAATGTCAACATTCAAATTGCTTAGCTCTACTGGTTTCATCAGTCACTACAATTACAGGATAAGCCCTGAAATGGGCTAGTCGATGAGAAAAAAGACAATGCCCAACGCAGGCAATGAAAAACCAGGTCAGCATGAGCATAGCTCCAGATAACGCACATTTTTTTTTTTCAACCAAAAAGTACTGATTTTTTTTTCTTATTTCTCCATGGTAACATATGTTGTGGCACTCAATAGAAAATTGCAAAGGCATTTCTAATGAAAAACCAACAACATATCTTTTCATGAAGAAATAAGAAAAATATGTGGATACCTCTCTCTTATCTGAAGCTGTGTGACTACACTTCACTTTTTTTGTTTGTTTGTGCTGAGGTTTTACGACCAAGTCAACCCTTTTTTCCTGGGCAGGCTCAGTCCTGTTAGCAGTTGGTTAACCAGTACTAGTGCACATTCTTTCGCAAGAAACTGACAACTGCTCTTCTCGAATCAGCAGAAGGGACAGAATGACTGTAGAAAATATTTCATGATCAATCTCTAAGGAAGAATGTTGGCGGACTCAGTGGATATTGTACCCACTCATCCAACTGAGCCACTGAGGCAAGTTCACTTTTTTCTCCATACTAAAAAGCTAAGACCCATATTAAAAACTAATATTAGCAATTTCATGTGAAAGGCCTATATGCCACCAGTGAAGGCCCGTATCTTCCTGTGTATCTGCAGTCTCATCATCTTTTATAAAGAAACAGATAAAAGTACACAGGCTAGGCCCAGTTGTTCAAAGCGCCGTTAGCTTAACGAGCTCGTTAAGGGTCATTTCGTTGACTGTTTTAGCAGATTTAATATACAATATTCTGATATTTTTTGCTGAAAAAATGTGAGTAGCTTTTGCACTGCAAAAGCTACTCACATTTTTTCAGCAAAACATTTCAGCATATTTTCGTTTCACTTGATGTAAATTTTAACAAATCGTTAACTAACGACATCGTTAGTTTCAAACAACTGGGCCATGTAATCTTAAGACTATGAAATTGCTTGACTGTGCACTAGGGGTATGTGTGTATCTTACTTGAGATCCTGCTGTGTCACTTTTCTTTTTCCTAATTATCAGGCTTTCCAAAGACAACTTATAGCAGCCTTACCATCCCATTTCCAACAAACACCCATTTATCTATTTAACCCAGTCCTGCTGAATCCATATATACCCTGCCTTTACAAACAGTGTAGATCCAGATAAAGTGGCTTCTTTAGAAGCCAATTTATCTGGATCTGCACAGTTTGTCATTAAGTATTTGAATTTGTATCAACAACCTGGATCAAATAATCTGATTGGCTGAAAATTAGTGGGCATGGCATCTTGATTTATTCAGCATAACAAAGGGTTAATAATCTTACTTGAGATTCTGCTGTCTGGATTTTCTTTATCTTCATTATCACTCTCATCATTCAAGGCATCTTCTGGAACAGCTGCAAACAGTAAAAATGAGTTTGGTTTATAATACTCATAGCTTCTGATAAGGGTTTTTTTTTTTTCAATCAAAAAAGTATTGGTATTTTTTCTTATTTCTCCATAAAAACATGATATGTTGTGCATACTCGTTAGAAGTGCCTCACTGAGGCACTTCTAATGAGAACTCACAACATATGTTTTCATAGAGAAATAAGAAAACTAATATGTGAATAGCCCCTTTTATCTGGAGTTATGAGATATTATCAGGAATACAAAGATGCTCTAGAAATCAGCAGACTTTTCTGTGCCTAGACAGACATATGGTCTCTGCTCATTTATTCACCACCAGTGAGGACAGCTATTATTTTATTTTTATTTTGATTTGGGTTTTACGGCCCTTTCAAGAATATTTCACTTATATCGAGCCGATCATTCATCAAAGGTGGGCGAAAACCGGAGAACCGGGAGAAAAACCACCTGACCATCCGTAAGCAGAACTTGGCTTTCCCACATGTGACCCGAGCGAGGCTCGAACCACAGCGGTGAGAAACCTAATGGATTAAGAGTCAACTCTCTTATCCACTAGGCTACGGGGGCCCGCTGAGGACAGCTATTAATATCTGAATCCACTGGTAAAGTCTTTCAAACAAGAGGACCATGATGGTCCTATATCGCTCACTTGAGCAAATAGATCTGGTTACTTACTACAGTAGACTCGTTATCTCGAATTCCAAGGGAGTGTCTGAAATTCTTCGATATATCCGTACCTCGACATATCAGATTTGCAGAATTGAGGAAAAAATAATTCGTACAACCAAATTTAACAAATATATATATATAATTGGACTCTTGAATTTAGAGATATATTGAAAATATTGTGGAAAAGAGGAGAAATTGCTCCTTAGGAGCAATTTCTCCTCTTTTCCACAATAATTTTTTACCTGTTGTTAGATTTTCATGTTAATGCAGGGACCAGATTTTTACTTCGAGATAAGCGATTATTCGAGATAAGCGAGGTCAAGATAACGAGAGTCAACTGTATTTAAGTTTCAGCCAAGTTCACTGCTCTAAGATTTTTGCATAAATCTTATAGCCCTGCCCCCTAGCAGCCATGTTTTTTAATGCCTCATGACGGCTTGAACTGAATCTTGATAGAGGGTCACTAAAGGAACATTTCTGCCAAGTTATATTGAAATCAGTCCAGTGGTTTCTGACAAAAAGATTTTTAAAGTGTTATATATATCTATATAGGGAAAATAAGCCCCAACCCTAGCAGCCGTGTTTTTTGACAAATCATTATTGCTTGAACAATCTTGGTAGAGGGTCACCAAAGCAACATTCCTGCTAAGTTATATACAAATCAGTCAAGTGTAAGATATATATAGGGAAAATAAGCCACGCCCCCTGGCAGCCATGTTTTTTGACGTATCATGAGGGTTTGAACAATCTTGGTAGAAGGTGATCAAAGCAACATTCATGCCAAGTTACACTGAAGGCTGTCCAGTGATTTCTGACAAGAAGATATTAAAAGTTTTCTATATAGATATATAGGGCAAATAAGCCCCGCCCACTAGTAGCCAGGTTTTTTGACAAATCATGAGGGCTTGAACAATCTTGGTAGAGGGTCACCAAAGAAACATTCCTGCCAAGTCATATTGAAATAGGTCCACTGGTTTATGACGAGAACATTTTTAAATGTTTTTATATAGATATATAGGGAAAATAAGCCACGCCCCCTGGCGGCCATGTTTATTGACGTATAATGAGGGCAAACAAACTTGGTAGAAGGTCACCAATGCAACATTCCTGCCAAGTTACACTGAACACTGTCCAGTGGTTTCTGACAAGAAGATTATTTAAAGTTTTCTATATAGATATATAGGGAAAATAGGCCCCGCCCACTAGCAGCCATGTTTTCTGACGAATCATGAGGGCTTGTATAATCTTGGTAGAGGGTCATCAAAGAAACATTCCTGCCAAGTTATATTGAAATCGGTCCATTGGTTTATGATGAGAACATTTTTAAATTGTTCTATATAGATATATAGGGAAAATAAGCTCCGCCCCCTAGCAGCCATGTTTTTATGACGTATTATGACGGCATGAACAATCTTGGTAGAGGGTCACCAAAGGAACATTGAAATAGGTCCAGTGGTTTCTGACAAGAGGATTTTTAAAGTTTTCTATATAGATATATAGGGAAAATCAGCCCCGCCCCCTGGTGGCCATTTTTTTTGACGAACCATGACGGTTTGAACAATCTTGGTAGAGGGTTATAAAAGAAACATTCCTGCCAAGTTATATTAAAATTGGTCTAGTGGTTTCTGACAAGAAGATTTTTAAACTTTTTTATATAGATATATAGGGAAAATAAGCCCAGCCACCTAGCGGCAGAAGTTTTTGACGTACCAAGACCACTTGAACAATCTTGGTAGAGGGTCACCAAGGAAACATTTCTGCCAAGTTACATGGAAATCAGTCAAGAAGATTTTTAAAGTTTTCTATATAGATATGTAGGGAAAATAAGATCCGCACCCTGGCGGCCGTGTTTTTTGACGAATCAAAATGGCTTGAACACTCTTGGTAGAGGATCACAAAAGGAACATTTCTGCAAAATTATATTGAAATCATTCCAGTGGTTTCTGACAAGAAGATTTTTGAAGTTTTCAGTTAAAAAATCTATTTTTAGCTCCTGTGACCTAGATATGCAATAGACGGAACCATTTGAATAACTTTGAAAAAGGACCAACCAAGGATCATTCTTGTGAAGTTTGATCAAAATCCTATCAGTGGTTCAGAAGGAGATGTCGTTTGAAGAAATGTTTACGGACGCACGCATGGACGTACGACGGACAAAATGTGATCACAAAAGCTTACCTTGTCACTACCCCTAGTTTCAAGCAACAATTTCTATGAATGTACACAGAAAAAGTGTACGTATTGTCTTATTTCATTCAAAAGAATCCATTTTTTCTTTTTAATTTTTTTGTAAAAGCTCTGCGTCACAGCCACAATGTGAAAAATATACTTTGAGGCATGGGAGTCTGACACTCAGATCAGCCCAGTCTGATTAGTCTTCCCTGTTTGCCTGAAGAAATTTTTGGCTATCTAAAGAATGCTATCTAAATAAAGGGTTGTGTGGATGCACAGGCTAATCCACAGATCCAGATTAGGCACTTCTTTTCAACCAAAAAGTACCGATATTTTTTTTTATTTCTCCACAAAAATAGATGTTATGGGTACTCATTAGAAGGCCCCTTCCAGGGCGCTTCATCAGAGAGGAGCCTCTAATGAGTACACAACATAATATGCTTTCATGGAGAAATAAAAAATATTATGTGGATACCCCCTCTTATCTGGAGCTATGCTAATCCGAGTCTTTGCTTAGCACACTTCAGAACATTTTTTTTCACATTGCAACTGATGTTCTCAGATCCCTCTAAAACTGTTTGTTAAACAATTCTACTACCATTGAATATGTTTTCATAGACAACAATATTCTCTGGACAAGTCTTTAGTGCACATACCTGTCATCTGTACACCTGGGGCATGTGGTAACATCCTCAAGTTCTCAAATAATCTTGTCCTAAAAATCAATATTATTCAATCATATGTGCCACATGAGAAAATGTATCTATGGATATATGTTGTCCAATGAAGACTCAGATCAGCCTGTGCATCCTGGTAGTCTGCTCACAGTCTTTGCTGATCAAGGATCCAAAACTTCTACAGTGCAGACTGAACAGACTCCATGGATGCCCAGTCTTTTCTGCGACTTCGCTGTACATGCACTTGTCACAATAAGGTACATTTCCTATGTTGTGGCTTGTATGTACAAAACAGTATTTGAGCAGCGCACAAAAAAAAAAAAAAAAATAGCATGTGCAGCCAGCAAAATCAGATCAGATTGGGCACACACCCAGTCTGATTAGTGTATTTGCTGTGCATTCAGTGGGTAGATAAAGACCCCAGCTTTCTTCATGTGGACAGCAAAGACTTAACCTACTTACTCTTTAAACAGGCAGGCTTAGTCTTCTAAGCCGTTACGTAATTGTGCTCATACTTTTGCCATTAACTGACAACTGACCTTTTTGAATGGGAGAATGACAATAGAAAAAATTTCATTGTCAAATTCCATGAAAGTTATGTTGTCTCCCTTCTGCAATGGGATCTACTCTAAAAGGAAAGCCTTTTCTTTTAGAGTAAGTCCTTTTTAGAATGGATTCGATTTGCAGAAAAAGCATACAAGAAATCACAAAAGTTACCTCCCTTGTTGAAAAATGAAGGAAAATATATTGAGTGTATCCAACCCCCTTATGAGATTTAGTTAGGTGCAACCAGCACGACATGACTAATATGGTGGTTGCATATGTCAAACTTTATGGCCAAAGTGTCCAATACAACCAAGCCGGCTGCTAGGAAACCAGTTATTTGCTATATAAATAAACAAGAACAACAACAGGCTATACTGTTGTACTGTTCTAAACTCTAACACAATATATACAGAGTTCTAGCTAAAAGGGGTATCCAGACAAGTTTTTTTTTTTTTTCTTCTTACTTCTCAACTATTAACACTTGTCCTACTGAACCCCGATATACCCTGCCTTTGCAAACAGTGTAGATGCAGATCAGTTGGCTTCTACAGAAGCCAACTGATCTGGATCTGCACTGTTTGCCATTTGGTATGTGAATTTATATCAATAACCTGGATCAAGGAATCTGATTGGCTGACAATTAGAAGTGGGCATGGCATCTTAATTTTTACTACTTGTATGATGTTTAAACTGAAACTAAAGGGAAATAGGATACACTTTCAGGGTAGGTAACAAATTAATTGTTTATGCCACCCTTCGGATAATGTGTCAACTCTAAAAAAAGAATCTTCTCACCCTTTTCAGAAGGTGAGTAGAAATGCACACAGGAAGTCACAATATTGTCTCCCTTCTAAAAAATGGCAGAAAATCAAGCATGTGTATCCAGTTCCCTTTAACCCTTAATGTGCCCATCACAACTGCATCAGACGACATTTTGATTTTTTTTTTTTTCCCAAGAAAATAAGTCTGCCAAGCTGATGATTCATGATTCACATGAAATGTCAAGACATTTTATGTTTCACATCTGCCAAGCAGATGATTCAAATAAAATGTCAAGTCCTATTTTCTTTGAAAAATTAAAAAAAAAAAAATCAGAATGTCATCTGCTGCAAATTTTGCTTGGCCTTGTAAGGGTAAAGCTGCATAATAAGAACAGGGCTCTTCTGGTCATGTACAAATATCTAAAGCACACAACATGCTATGAGTAGTCACAGTCTGATGACATAGCAACAGCTAAGACGCTTTTTTCATCCAAAAAATGCTGATATCTTTCTTATTTCTCCACGAAAACATATGTTGTGGGTACTCATTAGAAGCGCCTCATCGAGGCGCTTCTAATGAGTACCCACAATATATGTTTTCGTGGAGAAATAAGAAAAATATTATGTGGATACCCCCTCTTATCTGTAGCTATGCTGATGAGAGCCTTTGCTGTTGTTAACAGGTAGTGAAGGCTCTTAGATTGTGCAACTGCAAAAATTTATCTGAGCTTTCTGTAATCCAAATGCTTTGAAGATCTCATTTCTTATGTAACAGCTAATTAACTTACTTTATTTTATCCAAGTATTCATTTGTATTCTGGTTCGCCATGTTAGATGGACTGATATTCAATTTAAAGTCAGGGCCGTAATATTCAAAGTAATCATTGTATGGAAGTTCTGAAACAGAAATTATTTAACTGTAAGTTGGAAACAAAGTCAGGGCTGTAATACTTTAAGTAATCATTGTATGGCAGTTCTGAAAGAGAAATTATTTAACCCAAAGTTGGGAACAAAGTCAAGGCTGTAACACTTCAAGCAATCATTGTATGGCAGTTCTCAAACAGAAAATATTTAACTGTAAATTGGGAACAAGTCACAGCAGTAATACTTCATACAATAATTGTATGGCAGTTCTGAAACAGAGGATATTCAAGTATTGTCAGTTTCTTTATTATCCAAAAAATCCATAGTACTCAAAGTAAACTCTGTACAGCAGCTGTGAAATGTAGAACCTTCAAATTAAATAAATTCTAAATGGAATCACTCCTGAGGAGAATCAACTGACACACATGTATAGCTGAAGTGCCAAAGTAGAGCTCTTCTACTACAAAAAAATCATAGTATGACTATTCATTTATCGTAGTCTGGAGATCCCTAAAATTTCAAATATATGAAAAAAAATCAACATGTTCAAATTTTAAGGTAAGTATAGTAATGAGTTAAGGCGTCTGTCAGAACAGTAAGTGTAAATATGGTACCATAAGTATAAAACCATTGCATGGCAGTTCTGAAACTAAAAGTTATGATTATTTCAATTATGTAGCTAGATGATGGAAGGGTGATAAGGAAATGCTCTGTGCAATGAAGTGTTGTAAAGTCATGAATTCCACATTGTGAAGGATTCGCCAGCAGGGCTGCATGATCCAAAGTTGAAAGCACTAGCCTCTCAGCCACCCAAGCACTTCTACAGAAGACATGGACTGACCTGTACTTCCTGAAGTTTATTCACTCCTGCCCGATGTCTTGGATGTACAATGTATTAATGAATGTTTGTATCTTGTAAAGAGTCCAAATATAAACTAATTTCATTGTAAAAAGGTCAGAAATACAAGTTTCCTAGCAGTAAACAGTGGTTTAATAAGTACCATTTGCAACTTCTACTCCTAAAGCTAATGAAGTCTCATTGGTCCAGCAGCGAGCAACATTTCTGATAGTGTAACCTCCTCCTCCTACCAACATCAGGGGTAGGTTCCATTTCTTCATATATTCTACAGCTTTACCATGACCTAAGCAAACAGAACATCAATATAACATTAGACTACCTGCCATTTACATGTAATCTTGGCCCAGTTGTTCAAAGCATTGTTAGCTTAACAAGCTTGTTAATGACAAACTCATTAACTGTTGTAGCTAAGGTATTTTTAAATACACTGACATTTTTGCTGCAAAAATGTGAGTACTTTTGCAATGCAAAAGCTACTCATTTCTTCAGCAAAAAATATCAATATATTCGCCATATTCCAAGATTGAAATGTAATGTCACATTAGCAAACAGCTTTGTTTGGGCCCAGAACATCAAGATAATATTAGACTATCCCTGCCATGTACATGTAATCTGATCTGTAAGGAATACAAGTACATGTATTTATCCTAAATATTTCAACAGACATGCCTGAGCAAACTATGACACCGCTTAAACTGCTCCCAATAGTACAGGCTGATCAGGTCTGAACTGTTTTTATTTAGGCAGTTCTGTTCAGACACATAACCAGGCAAATGAATGAATTAGTTTAACAAATAGAATTAAAGTATATTATGGAGTTATAAAGGATATTATAATTCTGGGCCCAGTTGTTCAAAGCATCGTTAGTTTGTTTGTGTTGAGGTTTTACGGCCCAGTCAACCCAATGGGGTCATGTTGAGCGCGGTCAGTTTACCTAACCACACGTTTACTGGGCAGGCTTAGTCCTCTAAGCGGTTAACCAGTATTGTGCACATTCTTTCGCCAGAAACTGACAACTGCCCTTCTTGAATCAGCGGAAGGGAGAGAATGACCGTAGAAAATATTTCATGATCAATCTCCACAAAAGAATGTTGCCGACCTCGGCGGGGGTTGAACCCGCGACCTCCTGGGCCCAGTTGTTCAAAGCGTCGTTAGATTAACGAGCTCGTTAAGGGTCATTTCGTTAACTGTTTTAGCGGATTCAATATACAATATTCTGATATTTTTTGCTGAAAAAATGTGAGTAGTTTTGCAAAAGCTACTCACATTTTTTCAGCAAAAAATTTCAGCATATTTGCATATCACTAGATTTAAATTTTAACAAATCGTTAACTAACGATGTTGTTAGCTTTGAACAACTGGGCCCTGGTCGTTGGCTTAACAAGCTCGTTAAGGGTCATTTCGTTAACTGTTTTAGCAGATGCAAAAGCTACTCACATTTTTTCAGCAAAAAATTTCAGCATATTTGCGTATCACTCGATGTAAATTTTAACAAATCGTTAACTAACGACATTGTTAGCTTTGAACAACTGGGCCCTGGAGTATTTTTTATTATCTCTCCATAAAAACATGTTAAGCAGGTACTCTTTAGAAATGCCTCAAATAAGTACCCACAACATACATTTTTATGGAGAACTAAAGAAAAACATCCCAGAATTATCATCAAATGCTCCTCTTTCACAAGATATCTGACAATTACAATATCTTAGATACCAGTTTCTTACTTTATGTTAACTTTTAAAAGCCATACTGCATAACCAGACATTTTTTTTAAAAATAAAACAAGGTAATTTATTTAAACAATGTCTTGTAAAGCAAATTAAACAGCATTTATCAAAGGCTAAGATGGTTCAGGTCCCGTCTGAAATTTATCAATACCATTTCAAAAAAAATAATTTGATTAAGCTCAGCTGCCAAATATAACTAAAAATAATGAACGAATAAAACTTGCCCATCACTGATACTGGACTGCAGAAAAAGACATAATACATGTACATGTAGATGAATTAATAAAACTATACTTAGCCTAACAGTTACCTCGAAGTGTCAGATTGAAGCAGCCTAATCTGTCCCCAGATAAAGAGTCTGCCCCACACTGTAATACTATAGCACTAGGTTGGTACATTTCCATAACTTTTGTCATCACCTGCAACAAACACATACATAAGGAAAACCAGAGCTCTAGATATGGTAAATATGCTACAGTATCATACACCAAAAGTTTTCCTGAAAGAGCAGTCTGATCAGGGTTTACACTGTTTGCCATTCCACAAAGTATTTAAAGAAACAACTGCACAAAGATCAAAATATAGGCCAAAAAAGTATGGAATAAAATGTTCTAAATTTTTGGACATTTACTGTAAGTTTTTTTGGCTTTTTTTTAACTACAATGTCATGGGTGTATATTTTTTTTTCTCTATGAAAACACAAACTGTATGTTTTCATGGAGAAATAAGAATAATAATGTCTTAGACCCAACTCCTATACAGAACTCAGCTTCTTTGATCACATATAATTATTGTTTCAACCGTTAATCTTTAGCACATTTTGAGAAAATGACCAGTTAAAGGTCAACCTAGGACCACAAATTTAGCAAACTTGGTTGACCTCAAATTTTCAATGCCATATGCAAGGAATCAACATCAAAGCATTCTTGGTTTTGGAGAAGATTTTTTAAAGTTTTTTTTTTTACCATGTAAGGGCATGGAAGTCCTCTTGATCAACATACCAAGACCACTTTAGCAATCTTTGGTTCCCCCAACCATTGAGGCTCTACAAGAAATTCGATAAAATTGGCCCAAGATGCTTCAGAGTTGTCTAAAAATGTAGACAAACAACAATGAACAGATGGAGGATGGGAAGAAAGTTATCACTATTGCTCGGGTGAATTAAAAATCCTGTGTGTAGTTGGTTTGGAGATTTACGTCGAGCCAGTCAGTTGACCTAACAAAACTTTTCCTAGGCTGGCGTCTGATTCAGGTCAGGTAAGACAAGTGCTATTCGGGTCAGGTAAGATATTACTTGAATGATACAAATATAGACCGTTTTCTTATTTCTCCACAAAACCACAATAAATTACAATACAGACTCAGATCTGCTTGGTCCTGTAGAGAGCAAAGGCCATAATTAGACAAAATGGATGTGAAGGATATGCTGAATCTGCTCATCTGCTCATTTCACATATACAGCTTAACCCTTGCCGTGCTGAACAAATTTTGATGCCATGCCCATTTCAAATTTTCAGCCAATTAGATTACTTGATCCAGGTTGTAGATAGCAATTCACATATATCAGCCACTCCAGATAAAACTTCTTTGAAATAAGACCAGAGTAGATACAGACCACTGTTTGCTAACTTCACAAAATGGACCCTAATTATTAACTTGGAAAACATGTCTTCTAATCAGATGGCACAAACACCCTGCCTGATTTGGGTCCTATGTGGTTGCATACCGTATTTACTTTAAACATCTGGACAGAGACAAGCAAACAGGTTTGCATTGTTTGCCTTTCAGGTCTTCTTTATCTGCCTTTCTGCCAGCACTTTTCAGACACATAACTAGATACATGGAATATTCTTCCTGCTTTCTTATTCAGGATGCTCTTAAATGAAGAAATTCTGTGATGGCAACTTTTTGTCTGCAAAGTTGTCTCTCTTAACTATTATTAAATGGAGGTAAAATCTTTCAAAGTGTACACATTACCTTATTATTAACAAATGAATCCTTCCAAGTTACATATGATGCACAACACATGAAAAAGGCCCTTATACAATTTGTGGACAATGTAGGTACAGATCAGCATGCATATCCGTGCAGTCTGATCTGAGCATTCTCTGCTCATCAACATATACTAGTATCCACTGATTCTGTAAGCGGACAATAAAGGCCCTGATCAGCCTCACTTATGCACAGGCTGATCTGGACCTGTCTTTTCCGCAAAGTGCATATGGGCCCTTTTCGTGTGCTGCACATTATATGGCATTGAAACATAGCACCATAAGAGGCAATAACTTTGGTTATAGTTTTGTTTATTTTGCACAAAACACTTCTTGGACTACTCATTGCAATTGTCTCACAAAGGCTATTCCAAAGTGTATCCATAGTGTACATTTTTATGCAAAATTAACAAAAAAAAAAAAAAGACAAAAAACTTCTGATTATTCCCTTTATCTGGAGATATGCTGGAAACAAATACACATGGTTTAGACTTAATTTAGCATCTGTGCAGTCTGATCAGACAACAGTTATCACTCATACAGCGGAACTCGATAAAAAGGGGTTTGCACATAATATTTTTTCTCGTTTATCAACGAAAACATATGTTGTGGGTACTCATCAGAAGCACCTCAGCGAGGCGCTTCTAATGAATACCACAAGATATGTTTTCATAGAGAAATGATAAATGTCAATACTTATTGGTAGAAGAAAGTGCCTTACCTGGAGCTATGCTCATACAGCCTGTGAAGTCAACATAATCAGAGAACAGCTGATTAAACTCTGCAAATGCACAACCTGATCTCAGTCTAGACCTCTCATACCTGTATACATCATACAATTATTTTCTACATAAAGGGTCTCATTATAATTATTATTTGAAAATATTAATTTTACCGGTTTAAATATAGTTTCGTAAGATTCATCATCAATGCCATCTCTGAGAGGGAAGTTAACAGCATAATATTTTCCTTTTCCTGCTCCAATATCCTGGAAAAAATATAACATAGTCAGAATAATTACTTTCCTTCAAAGCACCACACATAACAGACTGGAGAGTCTCTTCTTTCCCTATCTAATGTTGACTGTGGAGTGTCACAAGAAGGGCCCAACACTTTGTCAAAAAGTGGTATACCTCCAGATACTTTTTTTTACCAAAAAGTACTGATTTTTTTCTTATTTCTCCACAAAAACTGTCTGCCCTGTCTGCTCAGGATCCTGGCTGTAAACTGCTGAATAACTGGATGATATTAAATCCATAGGTCACCTAAGCTGATATCATAGCTCTAGATAAGAGGAGACATCAGGTAAGTTAGTTTTTTTTTATTTCTCCATAAAACATACACTGTAGGTACTCATTAGTAATGCCTCCAAAGGTGCTTCTAATGAGTACCTACAATGTAAGTTTCCATGGAGAAATAAGAAACGTATCAATACTTTTTGTCAAACAAACACACATCTGGAGCCTTAGATGCCACCTAGTGTCAGATCTGGATATACACTGTTTCCTCAGATTTTCCTCTGGCAGTGTTGCAAACTTCATTTAACATTACTGTTTATGAAGAGTCTCAATAAAACCATGACTCCCATTTTCTAATCTGTAGTGTGTTCTTTGTTTCTAGAAATCAATCTTGTTGACAATTATTGCCTGTCCAAACACTAAGGGTAATGGTACCAAAGCTCAAAAACAAAACAAAAAGTCATAGTAGTGCCTGGAATGTAGGCCTCTAGGACTGATTGGGATTTTGTCCTTTTTGGTGGAATACATCCTTTTCTGTGTTTAGTAGGACCATGGGTTAAATTACACTTTTTTCCCAATGTTGTAGATTTGGCAAGTTTTAATGGAGCATTCTTATGCATCCACCAATATTGTATTCAAATCTTACTTCTTCAAACATTGAAATTTTCTTGGTTTTGTTTACTTATTCGCTTTTTATAAGCATCTGTGTATGCGAGGCTAGGATGTTTGAATGCAGAATCTAGTGTTATCAGCCTTAGCAGGAAACTATTTTTTCGGTAATTCTTAGATTGTTAGTAGCAGGAAAATGGATTGGCAAAATCAATATGCTAAATCATATGGCAGTTTGGCAACTGCCCCCACAAAATAAGTTTCAGACGGTTCTCTTTTTGACCAAAAAATTAGTACCCACAGGAGAAATAAGAAAAATATTGTAATGGATTAGGTATATAATCACTTCTACAGCCTCGCTGTGGAAGCCAGCTTTTATGGCTTTTGTGCGAAGTTAAGCTACGGGGATCGCAGTTAGTACCTGGATAGGTGACCATGGTGCTTGTCTTCATAGAAGACCCGGTTTCACGCTACATTGGTGGCAGCGGTGGGATAAAATACAGTGTCCTTAGTGTGTTGCATAGGCTCGGCCCTTGGATTTGCCTAGTGAGGCGTGTGTGACTTCGGGACGAAGTCAAGAGAGAGGGGGAGAAATGTAACAGATTAGGTATATAATCACTTCTACAGCCTCGCTGTGGAAGCCGGCTTTTATGGTGACACTGGTAGAGTGATTGGCTTTTGTGCGAAGTTAAGCAACCGGGATCGCGGTTAGTACCTGGATGGGTGACCGCAGGGCTTGACTTCGTAGACGATCCAGTTTCACGCTACCTATACCCGGTTGTCACTGGGTATAGGTATATAACACACCTGTACTGCCTTGCGGTACAAGCCGGCTTTTATAGCGATGTGGTAGAGTGAAGGACTTTGAGTCCAGCGGACCGGGTTCGATCCCCGGTCGGGGAAAAATGTTATTTCCATTTTTTCACCTGTTACATTTGGCGCCCACCGTAAATAACCCACATCTGTGCATGAAACTCCTTGAGTCTCATTTCACGTGATCAGGGTTCGCACTAGGATTTCTTTTTCTTTCGCCACCATTTTCGCCAATTTGATTTTTTTTGTGCCATTTTCTTTAACTTTGAGCCAGATTTTGAGCCAAATTTTGGCCATTTATCGCCAAAGAATTATCTTGTCAGAAAAAAGGTGTTCATTTACTGATTCCTTTAATTGCAGCTATAGATTCAAGAGTCAGTATAATGTGAAATGTGTGGGGGACTTGAAAGTAATTCTTGCACTGATTTTTAAAACTTTTGCCGTAATTAATTAATTACAAAGTCATGAATTAATAATAAGTCTTTGTTTTGCATATCGAATGTTGGACACAAAAATGGAACACTTTACATGGAAACGAAAGTTCTGAAAAGTGCTGTATAAGCCAATAAATATAATGTTATTAATGTATTATACTGTAAGAGAATAACGTAACAATATTCATTTGTACCCTGATAAATGCGGGGTAAGTTTCTAACACAGCAGGTTTTACTGTTTTAAGGGAGCTAACTGCAACTGACTTAAAAGGGAGTTTACTGCAATTGCTTTACGAGTCTGGTCTGTGCGAAATGGAATGGGGAACAGCATTTCTTTATGAATCGCGCCAATAAAAAAGAGGAGGCATGCTTATACAATAAGTGGTTAACCAGTACATTGAACACCCTTCCGCAAGAAACTTGTAACTGCCAGTCTTGAAGCAGTGGAAGGAGCGAATGACCGTAGCAAATTTATGTGTTTCATAATAAATCGCTAAAATCTGTGGGGATCGAATGCGCGATCCGGACCATCGGCGACTAATGTGTCCGTCTCCGAGGCATTATTCGTGTTTTTTTTTTTGTGTTTTTTTTCGGGACGATGTTCGTTGATCGCCAAATAAAATTAATGCTCATAAGAAGGTACCGAAACATGCTTAATTAGGCACTGTCAAAGTGTACTTACCGCTTTAATAAGCTGAACCGATTAATGACAATAATTATTTCTTGTGTAATCAATTTGTTTTCCATCTTTGTGTTTGACATAGGGTTCTCACGATTACATTCTGGGTAAATTTCCGTGACGTAGGCTATGCGACTCTGACTAATTCCTGATTGGTAGTTTCGGCAGAGCGTCATGAATATTTAGGACGAAAGGCGTGGAAAGTGGGTGGTGCTACTGTCAAACTGCGCATCACGGCACGTGACCTTATATCACTTTCATCAAATTCAGGTTAAATTGATCAGCTACCATTTTCTGATCGATAATTGAGTTGCTAATTGGCAAATTATACAATCAAGGGAGGTGCGATAGACACACGCGACAATTATATGACTCAGTAGCGGGTAATTCAGGTGATATTTTTTTCGCCACTTGTTTTCGCCAATTTATGATTTTTTGTGCCAAATTTTATTTTTCTGCACAAATGGCAACAATGGCGATCGGTAACGCGAACCCTGCGTGATTCTCGGATTCCTAGAAATTCAGGGACGAATTTCAATTTGAAGGGGGAGAATGTCACCGGGTATAGGTATATAACACACTTGTACTGCCTTGCGGTACAAGCCGGCTTTTATAGCGACGTGGTAGAGTGTAGGACTTTGAGTCCAGCGGACCGGGTTTGATCCCCGGTCGGGGAAAAATGTTATTTCCATTTTTTCACCTATAACAATGTATAGATACTTCCTCTCATCTGAGGCTTTGAAGTTTTTGACAAATGCTTTACTTCTAGTTACACCATAACCTCTTTATAACACTATTGTTGGGATCCATAGCATAAACCGTGTTAGTTAAACAACCCTGTTATATCCAAACAAAAAAGTATAGATTATATTGAAAAATTACCATTTATGGTCATTTTTCAATGTAATCTATAGATTTTTTGGATCCATCTTTGAACCGTGTTATATCCAAAACCGTGCTATAACAACCCGTGTTATGAAGAGGTTGAAGTATACTTACTCTGAGATCACCCGTTCCTGGGAAATATTCCCCGTATTTATGGAATGAGACAGTCATAACACGATCAGTTGTGTAGAAAGCTTCCTCAACACCATCCCCGTGATGTATATCAATGTCAATGTATAACACACGCTGGTGATATCTGAAATCCAGAGAAGAAACAATATGTGGGATAGGTGACGTTCAAGGGAGCTAACTTTTTCCTACTCTCACACCAATGCAGTATTCTTAAAAAGAACAACAAAGATTTTGACCAGCCTTAACCCTTGTCCTGCTGAACCCTGATATACCCTGCCTTTGCAAGCAGTGTAGATCCAGATCAGTTGGCTTCTGAAGAAGCCAACTGATCTGGACCTGCATTGTTTATCATTCAGTATGTAAATTTATATCAACAATCTGGATTGTCATCTGATTGGCTGACAATTAGAAATGGGTGTTGCCTCTTAATTTATTCAGCTAGACAAGTGTTAACACCTGAACAGTATTTGTCAGTCTTTACCACTTGCCTATATATACATGTACATATACAGAGAGCTCTAGATTAGAGGGGTATCCAGATAATATTTTTTCTTATTTCTCCACAGAAGCATATATTATGGGTATTCCTTCTCAAAATAGACAATTCACCTGAAATGTCAACTCTAATTTCTCTGAAAAACGAAATATACATGAGAATTTCATGTGCTAAAATTGTGCATGGCACATTAAGGGATATCTTTTATTTTGGTATCGTGAGATAGGCGATATCAAATTTTATCATATAAAAAATTATTACAGTATCTCTTTGACAAAGAACACCGGTGTTTTCCTTGGAATCACTTTCGAGTTTTGAAAGTGCCATCTGACAATTGTAAATCTATGGACTATTAGTTACCAAAACAACCAAACTGATAGATTCAACTTTTCAATTCCATTTTAGTATGACGCTTGAAGCAGTTACGTAAGAATTTTATCAGGTAGAGCTCATAGAAGAAACATAGCTTACTTGAGAAGTTCTAATATTGCGAGAACTATATCGTTGACATAACAGAAACCTGATGCCTCTGACTTCTTGGCATGATGAAGTCCACCTGCCCAGTTCACAGCTATATCTGCCGCTTGCTTGTTCAGTTTCACAGCACCAGCTATAATACAAATACATCAAATGAGATGCTAAGAGACAGAAATGTACTTTAAAAATATGAAATTTCCATCTAGCAAAGATTGATCATCCTTTGCCGGGCCTTCTGAGGATAGCCAAAATGCAAAAATTGACAGGGTATATATATTTGGAGATTGGGTTTCAACAAGTTCCACTTTATCAAATTTTCAGAAATTTTCACAATACTGTTGTTGAACATCAATTATTAAAATTCAGTGGAGCAAAACCAAAACTATTTTCTTAAATAAAAGTTCCAAACAATAATTTTACTATAGAAAATGCATCTGATCAGACCATTTTTTGGCCATACATTTTATTATTGGGTAAATACATGTATTTTGACAAGAAGGTACAGAAACAGAAAGGAAAATATGGTCAATCAGAATAAACTTTTTTTTCTCTTCCTTTCAAATGAAATGCAAAAAAATGTCATACATTTGTACTAGTGATGTTGAAAGCACTGTAGTAATTATATCTACTGCTTCTCAATTTCGCAGCCCTGGTTATCAGTATAAACAGATCAGGTTATCTGTGGTGAATTCATCAACTTCTCTGCAGTTCGGTGTACAATGAGCATGTGGACCTTCAAAGTAAGCAGGTCTTATTAAACAGGAGTGTTTGGTGAAAATTTTGGGGTAATTTTGTCTCATTTCTCCATAATTATGTTGTCACAGTTGTGGGTACTCCAAAAAGTGCATCACAGCAGTGCTTCTAATGAGTACCCACAGAATATGTTTTCATGGAGAACTAAAGAAAATTATTTAAGAATTATCATAGGCCTAGATAAGAGTGGGTATCAGGTAATCGACAAAAACTTATGTTGTGGGTACTCATTAGAAGCGCCTCATCGCCGCACTTCTAATGAGTACCAATAAAATATGTTTTTGTCGAGAAATAAGAAAAGTATAGATACTTTTTGGTTGAAAAAAAAGCGCCTTATCAAGAGCTATGGAATTATCATTAAATCCTCCTCCTTAACAACTCTGCAATATGTATCCACTACTGAGTATTACTCACCTACAGAACCACCAGTTGAGAGCTGGCAAAACTCATACATTCCATCAAACACAGGACAATCTTCTCCAACATTAACTGAAAAGAAAATAAAGCTTATTCTAGAAAATCTCTTTCATGCTCACAAATACATCCCCAAATAAAAAAGTTAAACTATAATACCCCGCCATTATCGTGAGGTGGGCAGATAACTCCGTAAAAATTTGATGAAATGTGCCCATTAGCAATCCCAAACCAGATCTCCATAATATCAATGCACACACCAAGATTGGTGAAAATCCATTCATGTTCACTCAAGTTATCATCCGGAAACAAAAAACCTACAGACAGATGGACATACAACTGACGGACGGACAGACACACGGACATCCAACTATCATGGGCAGGGTATAAAAATTGTCAAAATCTTGACATCTGTATCATTCTAAAGCTCAAGTTCCATATACATGTATTTGGCCAATTTTTCATCTTATTTTCATATTCTTCCCTTCCAAACTGTTGACAGCTAATTAATTTTCTAATATATAAATTATTTAATGTGTGTTTCCTTTAACACACCCAGACGCATAGCATCCTAAACTCAAGTCCAACTTTCAAGTTTGTAACCCTAACAGTTTAAGTGGATTGTGTCAACAAAAAACACACAGAAGCAATGTATCCTTACATTTCTGTAAAAAAAAGGGTCATTTAACATGTCATCCCACACTAAGCATAAGATGACAAGGCCAATGACCTTTTTTTTTTTTTTACAGAAATGTAAGGATAGTGTGAGACTCAAGTAAAATACAAGACCTACATCTTTGCATCTGTTTGTTATATTCTGACATATTATCTGGTCGTATACTGCGCAGAAATTTGATGTAGTCATCACTGTGAAATTTTGTCATCTCTTCTTGTGTGGCCTTGTGAGGTCGCTGAAAAATATATAATATTATTTAATATCTACATGTACCCATGAATAGCTCTAGGTAAGAGGGTATCCACATACTTTTCTTATTTCTCCCTGAAAATACATGTTGTGGGTACCCATAACATATTTTTGTGGGGAAATAAGAAAAATATCAATACTTTTTAGTTGAAAAAAAAAAAAATGCCTATCTAGAGGTAAGCAAGGTACTTATCTATTCACAAACAGATTCTACAGCAGCCAATAATTTTGCAGGTGGACAATTAAGGTCCTGATCAGAGAGAGACCAGTATAGGCCTCCGTCATCAGCATGTCCTAGGGGACAATTTTTCGTGATCATGTCACTTTTTATGGTCATCAAATCAAGTTTACCTGTGTACACAGATGTTTAAGTTATTAGTACGACTAGCTGTCAAAGAATATTTGACTTAACTCAGATCCTGCTGAACTTGGATATGGCCTGCAATGTAGATCCAAATCAGCTGGCTTCTGAAGAAGCCAAGGCCTAAAATAATAAAGTGTATGTTTCAGGTTACCCAAACGTGCCTAATTTTTCACCACCGACCCTAAAGTTTTTAAGGTTTTTTGGGGGATTTCCCTGTTTGGCCATATTGTTTTCCCATTAACCTCATATAAAATCTTCAACAAAATAAAATTATTTTCCAACCTACCGTCCCTATTTAAAAATTCCATGTAACGGTTACTAACCTGAAACATATTTTTTTATTTGGTCCTACTGATCTGGACCTGCTCTGTTTGCCACTAGTATCATGTGACTTTGTATCAACAACTTGGATCAAGTAATCTGATTGGATGAAAATTATAAATAGGCATGGCACCTTAATAATTTATTCAGCATGGCAAGGGTTAAGGTACATGTACATTCATAGAGGAGAGGAAGTTCATCTTGGTAGCTGAAAATCAGTCCTACCATATTCCTACAGGAAATTCAAGCATATATTTTCTACTTTTTCATTCGAGCAAAATCAAGCATTTGACAAAATTAATCTTATATGTTCATGTATGTTCGTATCTTAAACTATGCACCAACAATTATTACCAGAAATGCTGTTAGATTATATCTTTTCTGCATTAAAATGGAATGATGGATGTAAACCAGTGCATCCTATCATTTCAAAATAAGCCTATAGTATCAAACAAAAACTAGATTGTACAGTCGATGGTATGCCATCACAAAATCCCCACGATCAGTGCTAATGTTGCTAATAGTGTGACGGACGGACTGAAAAATAATGTTGCTCTTGCACACCCTTTCCATGTGGAGAAGTCATGTACAGCAAGTTAGGGTAAATTTCTTTTTTTTTTTTTTTTTTCTTTGATTTGGGTTTTACGGCCCTTTCAAGAATATTTCACTTATATCGAGCCGATCGTTCATCGAAGGTGGGCGAAAACCGGAGAACCCGGAGAAAAACCACCTGACCATCCGTAAGCAGAACTTGGCTTTCCCACATATGACCCGAGCCAGGCTCGAACCACAGCGGTGAGAAACCTAATGGATCAAGAGTCAACTCTCTTATCCACTAGGCTACGGGGGCCCGTAGGGTAAATTTCACCCAGTGGTTTAGGAGGAGATAGTGTGACGACAGATGGACAAAAAAATAATGGTGCCCTCACACACCTTTACCATGGGTGGGGAAGTCATGCAGCAAGATGGTTTAATTCCGCCTAGTTGTATACGGACGGACGGACAGAGGTGTTCACAATATTCCCATCGCTAAAGCATGGGGATAATAAACAGCCAAAAGAAAACAGTCTGTATTCTTAATCTAAGTACATGTAAATGTACATGTAAGGAGTAAAAAAAAAAAGTAGCTGTGTTCCCATGAACCCGACCAACCCTGTTTCAAACACTCGACTCTGCTATTTTTTATCAGTAAAAATGCAAAATAAAAAAGTAAAGCACCGACCCTCAACAAAATACCTGTATTTTCATATACATGTAATTACAGGCCCGACCCTGTTCTTTTCTGCAGGAAAAATAAAAATAATTTTCTCCTTCCTACCAACCAAATTTTTTTTCAGCATGTTAGTGGAAACACAGCTATTTTTATTTTTTTTTTTTTTTTTTACGCCCAACATCTTTTCTAAACATATAAAATCCAGGTATGTACAGTATTTTTCTTGTAAGAGCACCAATCCTAACAAAGGTGCTCTTTAGTTGTAGCCCCAAGTACCGTATTTACCCTAAGTATTGGACCATTTTATTTCTTTACCATACTCCTCCTAAAATTCAAAATAGTCCATTCCACCATCTGTTGATCAGTGTGTTTAAGATATTGCTGTATGTATGGCAAATTGGCAAACAGTGTAGACCCTGATCAGATGCCTTACTTTGCAGCATCTGAGTCTACACTGTTTGCAAAGGCCCATCTGTCCTAATACTTAGGGTTACTTTGGTATATAGCATTTCATACCACTTTCTGTATAGGAACTTGAGAAGAAAATAACGAACTTTGAAATAAAAATGCTGTAGTCTTTAGGGGCAAACTTATGCATTTAAACGGGGCATTACATGATATGATGTATAACTTTTATAAGTATTGGAGGTATTTTGTACTGACTGCAAAGCTTAGAAAAGAATTACATACACATAACCCAAAATCATACCGGGAAGCTTAATTATCAAGATATTCCTGTAATGTTTAAACTAAAAAGAGAAAAAGAGTACTTTCAAACTTACATAAATTTCCATTTTTCTGTAGAGTCCATAGTTGAGTATTAAGTTGTGTGTCATACGGATTCTGTGTGGTTTCATCGGATGTCCTTGGCCATAGTAATAGTTTCCAATATCCCCTGAAACAATCAAAGGAGCTAACTATATCACTGCTACACCTATTTAGTGTAATAGAAAGCAATGGTTTGTATAGACAGGGTTCTCGGGGACGCAGAATCCTGCGTCCCGGGACGCATATATCATGGTCCGGACTCCTAAAAATTCCCAAAGCCGAGTCCGCCGGACGCATGTTTTTTTTCCCGTGGGACTACTACTAATTATGATCGGATTATTTGACTGAAGTCTAAAGTCCGCCACGTGTTATTCGTACCGTCGGTAGCATCTTAAAAGAACAGTAGTGATCCGCCGCGTGCTTTTCACACCTGCGACAAGTACCGTTATTTGCTAAGTAAGTGGTAGTTAAACAGGTGTTGGCAGTTCACACTTCAGCGATCGAGTAATTAAAGCATGCAACTGACACCGGTATGCAACCCTTTCCCTCACTGTGTATTGCTAACACCGACGACTGATTCATCGAAAACGCTGCTTGAGGCCGGCGTTTTTTTGGGGTTTTTTTTGTTATTAATAGATTTTTGATTTCCATTCGCTGAATTTTCGTCACTAACATCAAAAAAGCCCGCTTACTGTTTTCTGTTAAAAGCCTACAAGTGTACCTTACCCCTTCGCGAGATAACAGTCTGCGCATCTAAACAGTTATTCCTGCTTGTCACTAAAAAAAAAAAAAAGTTTCTAAGTCCCAGCGAATCTATCCCGTAAGCCCTGTGAAGAGTCTGATAGGACTGCTCAGATGCACCCCGGACGACGCTATACAATTTGGGACTGTTCTAGTATAAGTTACATTTTCCATTGCTCCCGCATGATGAAAGCGCGTGCTCCTTACGGTGCGCGTGCTCGTAAGGGTAACGTCATTTGACAGCGTGGCGGGAAACCGTTTAGGGAGAAAAACGAACTATTTCCATGTTGCATTGTAGAGCATTCTCTTGGATATGAATCAGACACATGTTTAAAAACAGAACTAAATTATCAAGACTTTTACGGCAAATCAAAGCAGTAGATCGAAATTTCAGCTAATGAAGAAGTCCCGGACATTTTTTTTCGTAACGTGTATTGATCGCAGCACGGTGCAAATGTAAACATTGAAATGACGTTTTGCGGGAAGCTCAAAAGAGGTGTCCATGATCAGAATGTGCGGATAGATTGCATATATAAGTTTACGATAGCATATAACGGAGCTTTCGTTGGTTTTGATTAAAATATTTTTCACTTAGTATTCAGAACACTCGAGATCACTTAACAGACAGCGACGAACGGTGGGGTATTGAATTTAAGTGCGACGATCTTTACCATGCAAGTAAAATAGATTAGGAGTATCATGTCTCCCTGATCTGCAAAGATGTCTCTAGTTCCCCATGAGGGAGATATGACATCATCCTAATTTCTGGGCCAACTCCATTGAATTAACAACATCAGGATGTGTGATAATGACTACCAGTTGGTTACATGCTTTGCTCGGAATAACACATAATGCAAAGCACCATAAAAAAGTATGTGAAAATAAGGAAACTGATTCTCCATCAGGTATTTATAGAATGAAGTTACCAGGGACATGCTCAATATCAAAGGAGAGTCATAAAAAAAAAAAAAAATGGGACTCCTATTTTGGGGGAGTGGGACTCCTACTTTTTGGCTGGGAATCCTACTTTTTACAAAAAGGGAGTCCCGGACTCCTACTTTTAAAATGCTAGTGAGAACCCTGTATAGAGTAACCCAACCCTACTTAGATTTTCTAGTGAACCAGTGATTACCGGTATAGGATGCATCTTAAGGTACTGAGTGAACCTAAACATTTTTTGCTGTATTGACAAAAAAGACAAGAAAAGGACAATTTTTATGGTACAATTTCTATTGCTGTTTGTTTATTTTGTGTGCAAATGTGTTTTTTCAATACAAAAAAAAAAATAGATTAAAACCAATAATAATTTTGTACCCACTCGGCCTACATTTTTTGACATGTTATCCTTTTGATTTGGGTTTTACGGCCCTATCAAGAATATTTCACTTATATCGAGCCGATCGTTCATCGAAGGTGGGCGAAAACCGGAGAACCCGGAGAAAAACCACCTGACCATCCGTAAGCAGAACTTGGCTTTCCCACATATGACCCGAGCGAGGCTCGAACCACAGCGGTGAGAAACCTAATGGACTAAGAGTCAACTCTCTTATCCACTAGGCTACGGGGGCCCGTGACATGTTATCCTAAACAAACTATAATTTGTCCAGAATGTGACAAGCTCAAAAATACCCATATAATTATCAGCCTATTCATTAAGTTTAGATGTAGGCAGCTAGAATCTGAAAGAAAAGGGCAGCTGCAGGTATTAATGAGAGTGGATTACAGCAGCCGATTTTTTCAGCCATTATTACAAAAGACAACTTTTTTGACTTCCTGTTTGTTTTATGGTAAATTGTTCCCATCTGAAAAAGGGGCCTACTCTTAAAAGAGCAAATTCTTTCCTTTTAGAGTAGACCCCTATTGATAAGGGAGACAAAAATATTGTTAAAAGAGTTGTCTCCCTGGAAGGTGTACCCATTTCCTGTAAGATTGCATATGAGGAGTCTACAAAGACCCACAAGTAGAAGGCTGTGCTTGAAGAGCAGAAGGCAGTTCAGCCTTCTGCCCGCTACTAATGATAATGCTGAATTACAAAAAATGTTTGGATAGATATGCCCGAGTAAACAGCATTGTAGACCTAGCTCAAACTGCCCTTAAAGCAACAAGTTCACTAGACAAAAAAAAAAAAAAAAAAAGTTGACTGTTGCTTGGGTAATGTCAAGAAAAACAAGAAATTGCCAAGCAGTGCTAATTAGATAGTAAATAGATTCCACCACAAGAACCAATATATAACAGACAGACATACAGTAGAAGGACAGGAAAACAGCATATCCCCCGTAAACACAGTTTGTGGGATTACTCCCTACCAGACCTGAGGTAATTGTAATCTGTGATCACAATTACTTGTAATCGATTACATTTTCTGAGTAATTGCAAAGTAATCAGTAATAATGAATTTTCATGATTACAAGTAATCATAATGTAATCAATTACATTGCAAAATGGCCTGTAATCACGTTTACTTTGTGATTACTTTACAATTAAATTTTGAAACTGACACTGAAATATCCTAAATTGTGTTCTGTTAATAACTGAACAACAACCAATGTATCTTAAATTAATAATACAGTTCTGTTATTATGTTACAGTTATAAAAAGAATGTATTGTTGCTGAAAGACAGGTTGTATTTCGCTGCACTGTAGATGAAAGGAAAAAATAAGCACCAATTTGTTTTTCATAAAGACAGAAAATGAAATTAACTTAGTTTCTTTATCCCAAGGAAGACAATTAAATTGATACTCAATTAATCCTTGAAAATGGGTTGTAATTAACTTTTTTAGCTGTTTCCAAAATTTCAAAAATCTTATCCACTGCTGTGCCGGCAGATCATTAATTTTGCTATTCACACGTTTGTTTGTTTTGCTAAGCCCTGTCTTTGACAATTAATTGTTTATTGTATCTGGATTGATTACCACATTATATGTGTAAACTGTGAAATAGGGTGTCAAAACAGTCTTTAATTAGAGACAGGAATTAGTCTGAAATATGCTCTAAATTCATTTTCAGAGTATTCTATTTACCTTATACTCCCTAGCATAGCATTTAAAGTAAGTACCCCAACCTTTTTGGGAAATCCATATGACTGTGCCAGCACATATGAAAATAGTTTTTAGCATACCAGATTCATTATTCTTAAAATGCCCGCCCCCTGTACAGTCACTCTAGCACTGGGACTTTAATATAGGAAAATCAAATGGACTTAGAGATAATTGCTCAGTTTCAGTTTTATTCAGACAAATGTGCTATGATAATAACAATTTAAAACTCTGATCATTTCTAAAGTTACACAATGCCTGAAATGTATACATCACATTAATATGTCCGTGCAAAGAATACCCAAGTAAACCCCTTTCTTACATGAGTGAAAATTTGGTTAAAGAAGGTTCATATTATTTCTTTTATTCCTGGTCCACTATAAAGCATCAAAAATGCATATTTTGAGCAAATATAAGAAAAGTAACCTTAAGTTCCATCTAATATGTAATCTGGATAGCTGTTGCTATTTCACTGCAAAGGCATATATGTAAGCTTGACTTACTTGAAATTTGTTGATATTCGGAAGAAAATAAGCTATCACTGGGATATGAAAAGCCAATTTTTTTTTTGTGTCTGTGGATTTTAGGACAGTGCTACTGATGAACTTAGTAAACTTAGTGATGACTAAATAATGTTTAAGCTAATAGTGCTTCAGTGTAAAGCTTCCCTTCTTTAAATTTTAAAAAATGGACAGAGCCTGTATGCATAAAATTGCTATGATTGCTGTCAGTATGATTTCAAGTAACAATATACTATATAGATTTCAAGTAACAATATACTATATAGACACAGGGGTCATCCTAGGGCTTTCAGAGAGGGAGGTTTTGTGACAATTTCAAAATTTCAGGGAGAAGTTTTGGTCCAAATTTTGGATTTCCCTATACATTCTATACATTTTACTTCTCCCTCAGCTCAACATACGGAGAAGTCATCCAGCTTAGGGAGACTTTTTCTCCCAAATCGCCCTCTAGGATGACCCCTGTAGACATAAACTTGAAGATAAGTATCAGTAATTTTGCAGATAAGGAATAATTATTAGTTTGACAGTCAATATGACGGCTACTTGATGAAATGAAAATTGCAAAAAAATTAAATCACTTGTTTCTGAAGATTTCTTTTCACTCATATGCATTCCTCTGTAAGACATGCATAGTTATATTTCTCCAACAGGAAACAAGGTTACCTAGGGAAAGTAATCATAAGTAATCATAATGTATTAAATCATGATTACTTCTGTAAAGGAATTGTAATCGATTACATTCACTTCAAAAGTAATTGTAATCTGTAATCATGAAATTCAAAAGTAATTGTAATTGTAATCGATTACATTTGAAAGTAATCAACCCCAGGTCTGCTCCCTACAAACAACAGTTTGTGGTTTGTGGGAATGTTCTAAAAAACACAGTTTGCTGGGTGGGGCAGGGGTATAATTGCCGGGTAGAGAGGCCAGGAAAACAAATGTTTTATTTTATAAAGGCAACTTTTTATCCTGAAAATGTTAACTGTCCTAGGAAGTTAAAATATTGCATCACATCATTTTGTCTCAAATGTCATGAAAATTTGGGTTTCAGTAGAGTTGTAAACAAAGCTTGATTGATTGATTGTGTTGGGGTTTAACGACACGTCAACCCTTGAGGGTCATTTTGTGTCGTCTCCCAGAGAAAGTGAGAAAAGAGATAGAAGAGAGAGTAGAGGAGATGAAAGAGAGGCACAGGGTAGAAAGAGGAACAGGAATGAAAGTGAAGAAACAGAAGAAATAAAAACATTCCCCCTCTACCCTTACCCACTACAAGGATAGCAGGCCTTGCCCAACTGTAAGCCAATATCAGTTGGACGCCCTGGTGATGTAAGATACACAGCACCTTCGCACCACCCGACCACCCCCTGTAAACAAAGAATATTTTTATTTGGCCTCGAGATACAGTTCCAGGGTTTTCCTTGTCCCTCGGAAACACGAGACTTGGCCCCTTTTTAGACACTGATGTCCCCTAAACCTTCATCTTAGAGAGACAATGATGTCCCTTAAAATTTGAAATATTTTCTGTAAAATTCAAGCAGTCAGCCCCCTAAAGTTACTCCATGTCCCCTAAAATATGGGTCAAAAGAGATGTATGTTATCTTAAATAAATTTCTGAGGGAAAACCCAGCTGTTCTCCATTCAGCCATCATTTGGACAGATTATTAGGAAATCAGACTGACTTTTCAATTTTTTGGATACCCATGGCAAGGAAAGTAACGTTAATTGTATTTTAAAAGATGCCCATACAGGGACTTAGATATGGGAAGGTTTTAAGCAATTGGGTATTTTGGTCTATTTCTTATTGAATTGGGTATCAGGAATTTTCTTTTGGGTACCCTGTTATATATATTACTGATTATTGGGTATTTACCCCATAGATTTACTTTGAATTTTTTTTTTTTTTTTTTTCAGAATTTTAATTGGGTAAATACCCCAAAAAGCAGCTTATCGAAGGTGCTGTCCATGTTTCAGATGACGGTAATGACGGTAACAACAACCAATTCTTTTTTTACAGCATAATAGGTCAATGCCTAGAGCCTAGAATAAAAAAGTGTGTGTTTCAAGTTACCTGACCGTGCCTAATTTTTCGCCACCAACACTAAAGTTTTTAAGAATTTTGTGCAGATTTCCCCATTCGACCATATTGTTTTCCTATTAACCCAATATAAAAACTTACAACAAAATGAAAGTATTTTCCAGCCTACCGTCCCTATTTTAAAATTCCATGTAACCTGAAACACACATTTTTTATTTGGCCTAATGATAAACTGATAGGAAAAGCAAGTTTCCACAAGTGGATCCACTTAATCATTATGGAACTTCAAGGCACAAGCAAAATTTATGGGTTACCAATATTACCTCTGGTAACATTATTTATCCTACATCTATTGTTTGTGTTGAGGTTTTACGACCCAATCAACCCAATGGGGTCATGTCGAGCGCCTTCAGTTTACCTAATCACACGTTTACTGGGCAGGCTTAGTCCTCTAAGCGGATAACCAGTATTGTGCACATTCTTTCGCCAGAAACTGACAACTGCTCTTCTTGAATCAGCGGAAGGGAGAGAATGACCGTAGAAAATATTTCACGATCAATCTCTACGAAAGAATGTTGCCGACCTCGGCAGGGGATGAACCCGCGACCTCCTGGTCTCCAGTCAGACGGCGCATCCAACTGAGCCACCGAGGCTGGCTATCCTACATCTATAGATGGACAAATAGGCCTTAGCAAACAGTAAAGTAAAATCAAATTTGCCATTCAATCACATCATTTGAGAAAATCTCACCCGCTAGTCAAATTTAAACCTTGTCATGCTGAATAGACCACTCTAAACACTACATTACACAATAAAAATCATTCTGAACCTCTCGGTCTTCAACACAGAGTACATTCTAGGCTCATTCCTATTGGATGGCAGAAAGTTGTTGTTTACATTTATCGGACATTAAAATTGCTGCTGTTTCTTTTTTTTTTTTTTTTTCAAAAACATAAAGCATTTTCATTCGTTAAAAGTTTCTTTTCAGAAGAGATTCTCATCGAGTGATCATTTAAATGTCATCACCACAAATATTAACACATATTTAGACTATATACAGACTATATACTAGCTAAAACTAGATGTTAAAATTGGTCACCAAAAAGCAAAATTAGGGTTGCGCATGTGCCTGCTGATATCGGAAAAATATTATTGAAAGAGTTGTATTTGCCTTAGCAAAAGTAGTCAAATTGTTTGGTTTGCATCAATTGGTATCAATGGGACCTGAAATGTTTTTGCCATCACAAATTATTGGTCATGTGGCAAAACATTGTAATCACGCGATCAGTAGCCGGATGAAAACAATAACATTAAAAAAGTCTATAAATTAAGATGTCACACCCTTTTCTAATTGTCAGCCAATAAGATTACTAGAAGTTGATCCAGGCTGCTGATACAAATTTACATACTGAATGACAAACAGTGCAGATCCAGATGAATTGCCTTCTGATGAAGCAAACAGAAGCCAACTGATCTGGATCTGCATTGCTGGCAAAGACAGGGCATATCCAGACCCAGCAGGACCAGGGTTAAGGATGAACAGTCAGGAGTTACAGTGAACATAGTTCCAGATAAGGCCACAGTTTGTTTTTAGGTTTACGGGAGAGTCTACCGTCTGATTTTATCCCCTCCAGAAAAATAAAATTTGCATTTCAATTTTTATTTTATGCCCCCACCCTTCGAATTTAGGGCTGAAATACTGCATTTTTTTTTTTATTTCATCATCCACCCAAGGGTTTTTTTTTTTCCACATTTTTATTGTTATTTTTATTCCTACCTCCCAACAACTTTTTTTTATTTCATCATCCACCCAAGGTTTTTTTTTTCACATTTTTATTGTTATTTTTATTCCTACCTCCCAACAACATTTTTATTGTTATTTTTATTCCTACCTCCCAACAACAACATTTTAATAAATCTCCTGTAAACTTAAAAAAAAAAAACGTACTCTGGCCTATTAGTATGGTTTTCAACCATGAAGAATTCATATTTTTCTTATTTCTACATGAAAACATATTGTGAGTCATAAGCACCTTGTTGAAGTGCTTCTAAATAGTACCCACAACATGAGTTTTCATGGAGAAATTACAAAAAAAATATTATTAAATACTTACTATAGATTACATAGGAAAATCACATTAGAACCTTTCAATACCGACTCATTTTTCGCTATTTTGATGGCTCAGTCATATGACTGCCAAAAATCCACATACACAGTAATATGTTTTTTTGGCACTGCCTTTCAGTATCGGCACCGCTTCACTCTATTGCTATAGAAATAGAATGTTCAGCCCGTGCTCCACAAGCTTAAAAATGGCCGTAGAAAGGCTTGAATTGTAAAACTTTTCATTTATTTTGTTTTCAATGACCATTTTCTAGATGTTTTACATGATTTGCAAGAAGAAAAAAATCACAAAAAGGCTTGTAAATAGCTTCAAAAATGCATGCAAGTAAACGAAAACATTGCGGCATTGTCAGTATAGAGTGTTGCTAATGTAAACAAATCTAAAAATAGGTAGCGTCTAAGAGAAACAACTCTGTGTATACAAGTCATGGGAATCACCCTAGAGTTTTCGCATACACCTTTTTTCTTTTTTTTTTTTTTTTACCTTGTATAATTGCTCACTAATGTTATCATTTTATTCATTGGAACTGTCCTGTATGTTTATTTTTCTCCAGTCTTCTAAGTACTTGAATGCACATGCATAAATACAAACTTCAGAGTTTTGCATAGTATTAGTGTTATAATTGCTGTTTAAAATCATTTTTGGACATATTTGTTCTCAATTTGAAAATTGTTAATTTAGGCAAGAATGGACACTAAATAAATTATATTCACGACAACATTTCCCAATTTTCATGTGTTTTATTATAAGTATGAAATAAAAAGGCTATGATATGGTCAAGGTATGCCTCTAAGTCATATTGGCACCGGTAAGTCATATTGGCCTGAGGGCTAAAGCCCTTGGGCCAATATGACATACCAATGCCAATATGAATAAGGGCACACCATGACCATACAATAACCTCTAATTATGACATGAGGATACCACCTCTTACCTGGAGCTGCATTTCTGTCTGAAAATTTAGGAAAATTACCATAGCAACAGACAAGGCAATGAAAAAGAAATATCTTTTTCAACCAAAAATTACAAATATTTTTCTTATTAATTTCTATGTAAAAATACAGTCATGCACACATGTTTTGGGTGCTCACTGCAATGCTATGTAATGAGTATTGACAATATAGCCTGGAAACCCATAACTCCGTTCACCTAAGGCTGAGCAATCCTGCTATCATTTTTTATTGCAAGAATGGTTTTATGTGCATATATTTTATACATTTGACTAAATACCTATAAGAATCCCAAGATTAAAAGAAATAAATATCATATCTTTAAATTCTACACTCTTCAGAATGTGAAGGGGGTGTTTAGGGCATAATCTCATAACTCCGTTCACTCAAATTTCTTTGTTTATCACAGGCAACCAGATTTATTTTATGCATATTTTATATAATGAGCATTTAATTTATACTATAACTGTTCTAAAATTGTTGATACTATTTGTATTCATTCACATGCTTGTCACTGGTTAGTGATTTTTTGGGGGTACCCCCTAAATATTTAGCATTTTGTGATAAATTTTGATTTTTATGCATAAAATTGTAAGCGATAACTGATTTTCTTCAAAATCAGCTATAATGGTAGTTATTTCTTGTTAATTTTAATGTGGCATAAATTACAGAAAGATTTGTTGTCATATTATTCTAAGCAGAAGGTGAACGGAGTTATGGGAGTGAACGGAATTATGAGAACATGCCATATGTGTTAAAAAAATAAATAAAAATCTGGATACTCTTCTTATCTGGAACAGTCATAAAAAGGATGCCCTAGTATCAAATGAGCCATTGTGCTAGTTCTAATAGGTTACCAATTATATTACTGCCTATAAACTTGAACGTAAACTTTTAGTCATCGGTCATGTACTGTCTTGAACATTTTAAAACATAAAGCAAAATTTGTGCCAAACTGGGTACACTCACTATGAAAACATGAACACCTAAAAACCAGGTTTTTTGTGCTTCCATAGACAACCATTTCACAAAATCTCAGTGGATATTTTTCTGTTAGTTCTTGCTTCAAATAAAAGGAAAAATGTATTAAATACATGAAAAACATGAATTTTATTCATTTCATGCATAAAACTCGTTGAAAATCAATGAAATCAAACATGAAAATAGAACACTTAAAAATCGGGTTTCTGTGCTTCCGTACACAAAAATAACACTGTTTACAGAAAGTAGGTCATGCTAATTCAGTTTGAATTTTTACATGATAAACCTGAGCGTATAGCGTTCAGGTGGTTCTAAAATCAACAATTCTACTTAATGTCAATGCCGACATAAAAAGCGGCTCAATTATGAACCGGTTTAAGGAATATTGCCATAAAAATTGTGCACGCGGGTTCTTCTGCAAAGGGGAAAACAATGGGGAATAATGCTCCAAATTTCAAGTCTGAAAACACGTTCAAAATCCGATGAAATGGCGAAATACTCGCGACATGAACAACATGAAATAAATATCCGTAAAATGGCACAGAAAATTTAGTAATCATACCGTCATAATAATAGCAAATTCGCTTTTTGCTATGTGGTTGCGATGCCATCTCTTCGAATGCTTTTCTGTGTCAGCGCCCTCTACTGGGGAAACACCGATTTTCGTGTATATCCGATAAAATCCGCACGCAACCGTCACGGGGTTCGTCAAAGTATGGAACCGATAAAATGTCATACGTAAAAACTAAACGACGCCAAGGCCATTTCTTTTTTTTTTTTTTTTTTTTTTTTTTTTTTTTTTTTTTGTTTGTTGTTGTTGTTGTTGACACATGTATTTACACGAAGAACAAGTTTGACTGTCTATACATTTTCTATCACCTCTTTTCGAGTATTATGTGGAATTTAGACTGCGCAGATGCAAGAATAAAAGAAAAAGTTACAGGACAGTATTTAAGACGTGATAGAGCGAAAAAAAAATGAGATAGTGTTAAACCTTTTTTTGCTAGACAGAGGCGTATTTATTTAAATAGTCATAGACGGGGTGTCAAAACGTTTCCAGTTTAATGGGGCAAATTTCAGACATTACTTTTTAGGGTTAGGGTCTAAAATATTAGGTAATTTTATGGATAAGTTGTTATTTTTGTGGCTATAAGCCCACTTTGAATGCTGGTATTACCTTAATAATCCAAAGAATTCCTGGAAGAATTTTCATTAACTATGACCGTTTCGGTTCTCATCGCGAATCTTTATCAGACTGTGACCTTGACCTTTTGAGGCCACGGGATCTGGACCGCCAATCACCTGACCGGCTACCAATGGCAAACAAAAAACCCGCCGCATACCGCCCAAATCGCAGGCCCCAACCCCGGTCCTCGTGGGGTGGGGGTGTAATTGTATACCTGGCCTTTGAAAAAACAGACCCATTCATACTTGATCGCCTGAAATGTCGACCTATCAATATATTGCCCTTTGATTTTTTATACCCATTCATCTACTCTTCCCTGTTTACATACATGTTTACAAATAAAACAAAAATACAATTGTATTTCACAAATTAAACGCCATTTATTTATCATCTTGTACACTGGCACGTATATTACACTAGCTCAGCTATCTAACCCAATTATTCCTAGTGGACTCGTCTATCCTTATCAGATGGACGAGTCTATTCTTTGCAAAGTAGGGCCTCTCATATACTAATAAAAAAAATCGGGTCAGTCATATACATTTTGTTGAAAAAAAGGGGGCTAATAATATGCCTGGCAGCGCTGAAAAAGGGGGCCATTCGGCACGCACATCTATACTATGCCATATATAGGAAGTAAGTCCACCCGGCGAGCCCCGGCCCCGGTACACGATGCGCGGAGACCCACCGACCGCGATAGCATCCGGGCCGCTACGCACCCCCTCCTCGTTCAAAAACTGACGACACGGCCAAGCCCAGTGACACGATACGCCACCGCAGCCCTATCAAAACATGGCACAGACTACCCTCACCCCGACCCGGCCCAGCCGTGCACGGCGCACACCTGTGGCACTCTTTCAACCCCCGCCCTCGATGCCCACCCAACACTCCGCCCGCCCGACACATGCACTCCAATCCACAACCGAGGTACAGGATCCCGCACACAACACCACAGACACCCCTCCACCCCGTGACGGAACAAGGCCCTTACTCCACCAGCGCGCAATATTCAGTGAATTTTTCTTATTTCGAAACGGAAATACATATTGTGGGTACTCATTAGAAGCGCTTCGTGGAGAAATAAGAAAAATCAACAATTGCTAAGGTGCACGACCCGCCTCATTCTCGCCTGTGGATGTACTTAGCCTCGGGCTTTTGGCGATTCCTTTGTCTAGATCTTGTCAGTGTTGTCGGTGTAACCAACATTTTATCAAAATATTCCATATTATTAAAGACTTACGGCTATTATCATATTTTGGCCTCAGCGTTGCATCGGATAGTGAAAATTGGCATTTGGCAAACTAATTGGGTAGATCGTCGGTATCAGTCTATGTGCGGAAAACTATCAAAGTATTCCTAAGGTTTCAAGAGTCATGGGTATTTTCACTGTCGCATGTTGGCCTCGGCATTGCCTCGGTCAAGGAAAATGGCATTTTATTAAAAGATCCCGTAATATGGTTGAAGACCTACGACGATTTCCATATTTTCACATTTTTTTCTTCAGCGTTGACTTGGTTAAAGAAAAGTGGCACTTGGCAAACACATAGGCTAGATCTTGTCGGTATCTATCAGTATGCCAAAAATTATTAAAATATTCCCAAAGTTATGGCCATTTTTGCTAACTGACCACGGACGGACAGACGGACTCACAAGGTGATTATATATAGGGCTCTACATCGCTCGACTTTTCGTCGCGTCGTGCAATACTGCGTGAATACTTCCTCTTATCTGGAGTTATGCATATTATTAGAATTATCTCTTCAAGTTCTCTTGAAACAACCAACAGAGATGAGCGGGAACTTAGCAAATATCTTATCATGTGCTTTCAATGAAGACTCGGATCAGCCTGCACACCCGCTCAGATCCATCCCTCATTTCTTCAGCAAAGGCCGCCGTATCCTTTCTGTCAGATGAGATCACACCATTTTTAATCCCAACTTTGAAAAAGTTGAAGGTGCATATTGCTTTTCATTACGAAAACACGACTATTCAAATATACATGTATATTGAAAATTTCACCACCAAAAATGAAAGTTTCCAGATAAAAATTCTGATATTTTTTTATATTCCTGCTCAAAACATAGATTGTGGGTATTCGTTAGAGTATCCACGCGAGGCGGTTCTAACGAGTGCCCACAATCTGTTTTTGAGCAGAAATAAGACAAATAATGTATACCCCTGTAAACCCCAGTTTTACTATATAAAGTGTGGTTTAAGGCAAGGGCGAGGGGGCGGGGTTGTGTCAAAATAATATAGGTATGTTTTCGTGGTGACTTTGTTCGTCCATTTGTTCGTTCATCACACTTAACATTGTGTACAAGGTAACTCAGAAAGTATTCGAGCTAGGGCTTTGATAGTTGGCAGAGTTTGGGGGGACTGGGGAGAAGATCACCTGATTAACCCGTTTATGCCGGGTGGACTCTTCTACCTAAATTCTTTGGACCAGTCCATTTCCAGTTTAAGGGGGTGTCTGGTCAGTTTCTATTAGTACTATATTTTAATTGAAATGTCTGTTATTAATGCAAACAGTGTCCCATTTATGGACCTAGGAGCAAAAAGGTTAACTTTTGATGGGGGAAAAAATGAGATTAAATTTATGAGTGATACCACTTTTCAAGTTTAGGATTTTGTGGGGCCAAGTATATAGTTAGTGGCATAGCGTCTTACAAACATGCACTTTCAGTTTGACACTATGCTACCAGTGTATCCTCAGATCAGCACAGTCTCATCTGGATAAACCCTAGAATTATTAGTTGGTAAACATTGCGGGAGGACAACTAACATAATGTATGGACTGTATATTCTATTAATGAACGGTGTAGACCCTGATCAGACTGAGCGGATACGTAGATTTATCTATGTCCAAGCTGGTCACACATATCATACGGTCGATTTCTGTTTGAATTGTCTTCAGGCGCTCGCTTCTACAATAACCTTCATCGCTCTCTGAGCAGATTTAGCAAACAACATATAATGATCTTTTTTTTATTTTCCTGGAAAGGAGGAGAGAACTTGCATGATATGTCAAAGACTATTTTCTGGAAAACATTGGGAAATATTTCAAAAGGTCAACTGCTGATTGTTTTACTTAGCAGGCTATTAAGGCCATCAAACAGCTTTCCTTAAAACGCGCTCTTTAACAACAGATCGTCAGGCACCCAGGCTCGTCTTAAAGGCAAACGCAGTTTGGTGAGAAATGTACCGGACATGCAGGATATTAACTTACCAAGCATTTTAATGCAAAGTTGATCAAAATCGAATGAATATTAAGGTTTGAAGATATCAAAAGTGCTTTAATGGGCGCCGCCATTTTGAGGCTTTATATCAAAAAATGGGAATCCTAAATCATCATCACGAAAACATGCCTATATAATTTTGACCCGCTTGCACCCCACTTTTATATAGTAAAACTGGGGTTTACAGGGGTATACATCATTTTTCTTATTTCTGCTCAAAACATAGATTGTGGTACTCGTACCCACAATCTATGTTTTGAGCAGAAATATGAAAAATATCTAAATTTTTTATCTGAAAATTTTCATTTTTTTGGTGGTAAAATTTTCAGTATATTTGTATAGACGTGTTTTCGAAATGTATTTTATATTTGTGTACATAGCTTCTTCTCTTGTATAGGCATTTATGGATTTTGCTTGAAAACTGCATTATTTTCTATCAGATTGATGATTTTAATTAATATTCTGAAATATTTAGAACCTCATTAAAAATTCAAAATGGTGGCGCCATTGATATCATTTTTTTTTTTTTTTTTTTTTTTTTTTTTTGTAATCTCTAAACGTCATTGATTTCCTTAGATTTTATCAGATTTTATAAAAAAAAAAAAAAAAAAAAAAAAAAAAAAATACAGCATAATATATGATTTGTTTGTTAAGAAATTTCATTCAGATACATTCTTCACGAACCTTGCGTTTGCCTTTAACCATGTCTGGTTAGAAGAGTTTATGTTTAGTATTCCTGTCTCCGGGACTTCTGTGTCTTGCCATTTCAGCCACTTTGGCCTTCACTAGCTTTTTTTTTTAGAAAGTTTGACATTTTTAGCCTAACATTTTTCTAAATGGTTATATTTTTCTGGACAAGCTGGCAGATTGTCTGCGTCTCACAACCACTGAAATGAGCAGTCTCAAACATTTCAAGATGGTCTTCATGGTATTTATCTCATCATCGATGTGGGCTAAAAACTCAAAGACTAGTCCAGTAGCTTTTCGGAAATAAATATATATTTAACCAGTTGTAGCACATCAAACATTTATTGATAGTTCAGAGATAATAACCCAGTAAGCATCCTCTATAAATCTATAGCGGGCCGTAATTGGCCCGTCAGGGTAGCAGACGGGCCGATAACGGCCCGCTGTAGACTTATAAAGAATGCTAGCAGGGAACTTCTTTCACACAACGACGAATACAAATGTACATCACATATATAATTATTCTTACGAAGTGAGGATACAACAGTCGACTCCGTCCACCCGCCTGTCTGACTTTCCGTGATAATGATGATGATGAGCTGGTGTTTCACGTCCTTTTCAGCATTATTTAAGTCCTATCGAGATGATGGATGGGGGATAATGAAAGGCTCTGTGCAGTGAAGTGCCGTACAGGCATTAGGTGAATTCCTCTAGCGGGATTCGAACGAGACCTCGTGATGCGAAGTCGGGAGAGCCAACCACTCGGCTACCCGGACACGTTCCCGACTTTCCTTAAGACTACCTCCTTATACATTGTTGGATGGACCAACCAATTTGTTGTATATCTCCCCTATATGCTATAAAGAAATGCAATACCATATTAGTTTTTGACCTATTCCCTGAGGTCTGAAAGGGGTCAAGGTCAAATTCCAATGTGTCGCTGTCTTCCCCTACACAAATGGACGGATTCCAACCAAAACTGTTATATAGTTACCCTTGTATTAAGTCCGACAACAACCCACGGTTTTTACTCCGACTCTGCAGCCCAGGCTGTAGGAGGAGTGCGTGGGTTTAGGACAGGGCAAGGAGCTCTAACACAAAAATGAAAGTCTGGGGACTTCCGATGGTATGCCATCGACTGCGAATCTAGTTGTTTTTATTCACAAAATGAGGCATGCCTAAAGCTTTCCGCTGTTTAAAGAAGGAAAAAAAAATCTGGAGTGTCTGTCGATACCCCGCTCCCGCCACCAAGAATGATCAGGATACAGGTATTATGGGGTGTTACATGTCTACCAGATATGTGGAGAGACAGGTAGCAAATTTGGTTGAGACCTGTGCAGTGATTTCGGAGAAGATAACGTGACGGAAAAAGTACGCCAAGTTGACCTTTTGTCCCCTCCCCTAAGGATCGGGTAAAATAATCGCTAGGATGTTGCTCCATTGTGACATATGGGGTAGCTATTCAGGAACTTTTGTTTCAATCCGCTCATACAATAGGATAGGCGAAGATAGCGTAACGATTATAATATCGCCCCTTTGTTGGAAACAATATGTTTGGTTTGTTTTGGAGTTTTACGGCCCATTCAACACTGTTAAGGTTATGTCGATTTACCTAACCATACTTTTCCTGGACATGTTTAGTCCGCTAAGCAGTATGTGCGCATATTTTTTCGCCAGAAACTGACAATAACCCTTCTTGAATCAGCGGAAGTGGGAGAATGACTATTTCATGATCAATCTCCACGAAAGAATGTTGCCGGACCCGATAGGATCAAACCCGCGACCTCCTGATCACCAGTCGGACGAGCATCCGACTGAGCCACCGAGACCGGCTTTCTTGAAAAAAAAACAAAAAAAAACACACACACACACAAAAAACATGGGTATAGAAATAAAGGAGAGACGGACGGCCGACCGGATGAACAAACAGACAGGCAGACAGACCGATAGATAGATAGATAGATAGGAAGGCAGGCAAGCAGACGGACGGACGGACAGAAGACAGGCAGACAGACAGGCAGTAAAGTTAACTGTTGAAATTATGCATGTTTCTTCACTTTTTTCGTTCTTTTTTATCAGTTATAGCAAAAGACACATAAATAATGCAGCTGCGCACTGCGCCTGCGCAGCATTTATCATACACTACTCAGTACATGTTCAGTTCGACAAAATAGTCTGGATCTTGAAGCTGTTTACCTTTCACCCCTGAGTTTCTGAAATGGATTCTTCCATCTCTGAAGTTGGACACATCTATTGTAACAAACAGGGGTCTGTCAAAAAAACAAAACAGAATTGCAAACAGTGTAAATCCTGATGAGATGGCTCGTTACGAGCCGTCTCATCTGGATCTATACTGTTTGCATTGGTCTGCCAGACTGAGAGGGCCAAGGTGAATATATACACCTGAAAGATTTTGAGTCGCAAGGTCAGAAAACGTACCTTCGGACATGTGCGCCCACAGATTCAGATCAGCCTGCACATTCGCGAGGTCTGATCAGAATATTCACCGCGCGCATTTTAAATAGCCAACTAAGACAAGCTTCTTCATGCGAACAACGAAGACTCTGGTCAGATTACGCGGATGCGCAGGCTGATTTGAGTCTTCGTTCGGTGCAAAAGTTAGAAAGTACGTTTTCTCACGTTGCGACTCATAAGGACAAAAAGTTGCCTCCAAAGTAGTTACAACTGTTCGAAATTGGAGGCTTTTCTTAAAAGGAAAGAGTGCTCTCACAGTAGGAGCAAATTCTTTCTTTAAAGAGTAGCCTTTTCCTTAATCCCATCAATGAGAATGGAGGCAAACATAACCCTGTCTAGAGTTATTTCCCATGGAGATGCATTCAATTACCTTGAAATGTGATAGGTACACGCCAAGATTACACTGCGCATTTCTATATTCAGATTTGGACAAGCATAGTACGTATATGACATACGGTACAGAATTTACCTTGTCTGAAAAGGAGTCTATTCTACAAGGCAGGAATTTGCTCCCAAAGGTGTGTGTGTGTGTGTGGGGGGGGGGGGGGGGGGGGGTGGGGTAGTGGTGCAAATTCTTTCATTTTAGAGCAGACCTCTTTTCAGAAGGAAAGCAACCCGTTTTAACAAACTTGCCTCCCCTAAAAGCAATCCAGTCCCAATTGAAATCTGCAAGGTCCATATATTGTATAAGCGAACTGCGCATGCTCTGACAGGAGTTGGTACAAGTTTGCATGGTATTATGTACAAACAGTTTTTGCTTTGATACGGTTAACAATGAAAGCCCTGTTTCAGAGAGAGTTGTTAAAGAGACGTATTTGGTGATAATTCTGGGATAAAATTATCCAGGTCTCCATATAAACATATATTGTGGATACTCATTAGAAGCGCCACGCCTAGGCGCTTCAAATGAGTAACACAATGTTTTTTTTTGTTGTTTTTTATTATTATTATTATTATTATTTTATTCTGTGTGTGTGTGGAGGGGGAGAGGGGTGGGTTTATGGAGAAATAAGAAAAAATATCCCCGAATTATCACCAAATGTTGATGGTTCTATTCTGCCATAATTTTCTCGTTCTCCGTAAAACCATGTTGTGAGTACCCACAATTTAAACTTTCTGGGCCCAGTTGTTCAAAACTAACGATGTCGTTAGTTAACGTATCGTTTAAACTTTTTTGCTAAAAAAATATGAGTAACTTTTGCAAAAGCTACTCACATTTCTTCAGCAAAAGTACCTGTGAATTAGTTATTGTACTTACTAGAACAGTTAACATTTTGACCACTAACGAGCTTGTAAAGCTAACGATGCTTTGAACAACTGGGCCCAGGTGAAGTAAGAAACTTATCCCATAATTATCAACAAACACTCCCCCTTAACAACTCCTCTGCAGTTTCTATTCTTCAAACCCAGTATTGTTTCTCCTCCAACACGGGGGCATGGAAAGACATCCTCGGAGCACGTTCAAGTAACTGTTTTCTATACAACTGTTCTTCTTTCACGTGCAGTGGTAGATCCGGGTTGGAACGGACCATAATTGTGGAGATCCCGTTCAAAGGGTAATTGTCCCAAGAAAATGACCCATCATTTTGAGAAGTCGCTTGACTAGTCGTCGCTGTTGAACTTGAGGAGTTTTGGTGACCTTCTTCTGCAATATTACTGTAACTTCGGTACAGTTGTCCCGAGATGTTCTGTCCGGAAATGCTGATAACACGTGTGGATGGTTCAGCCGATGAGTTTGGTCGTATGGAGGACATTTCGTCAACCAGTTTGGACAAATCTTCAGGGCTAGCGTGGCCGCTTTCTTCTACGCTTAGAGGCAATGACAGAGGGGCCAGTCCAGATTGTACCCCGGTAGTATTGTGGCTGCCAACGTTTGGCAGCATGGAGGTATTGTCAGAATACTGCGTGTTGTCAGATGACGCCATACTACTCGCAAGTGTATAGTTCAGTGCTTTAGCCGTCGGATAGGAAATGTAAGCGTTCGGTACGACGATACTATTGTTGTTTTCATCTTCAACAACAGTTGCTTGTCGTTGTTGAAACTGAGAAATACTGCTAGGAAGACTCATATTAACGCTGTGTGGATCACTCAGTGATGTCATACCAGAATTCTGATACCCCGAGAATGTTTCACTCTGACGTGACGACGGATGGTATGACGTTTCTGGGTATGACGACGTAACAGACGTGCTCCTGTGTTCGGCCTCCGAACTCAGTGAGAATCCACGATTTGACCGAGACATACTTGGACTTGAATGACAACTGGCACACTGCGAGCTTGTAACGTCATCTATAAACCGTATCTGGGATCCTCCAGCAACGGAATCGACATCACACTCTGTCGTCGGAGTATTGTTGTTTGGAAAGAACGGCGAGTTTGTACATGACTCATATCCGCGAAGGTAATCGGCGTCGCCGTCTTTATTTGACGTTCTCACCTGAGGCGGGTATCGGCTGTGGGAATTTTCGGATTGCTCATAAGATGGTGGAGGATTTTGTGTAATCCAAGCCAGCTTGTACGGCGAAAATCCGGACGGTTGTGCGCTTACGTCGTAACTTTTGGACAACTCGGACAGTTTTCCAACGTTAGAACTCGGCGTATCCACTTCATTGATAGGCGACAATGGCCGTGATCCAGAGTTTCTTAAAGATGCATTGCTGGCAGGGAGGGGGTAAGCTTTCCAATGGTTCTGAGTCCATTGGAAGGCGTATTTTCCTGTCGATGATCTCTGAATCGGTATCACGTTTACGTTTTTAATTTTTATGCTGTTCTGTTTTGTATTTATCTTTTCGTTGGCGCTACTCCTCAGCGGTGTGGTGGATCTCGTAGAATCACGTATCGTATCGACGCCACGGCACGAGCTACCACGATAGCTCCGGTGAAAGGACGACCCCGACGTTATGTCCCGTTGAGATGCTCCGGTTCTCTTGTCGCGCCATTTGTGCCAATACAAACAAAATGCGACACATGCTAAGAATAGCAAGATCATGAGGATAGGAATAATGAGTCCCCAGCTTGGTCCGTTATCGATACCGTCATTTCTTGGCGATGAAGTTGTCGTTGCCAAAGTTCTAGTGATGATAGCCCTTGTAGACGTAATCAGGGGAACATCCGTCACGTCCAGGACAATACCACGTTCTACTGTTACGTTCATCTTCTCAAACTGTTACGCTCATCTTATCAAACTGTTAAGAAAAGAGAAAAAAATAATTAGGAGTGGGATCCACTAGACACACAACGTTGTTTCGACGTTGCAACAATTTGGTTTAACGTCGCGACGTCTGTTGCGACGTCGTAGCGTCGCCGCAAACGTCGGGAAGTTGAAACGAAGTTGTTGCAACGTTGTAGGTTTGCTGATACAAGAGTGCCTATAAAATGCAATATGATGCGTAAAGCCAAAAAATGGCCTAATTCCATACGAGTGGACAACGAAATATAGATCAGCCTGCGCATTCCCGCTGTCAGATCAGGGTTGTCCTGACTCATTTACAGTACAAATAGATACTGTATTATTGCATAAAAAGCAGTGTCGCACGTTATTAACAGCTGTGCACTGACCGGCGAAAATCCGTGTATTACATGTAACAAGGCAATTCACGCGCTGTTAATGCACGGCTACGCAACTTTCAATATGGTCGTAATGGGGCCACAGATTTGCTGCCGTTACGAGATGTGTACTGCCCGGTCCGAGAACGAGCATAGTCCGTGGAAATTGCGTTGTCGAGACATCGGTGAAAATGCGAAACAATATAGTGCAAGAAATAACGCGAAATGTAGCAAATGTTTTCATTTTTTTTTATGCAATAATAGCGATCGAACATGGTTTTTCAATGCATTAATATTCGCCAGGTCCCTGGAGAGATGTTGAAAACCGCGGCCCCCGGCCTCGGTTTTCAACACCTCCCTCGGGACCTGGCGAATGCTCATGCATGAAAAACCATGTTTGAACTCTATAATGAGACGGCTGTCAAACTACGCTGCTGGCAAATGCGTAAGGGTTTTTCTTTCCTTGTGTTACACATCATATGCCTTCAGTGAAGACCCAGATCAGCCTGTGCATCCGAATGGTTTGGTCAAACCCGCAAATCGCCCAGAGAATACACTTGATAAACATTCTGTCATGTTTTACAAGGGAAACAACTTTTGTGACTTAGAAGCAAATTCGTTCCTTTAAAATAGACCATTTTTCAGAAATTTTGACAGCAGCTCTTTCAAAATTGTTTGGCCTCCATTCTGAAAAGAGTGTACTCTTTTTTTCTTTTTTTTTTTTTCTTTTTTTTTCAGACTAGAACTCTTTTCAGAAAGAATCTCGTGCGCAGAAAAACAAACAGGAAGCCATACATTTTACTCCCTTCTAAAAATTGCGTTAAATCTACTAAGAATATCGAGTCCCCTTAAGGCGAGCAGAAATGACACTGCTCAGACTTCGCGGCTTCTCAAGCTGCTCTTAGTCTTCGCCCGACGCACATGTCCGAAGATACACTTCGTCACAACGTCGCTCAAATAATTTCTCCGCGTGTATTCAAGTCGACACTTTGCCATACCAAGGTATGGTGGAGTGTCAAAGTACCCGGCTGACACAGCCGTACTTTGACACGGGTGTCAAAGAATAAAGCAATGTGACATACGTGCAGTAAGTTGCATCATGCCGCACTTTAATACTCACATGGCTTATGTCTTAAAGTTTTATAACAAGAAACGTCCCAGCAAACACACAATGTCCTAATACATCACGAAAACATGCCTATATAATTTTGACCCCCTTAAACCCCACTTTCATATAGTAAAACTGGGGTTTACAGGGGTATACATTATTTTTCTTATTTCAGCTCAAAACATGTATTGCGGGTACTCGTTAGAACCGCCTCGTCGAGGCGGTTCTAACGAGTACCCTCAAATATATGTTTTGAGCAGAAATATGAAAAATAACAGAATTTTTATCTGAAAATTTTCATTTTTTTGGTAGTAAAATTTTCAGTATATTTAGATAGGCGTGTTTTCGTAATGAACGTTGTTTCGATGTCGCTGCTGACGTCACATCGGCGTCGAAACGACTTTACAGTGAACCCTCGTTTGCAACGACAGCATTTGTTCCCAAAGAAGTTGCCATTAAAATGACTTTTCTATTATAAAGAATCCTTAATGGAAAGAAAGATATGTAAGAAAGACTTTGTTTTATTATCATTTCCTCATAGAACATATGTTTTGGATATTTGTCACTGAGGTGATTCTAACAAATATCCAACACATATGATGATTTAAGTTATAATGCAATATTCTTGCATAATCAATCATTAACTGTCACCTCTTGAGCGACAGTTTCGTGACATTCAAATTTTCATTATAACGAATTTTGTCGTTGTATCGAGTGTCGGTATAAAGGGGGTTGACTATTTCGATATTGTGGGTACTGTGATGTAATTGGTTTAGTAAGGGAGCAGGTACCGCAAGGTTTGAGGACGACATATTTAGGTTACCGTATTTACCCTAGAGACAATTAACTCCTTAGCATACTTTTCCCAAAATTTAAGCAAGTCATTTTCGCTACCTGTTGGTAAGTCTAAAACCTGTTGGACTGTGGCAAACAGTGTAGATCCTGATCAGACGCCGCGTTCTGCGGCGTCTGATCTGGGTCTACACTGTTTGCTCAGCCATGTTTGTCCTAATACTTGGGGCTATTACGGTAATCAGAAATAGAGCTAAAAATGTTGACATGTTATACGAGGACATTACCTGCTTTTACTGTAAGAATGATCAATAAGGTTTCAAAATAGAAATATGTTGAGTGGTCGTTTTTTTTCGCAGGCCAGTATAAGTATTCCAAATGAAAAGCGACAGTAGTTTACTTTTACTTTCATCAAAAATAGTTTCCTCTATAAGCTGCACTCGCTATTACTTTTAACCGCAAGGGGCTTATTCATAAACGTTTGTAACCGTGTTCGAGTTTACTCGCCTACGGCTTACCTGGTAAAATGGTAAGATGCTATTCGGCTTACCTGGTAAAATGATAAGATGCTATACATTATCTTATCTTACTCCGAGAACTACTTTTAGGTTCGTCCATAAGAAAAGAGGCTGAACTTATTTTATTTTTTTTTCCATGGTTTTCATCGTTTTAATAAGATGGATGGATGGATATTTTGTTTATAGACGCTCAACCCTAAAAGGGCATATAGCGTCTAATAAGATGAATATTATATGATGATTTTATTTAATGAGAAATTAAAAATATCTAGGATTGATGAGTTCATTTTAAGAAAGATAAAGTATCAATGATTTTATGTTATTAAAATACAGATCATATTTTATTAAAAAGTCCGATCTCTTTCAGAAAATCGAGTATTTTTTGAGTTGGCATATTAAAAAGTTCCTTTATATTTTTTACATTAAAATACTTTGTGCGAATATAATTAAATTCAGCACAAGTGACAAGAAAATGTTTGACCGTAAAAGGTTCGTTACAAGGAATGCAGAATGGAGCTTGTTCATTGTTTAAAATATAAGAATGAGTAATTCTAGTGTGTCCAAGTCTACATCTCGTGATTTTTGTTTGTTCTTTTCTGCTGAGATTAGAGAATGTGCATTTGCTGTTAAAATTTGGTTTGATTTCATTTAATTTATTATAAGTTTGTGTTTCCCAAACAGACTGACATTTGTTGTTGATGTATTGACAGACGTTTGATTTAAAGTCGGAGTGAGGAATTTTGAAATTGGTTATTACTAAGGATAATGCAGATTTGGCTTCTGAATCTGCTAATTCATTTCCACGAATATTAACGTGGCTGGGAAGCCAACAAAATACAATTTCTTTTGAAGCGGAAAGATAATAATATTTTTTAAGAATTTGCTGAATTAATGGGTTTCTATGGTGTAAATCTTTAAGAGATTTTAATACAGAAAGAGAATCTGAATAAATGATAAACTGTTTTTCAGACTGATCTCTGATATGGTAAAGTGCAATATCAATTGCCTTGGCTTCGGCGGTAAAAATGGAGCTATTATCAGGTAATCTGATACTGTCAGTAAAATTTGGACTAATAACAGAACAAGCAACTTTCTCATCTTGTTTCGAACCATCTGTATAAATTGACAGGTAATGTTTATAATTTGATTTGATTTCTAAAAATTCATTCTTAAAAATATGCGACTCGACTTCTGTTTTTTTATTTTTATGAAGGTCTAAAATAATCTTTGGAGGGTTTAACGTCCATGGCTCTTTTGATGGAAAAGAAAAATGCTGAACATTTTTAATATTGATATTGGCCTCTTCAAGTAACGGTTGTATTCTCAGGCCAAGGGGTTTAATAGCTGTTGGTTTATTATTGTAAAATCTTTCATATTTAGGGTTAAAAACACAATCATGAGCTGAATTACGTGGATTGGCGGCTAATTTAGTAACATATTGAAGAGACAATTTCTCTCTTCTTATATACAATGATGGTTCATTTGATTCAGCGTATAAACTTTCGACGGGGGAAGTACGAAAAGCCCCTAGAGCCAGACGTAAACCTTGGTGATGAATAGTATCCAAAGATTTCAAATAAGATTTTCTTGCGGATCCATAAACTATGGATCCATAATCCAATTTAGATCTAATTAAAGATCTATAGAGATTTAAAAGGACAGTACGATCTCCTCCCCAGTCGGAACTGGAGAGAACTTTAAGAATATCAAGAGCTTTTAAACATTTAGCTTTTAAAGCTTTGATGTGTGGTATAAAAGATAATTTGTTATCGAACAAAAGACCCAGGAATTTTGCTTTACTGACGACTGGAATTGGACTACCGTATATGGTGAGATGAGGATCTAAATGTAGCTGACGTATCTGACAAAAATGAACGCATTGAGTTTTTGTTTTTGAAAATTTGAAACCATTTTCTGTTGCCCAATCTTCTATATTGTTTAAACATCGTTGTAGTTTGAATTCAATGGTTTCCATATTTTTCGATCTAATAAATATTCCAAAATCGTCAACAAAAAGTGAACAATCAAGGTCTTTCACACATTTAACAATATCGTTAATTTTAATGCCAAACAAGGTAGGTGATAAAATGCTTCCCTGTGGTACACCTTGTTCTTGTTTAAATATGTCCGATAACGTATTACCTATTCGAACATTAAATGTTCGATCTGATAAAAAATTTTGAATAAAAAGTGGTAATCGGCCTTTAAGGCCTAATTTATGTAAATCTTTCATGATGCCATGTTTCCATGTAGTATCGTAAGCTTTTTCAAGATCAAAAAATACAGCTACGACATGTTCTTTTTTAATAAAGGCATCACGAATAAAGGATTCCAAACGAATCAAATGATCGTTTGTACAGTTATTTTTTCTGAATCCAGCTTGATATTTTGTTATAAGCTGGTTTGATTCCAAGAACCAAACCAGTCTATCATTAATCATTCTCTCCATTGTTTTACATAAACAACTTGTCAAAGCAATAGGTCTGTAGTTAGTAGCTTCAGTATGATCTTTATTTGGTTTTGGTATAGGTATAATCGTTGCTTTACTCCAGTCTTTTGGAAATTTTCCAGTGATCCAAATATCATTTAAAATATTTAATAAAGTTTTTAAAGCGTTATCGGGTAAATGTTTAAGAATTTGATAATGAATGTCATCAGGACCAGCAGCTGTATCGTGAGATTTATGAAGAGCATCTAATAATTCTGAAGCTGTGAATGGTACATTATATTTTTCATGATTTAGTGACGTAAAATTTAGATGCTCTTTCTCTCGTTCCTGTTTTATGTTTTGAAAGGTTTCGGAATAGTTTGTACTAGAAGAGTTTTTCTGAAAATTCTCTCCTAGTGCATTGGAAATATCTTTAGTTGTTGAGCATATATTTCCATTTGATTTAATATGGACATGTTTGTTATTTTTATTTTTGCCAGTAATTTTTCGAATCATGTCCCATATTTTCTTTGCTGGAGTTCTAGAATTAAGTTTGGAGACGTATTGCTGCCAAGATGTTCTTTTAGCCGTTTTTATTGTCTTGCGAGCTTTAGCTCGCATTTGTTTGGCATGGATTAGATTTTCTTTTGTTGGCTGCCTATTGAACTTTCGTAAGGCAGATTTTCTTTTATTTATTGAATTTTTAACATCTTTATTAAACCAAGGTCTATTTCTTTTTGAACGTGTCGAGGACTTTGGAATACATTTTTCGGCTACATGAATTAATGTATCAGTAAAAGCTTGTATATCATCTGCTGTTTTAAACATTTCAGGATTTAATTTTTCATTACATAGCTCTATAAAATTCTCCCAGTTTGCTTTATTCAAATTCCATCGGGAATGATGGTCTTCATTTGTCGATTCAATTTCTTCAATTTTAATTGGAAAATGATCGCTCCCATGAAGGTCATCTAAAACTGACCAATCAAAATCTAAGTAAATATTTGGAGAGCATATAGACAAATCTAAAGCAAAATAATTTCTTGTAGGAGAATGAAGATAAGTTGGTTGTTTATCGTTAAATAAACATAGATCATTTTCTGCAATAAAATTTTCTATTATTTCTCCTTTGTCATTTGTATCCAGACAACCCCATAGTTTGCTGTGACTATTAAAGTCACCTAATAATAAATAAGGACGAGGTAACTGGTTTATAAGATTTTCTAAATCGTGTTTAGAAAATTTACAGTGTGGAGGGAGATATAGAGAACAAATTGTTATGGATTTAGACAGAGTGACATTTACAGCAATAGCTTGTAAATTACTATTTATATCTATCTGTCTATGAGGAACATTTGATTTTACAAGGATAGATGAGCCTCCTGAGGCTTTCTGATTTTCAGTTGCGATATGATTATATAAACTATAATTTTTAAAATTAATATTATCTGTATTCTTTAAAAAGGTTTCCTGGAGACAAAAGACAGTCGGAGAAAGTAGTGTTGTTAAAATTAAAATTTCGTTATAATTTGCTTTTAGTCCTCGACAGTTCCACTGAATAATTGATTTTTTATCCATGATAAATGGAGAGATGATTTAAAAATAAGGAACTTAATCCTTTTGTTTTCTGTGAGACTGCGAGAACATGGAGGAGTCAGTCTCTAACTCCATGTTCTCAAGGGAATCGAACCGATTGACCAACTTGATCGGATCGGCCGACGCCCCTTTACTATATGGATTTGGTTCTTTATCTTTTTCTTTTCCATTTTTTCCTTTCTGGTCAGCTGTCCTGGACCTGGATCTCTGTTGTGATCCACTTGTTTTAGTCGGCTGTGTTTATGAACTGTTTTGAGATTTTGTTGGTGGTCTAGACTGATGAGTAGATGTGGGTTTAGGTTTAGGTTTTAGAGTAGGAGTAATAACTTTTGAATTTGCTTTGATGACAGAATCTTTTTCGTTAAACTGGGTAGAACTTTCTTTGGTTTCTGGTTTAGTGTTTAGGGATTGAACAACTTTTGCAAAGGTGATTTCAGGTTGATTTTCTTGTATTTTTTTGGCTTCCAAATAAGTGATTTTTTGTGTAACTTTAATTTTCATGATTTCTTTCTCTTTTTTCCAAATTTCACACTGATTTGATTTTGATTGATGGTTTTTGTGACAGTTCACACACTTGGCTTCATTTTCACAAGCATTTGTAGGGTGATCAAATTCACCCATACCACATTTTTCACATACTGATCCAGGTGCTTCCGGACAGCCGTTTTCATGATGTCCAAACCTCTGACAGTTGAAACACCGCAGAGGATTTGGAATGTAGACTTCAACCGGTATAATTCGGTAAAAGATTTTTAGTGATTTCGGTAAAGTTGTGGTGTTGAAAGTTAGTAAAAGTGTATTTGTTTCTATAAAGTTTCCATCTTTTTTAATTTTAAAACGTTTGCAAGCTGTTACTCCTTGTGTGTTAAGATATTCTGTGATATTTTCTTCTGTTTCATGTTTTAGCATTCTGTCACGGATAATTCCTTTGCAACTGTTGAGAGTTTTATGTTCCGTGACAGTGACATTAATATTAAAAAATTTTGTAAGTTTCAAAAGATTATCAGTTTGAGATTTTCTGTTTGTTTCGACCAAAAGAGTTCCATTTTTTAATTTTTTTACATTTTTTGGAGTGCCTATAATTGATTCTATTTGCTTTTCTATAATGAAAGGTGACAGTGAAGTAATAGGTTTGTCCTCTTTACTCGAAATCACTAAAAATTTAGCGAAGTTCTCATTTGCTTTGAAAGTAAAAGTAGTCGGTTGCGTGTCGTCCTCCGAAGAGTCGAACGCCAGAAATCGTTTTCGAGATGCCATGGTGATGAAATTTTTGATTCGATAGCTATGCGCCCCACCCTCCATGGAGCCCTACAAGGGGACGTTTAACAGAAATGGATCTCCTATTTCTAACGTCAAGGCTACATTGCTATTATACTCGGTGTCAAGATCAGAGTCTTCAGCTCGGCCTCATGCTTAGATGATTTCCCACCTATTCATCTAAATTTCCATAGAAAAATTTATGAACAGTTGAGTTCATCCCCCTATCCACAGCCTCCACTCACAGAGGTTTCCGCCAAAGCCCCAATACAAGCCCACCAATTGACCCTTCAGCCGCCGCCCATTGAAACTCACTTAAAGCTAGAGGAACATGAGAAAAATAAGCCCGGTTTGGTACCATAAAGATACGTATGAAAGAGAGAAAGAAGCTAAGAACAAGTTGTGCGCTTCTAGAGCTTGGCACGACTGAGCCGATTGATCCAGGCCGGATCTAACCCAGACCGCTCTTCTATCTGAAATAAGGGCCAAAATGATGTGTTGAAAAGCTGGAGATCCCTGGGCTTTCCTCAATCATCAGGTTCCCCTCTCCCAGCATACGAGACGCCACCCACGGCAAACAGGTGGTTCCTGTTTTAATAGGGGATTACACCCTATCCACTACAGAAGGAAAGTGATCTGTAGATTTTATTCCCTACAGACAAGGGAGGCCGAAAACGTCTGGGAAATTGAAAGGTTATTTTTAACATTAGGAGATCCATATTTAAAATAAACAGTTTATTAAAGAAAGAAGGATTCGTTTTGGATTCATTTTTAAAGAGAGTCAAACAAACAAGCTGTGTTAGATGATATGTAGCTTTCAAATGATATGTAGCTTTCATATCTTGAAAAACGTTTAGTTTTTTTATCTAACAATAATAAATGCATCTTACTTTTTAATGTGGAGAATGCTAGAGTTCGGAAAAATGACACAAACACAAGACAAACACATATGTTAAATACAGATGAGGTTATAATCTTCGTCCCATGTGCGACCCACGGGCACAGAATGATACACAAACAAATGAAGCATGTTAGTAACATGAGATAGGAAAGGTTTAAAAGGATAGATCTCGCGAAATTTGTTTTTCCCAATTTAAGATGCATTTTAATAAATGAATTTTATATTCTGGAATTATACCGGTTGAACGGACGGTTGCTCTGTTATGTTAGGGGTTTTACCCAACTGCCACAGAAGCGGAAGGCAGCCACCTATTTCGAGGGCCCGGGTGGTCACGGGCGGCCTCTTTTAGCCGGCTCGTACGTCACGCAGAGGTTACGTCTGGCCTATTCTAAGCCCGGGACCAGCACGGGACCGTTTTAATAAGAAACAGGAAATCAACAAGAAAAAAGACAAAAGTTTAAAGCTTTACAACTTTATAACGTTTTGGCTGTCAAGTCGTTTGGCTAACCATGCGCAGAAAAGTGTTGAAAGTAAGGCCATGTGAGTTGTTTAAAAGGGCAAAAAGGAAAGACAGTTTCATATATATTTACCACCAGAAATCATAGCGCCAGATAAGAGGGGTATCCACATATTATCCTCCCCCCGCCCGCCTCTTCCCCCCCCCCCCCCCCCTCCACACACACACCCCAACACACACACACATACAAATAGTCCTAGCCTGTGTGTAAAATGTGTATAAAGCAAAGTTCTGTGTACTGCACCATAGTCCTGACCAGGCTCAGGCTCCTTCCTGTCCTTTACATTTATAAATGATCTGCCAGATCTGCCAGATGCTTGCAAAGCCCTGTTTGCTGCTAAAGAGAGACAGACAACATATGGAGAAGACTTTTGTGTTCTGTTGTTTTGACGGGCCAAAATGATGCCTATTTTGGGGTTCTAGAATAATTCGGGTATTTGAGGTAAGCTTTGGAAGTGTTTTGTGAGTATTACGTGGAATTTGTCCCCCACTCCCTCGCTTTCTCTCTCTCTCCCTCGCGCTCTCGCTCTCTCTCTCTCTCTCTCTCTCTTCGAGTATTACGTGGAATTTATCCGCGCGATTGCAAGAGTAAAACAAGTAGGTAGTAAGTAAGAGCGCAAATGGAGAAAAAAAATGGAGACGGGATAAAAACAATATTTCAGTAAATCTTGTCTATGGAACTGAATGACAAAATATATAACAATGAGATCAGAATAAAACAAAAGAATAAATGGACTGAATTTGCTTACCATATTTATAATGTCATCCTAATTTATGCATCGTCGTAGATCAATATCAACAGTGGTCATGAACTGGTTTTCACAAATGCACGTGCAATTTATTTGCTCGGTGTAATAAGGTAGCACATTTGTGCCATGCGCATACACGCAGCGCCGGTGTCTGCCTGGACGCCTGTATATGAAACATGTGCAATTTTATTAAGAAGGGCAAAATATAATGCATTTTACTTGTATGTTAGTTAAGACAGGAACTGTCTTTATCAAGAATTTTACCAAATGTGTTAAACAATAAAAATCATATTATTTAGACAAATTGTTGAAAATCGTATAATTAAATCAAACATGGGTGTTTAATGTTTGGCCATTGATTCTGTATTCTGTATCTATTGTTGAAAAAGTTAAACGTGCATCACAAGTATGACGTCCTAAAGGAAATATTTGTTTAAAGACTTTTAAATCTATGAAATATAAACACATGAAAGTAAATTTATCTTCATTAAAAATGCTCCTATAATGAAAGAGAAAATATTCCGATACAAAATTTTCTTGAAAACGCTCTGTAAACATCTGCCAAATTTAGAGACTTTAGATAAATTTTAAATAAATCTTAAATAATTTAAAACTGACGTTTTTCAGTCAGACTTGATTTTTACAGGTAATTTGTCAGACAAATTACGGCTGGGTCAACAGACAAAACAAAATAAAACATTTGAACAACAAATTGATAATTTTGTCCACTAAACTAATTTTAAAACAGTTCAAAAGTTCGAATAAAAAATGAAAAAAAAAAAAAAAAAAAAAAATATTACTTATCGTCTATGACAAACTGCTTCAATCAACGTGTTCCCAAACACCGCTTTAGACACTGCACTGTTAAACCTGTTCAAAATAAAACGTGAAACGATTACACCCCGCCATTATCACGTCGCGGGCAGATAACTCTGTCCAAAAACTGACGAAATTTGCCAATGAGCAATCCCAAAGCAGATCTCCACAATATATAAATGCACATATCAAATTTGGTGAAAATCCATTGAGATTTACTTAAGTTATTGTCCTGAAAGTAAAGTACGGATGTATTGTGGGCAGACAACTCTTTCAAAAATAGACGAAATTTGCCAATTAGCAATCCCAAAGCAGATTTCCACAATATCAGTGCACATACCAAGTTTGGTAAAAAGCAATTGATATTTACTAAAGTTGTCATCCGGAAATGAAAATACGGACGTGTCGCGGGCAGATATTTCTGTCAAAAATTGATGAAATTTGTTCTTGAGCAATCCCAAACCAGGTCTCCACAATATCAATGCACACACCAAGTTTGGTGAAAATCCGTTGATATTTACTAAAGTTATCATCCGGAAATGAAAATACAGACGTATCGCGGGCAGATAACTCTGTCAAAAATTGACGAAATTTACCCATTAACAATCCCAAACCAGATCTCCACAATATCAATGCACATACCCAGTTTAATGAAATCTATTGACATTTACTCAAGTTATCGTCCGGAAACGAAAATATGGACGGACGGACGGGCGACAGACGAACGGACGCACGGAAAGCCAACTTGATACCATACTACCCCGCCACTATCGTGTGGCGGGGTATAAAAATATAAACAATTTAAATTTTCATTTCAATATTTAAACCCCGCTTGGTATCACAAAATAGTCAATGTTGGGCAGAAATGTATTTATCGAGTTTTCCACATTTGGCAAATTTCTGATTTACACTAAAATTGCGTCGCTTTTGGTAGGATTATTTTTATGTGTTATTTTCGTTCAATGGATAGTTCACTTTTTATATTTTTTATATTGCATCCATTTAATTTATTAATCTTGTAGCTTCGTTTGTGTGGAGGTTTAACGGCCCAGTCAACCCAACGGGGCCATGTCGAGCGCGGTCAGTTTACCTAACCACACGTTTACTGGGCAGGCTTAGTCCTCTAAGCAGTTAACCAGTATTGTGCACAGACAACTGCCCTAATCTTGTAGCTCTCAAAGGAGAGAGCGCACAGATTGGCTGTCTGGGTAAGGGAGAGAATACATTGCATGTAAGTAGAAGATGTCAAGCAAGAGTATTTTACCTTTGTTTGACAGCACAATTTTGATGAGGTTTGTAGTGATTGTGCTTTCTGGGATTGTGTTGCTTAGCTGCATAGTCCAAGAAAGCAGAATCACTCGCAGAATACAACAGGCGGGATCAGACCTCAGGGGGTGGGTACTCTGAATTTTGCATAGGCAAAGACCCAGCATCTAGTGTTTACCGAACAAAAAAAAAGACAAAGCCGCCCCCACCCCCTCCCCTCCCCCTCCCCGCCCCACCCCCCCCCCCCCCACCAAAAAAAAAAAAAAAAAAAATCTGCAGATATTAGCATACCCTTAAAGAAAATTTGATTCCCCTTGCTTTCATGTAACTCAGTTGCTTATACTTCAGTCTTAGTAAACTATCAGTTCAACAAAGGGTTCTATCCCTGATTCTTACACTACCCAAAAATATACCGAGAGAGTTTGATAGACCAAAAAAAAAATAAATAAATAAGTAAATAAAAATAAAAAATAAATAGTCAATTTTGAAAGTGATCAAAAATCAAATACCTGCAAATGGCCAATATATCCCCACTCCACCCCACCCCACCCTCTAAAAAAAAAAAATAAATAAAAAAAATAAAAAAAGTAGCCACTCTTTTTACTACACTTTTGTAATTACATGTATGGAACCTGACCAGACTGCTCTGAAAACCTCGGCGTCTGGTTTTACTATGTTTGCTTAGCTATTTATTTTAAAAGCAAAACTTTGACAGTGCTTCAGACATTTCATTAATTTCAAAACCACCATACTGACATATGATGGAGAACTGCGGTAGAAAAAAATAGTATAAAGGCTTCATATTCCTCAAAAATCATTACGAAAACAAGCCTATTTAAATATACTGAAAATTTTACCACCAAAAAAAAAAATTAATATTTTCAGATAAAAATTCTGATACGGCGAGGGCGAGGCGGTTCTAACGAGTACCCACAATCTATGTTTTTGAGCAAAAATAATACTAATAAATAATGTATACCCCTGTAAACCCCAGTTTTACTGTATAAAAGTGGGGTTTAAGGGGGTCAACATTATATAGGCATGTTTTCATGATGAGATATTTTATTATATATATATAAAAAAAAAAAAAAAAAAAAACAGGTTTAATAAATTAATATACATGTACGGTATTCATACAGTCATAAAATGTGGCACCTGACAGCCTGTAAAAATTCAGTTTGTCTCTCGTTCTTGAACTGAATCAAAAATGAAATGACTTTTACTGTATCTCTGAATTAATGGTGGCAACATTAATTTAGAGGTGCGATAAAAATCATTTCATTTTTTACCCACTTCAAAAACGAGAAACTAGCTGAAATTTTACAGGCTGTCAGATGCGTCTTTATACCACGTATCAATTTATTAAACCTTTCTTGGATAAAAATGTTTATTTTTTTTAGGAATATGGAGCCTTTAAACAGCATTTTGGTTTGTGTTTGAGTAAAAAAAAAATCTTGGTATTTTTTCCAAGGCAATGATAATCATTTTGATTGGTATCATTAGGGTATTTTCCTATATCTATGTATTTATTCGGCTTCTGGCGAACATTAGCCTCTACTACACCCGGGGGCGGGGGGGGGGGGGGGGAGTCGGGGGTGCACTCACTATATAAGCATGGGTAGGGATGTTCCGACAAAAGGGGTCTTATTTTCAGTCTGTCTGGAACGGGTGTGTTTCAAAAATCTGAGAAGGGATTCAAATTTACCTGTCTCAAAAGGTGTTCCTGTCTGTCAGGAAAGGTGGAGTGTAATTGTATTACAAGTTAAAATATTATATATACCTGAAAATAAGTGCCCCCCCCCCCCCCCCCCCTCCACACACACACCTGAAACTACCTCAACCACAGTGCTCCCCTACCCCCAAATGTACAGAGCACACTCCAATCCTATTGGTGATATATAAAAATTCCTTGCTTGTACTATATATTTGTTAACTATTTACTTTTCTGCCAGCAATGCCTGTATGACACGAATAAGTTTCCGTAAAATTCTATTTTTATATTATGGAAAATAACTCTACCCATAATTCCGCCTTGGGGATTTTCCCGTTGAAAGCGAGGCTACATGACAGCTGGATGAGACTGAAGTAAACCAGTAAGTACGACCTTTTAAATCCTTTATTTTTGACAACCATCGATGCATTGATTTTCATGAAATTAATGTAGCGAGAAACCCGAATAATTTGTTTTACTGGCTGCGTAATTATTTTTTCAATTCTACTTGAGAAAGCTTGGATTGCAGTGGCTGGAAAACCTACTCTAAATGCGGGAACTTCCATTTTCCCATTTGTTTACATGGCGGTAATCGATAAGTTGGAAATACCCATTTAGTGTAGTTTTTGCTTATTCTCGGCATTTTATGCAAATACATTTTAACGGACCCTTTTAATTAGTCTAAAGTAAACACCTCTTACTGGTCATATGAAACCATATTCGTTAATTGTGCGTGTAACAGGACGATGCATCTTAAATAACCATATATGGTTAAAAGGCGTTTTCTGTAGTGAGGGGGCGGAGCTTTGCAACAGAAAGTGGGCATGTGCAAGTGGGGCGGGCTGATAGTGGCACACATTTTTGGATAACCTTGTAAATAACACTTAGGTTTTCTGCAGAGAAAACAACTGTCATTATCTATTGGACTTACAATAATTGTATTTAGGAAATTATATTACTGATCTATAAACACATAAATGCAGTCTTTTGGATAAAAAGAAATAATGTTTTAGTGTGTTTCCTAATATAAGAATTTTCAATGTGTTTCCTAATATAAGAATTTTTAATGTGTTTCCTAATATAAGAATTTATTCTTGAAATTGTTGTGGATGCCTACCTAGACAATTCTTGAGGCAAATTAGAATCATTTCCAAGTTAAAATAGATATGCACAGTTTTCAGGATTTAGCCATGTTTCGTTTTAATTTTTGGCCAAAACCTTTTCTCTCCCCTCCAGCTGCTCATCAGCCATTTCCGCAAGGGATGGAGAATACATCATTTTTACCAAATCCTTTGGGGTCGCCGGCTTTAATGGTTTTGGCTTCAACTGCAGAGAACCATGAAGGAGCTCGTATGACAGGACCACGTTTCACGGGCCCTGACAAAGAAGGCCAGCCATTTAGCACAACAAGTTTTACAATGTATAGACCTGGAGAACACTTTGGCCCACCTCTGTATGCTCCTGTACCACCTTTTGTACGGCCAGCTTTGGACAGATCTGGGCGCAGTGGAGTTGGGTTACTTAACCCTGTACCAAGTGGAAGTGCATTCAGGCCTGTCCCAACAGAGAGTTCAGAAAATTATCATTCAGCCTTTTCTCCTGCAAAAAGACTAAAGCCAGAAGATTTAGCTTTGAAAAAACATCGAGATCCAAACAGCGAACAAACTGAAGACATCAGTGAAGCAGATGAGTGGAAAGATAAAGATAAGGAAGACAGGCCATCAAGTATCAGCTCTGTGAACTACGACACTAATTCAGAGACACATTCAGAGACAGGTGACCATGACCGGGGGACCCCTGATTCCGAAGGCAGATCTCTGAGAAGTAAGTGTAGTTTAAACCTTCAGCACTCTCTGTTTAAATTCAGCAGATGACAAATTGATGTTTTCTTTTACATACTTTTTTCTGGAAAATAAGGTGACATTTCATGCAAGTTTTCTACTAAGAAAACAAGTTTTATTTTCATTCCCAACAAATTGATACATCAATCCTATTTTCTGGGAAAATGAGAAAAAATATTTCAGAATGTCATATGCTGAATTTTTTACTGGGCATGCTCAGTGTCAATATTTACCATGCTATGGGCAGATTCAACAGACGACAAACTGATGATATTTTTCTTTTTTTTCCTAGCAAATAGGATCTGATACTTAGGAGACAGTTTGCATGAAGGGTCAAATCCTATTCTCTAGGAAAAATAAAAAAACATATTTCAAAATGTTCTGCTGAATTTTTTACCCAGCAGCAAAGTATATTCTATAGTGGACCATAATTTGTCAAACTCACCATTATGTGCATTCCCAAATGAATGTGCTGGCAGTCAGTATTCAGAAGTATTATATCAACCCTTAAAATACTGTGCTAAATTGTAGTGGATGAGTTGTTTTTTTTTTGTGTGTTTTTTTTTAAGTAGAAAACAAGGTATGACAGTTCATGTGAATCATCTGTCAAGCAGTTGATTAAAATGAAATATCAAGCCTTATATTCTCTGAAAAAAATATTAAGAATGTCATATGAGGGTTAGTAAACATCATCACACCGTCTACTCTCCCACAGCAGCAAAGTGTACTTTCACTATCACTTCATTAGTCTTCGAAGAATGAAGTTCACTATTAACTGATGCTTCAGGGAGTACACACGCGGATCATTTTATTAAGAATCCTGCATTTTTGACTGCCAAAATGACAGTTGACAAACGCGGATGAATCATTTTCAATAGCCAAATAAACAGTTTTGGCAGTCAAAAGCATATGTTGTTTATTATCAAAATGCTCTGCCTTCGTCAATTTTATTTTCGTAAGGATTGCCGCCTATCCAGTGTGCTCATGTCTTGTATTATGAGCCTTTATGTAAAAACAACAAAAAAAACTACTGAAGTGTGGTTAGGTAAACTGATTGTGTTTGACATGACCCAAATGGGTTGACTGGGCCATAAAACCTCAACTCAATCAATCAATAAACATACTTCAGGAACATTTACCATATTTACCCTAGATGTCAGCCTAGACACAGATGAAAATGCTTGAATGGTCTACACTGTGTGCTATTGTCAGACAGTACATGTTGCCAGGTTTCAAATGGACATGATAAAATTTTAGGATAATCAAGCAAAAAGGATAAGGCTTCCAAAGATTTAGGAAAAGTGAGGTATATTTTTTGCAAATGTTCACAGGAACCACTTATAATTTTTCTTCTAACTTAGGCCTGAGAAAATTAATTATTAGATTCTCAACCACGCCCACCCCAAAAAAGCTGACCAAATAAAATGTTTTGAAGTGGAAAACTTTTTCAGAGACAGTTTGACCAATTCTGAAGCAGATTTTATAACACTTTTAAGAATTGCAAATGAATTCAATATTTGTTATGAAAAGAGAATGAAAACAAGGTTTTCTTCTTTAAAATTCCCCCACCCATTCCATATTTTATATATAAATATTCAGAGGTATTGTTAAATATTTGGTGATAATTCTGGGATAATTTTTACTACTCACAGAGGCATTTCTAATGAGAACACACTACCCACAGCATCCATTTTTATTAGAGAAGTGGGGAGAATTATCCCAGAATCATCCTAAGTACTCCTCTTTAATTTAACTAACAAGTCCTCTGATACTTACTTGTTTATTATTGAAAAGACAAAAAAGTCATCTCAGTATAGTAGTATGTCAATACTTCCAGGTATTTTACTCTTAAGAAAACTTTCAGGTTTTTCACAAACCATAAAACAAAAAAAAAAATAAATAAATTAAAAAAAAAAAAAAATAACATGACAGCTTTTAAGGATGGAATTTATCACCTATGGAGGTAGCTCTAGCTTGTGCTTACAAACTTATAAAAGCTAAAAAAAACAGATAGCCACCTTATAAAGTTCAGAGGCGTGTTATATAATTGGATTTCACTAAAATGATCATGTACAGCTTACATTTTTGTGGAGGAATAAGAAAAAAAAAATAAATAAATTCTGGTTCCAAAAAGTACCTTATCTGTAGCAATGGGCCTGATGACTTAGAAGTACATGTCCATATTAGACCTAATTACCACAGTGTGCGCTTAGGATTTTCAAAATTACTGAAAACTTGTAGTAATATATCCACGTGATAAGGACCGTATTTACCATATGTATTCGGACAGACAGGCCTGAGCAAACAGTGTAGACCCAGATGAGACGCCGCAGAACGCAGCGTCTCATCTGGGTCTACACTGTTTGCCAGTCATCCAGCAATTTTTAGACACAACATCGGGTAGTGAATTGTACTGGTTCAAATTTTAGAACATATATGGTAAGGGGTTGAGGTGTCCGAATACTTAGGGTAAATACGGTATAAAGAAAGATAAGAAGCTTCATGAGATGATTATTTAATGATACTTATGCAATATTTTTTTCTGGTTTTCTTTATAAAAGCATATGTTGTTGGTTCTCATTGACTGGCCTCGACTTGTTGATTTAATTCAAATGAATACCAATAACATACATGTATGCTTTATAAAGAAGCAGACAAAAGTACACCAGCTGTAATTTGAAGAATACGAAATTGATTGACTGTGCGCTTATAAGGGTATATACATATGTGCAGACTGCCAGTAATTAGATTAAATACAGTATGTGTTTCACATAGCTGCTTAAAGTGCCAATCTCATCTGCAGCATACACCACTTTTATATATTTTTTTCTGATTGTTTTTCTGAGAAAATAAGTCTTCACATTTCATGTGAATGATGTCTGCCAAGCAGATGATTTGCATGAAGTGTCAAGTCTTATTTTCTAAGAAAATAATAAAAAAATGAGAATGTCGTCTGCTGCAAATTTACCTGTATCTTTAACCCTTAAAGCGCCAAGCAAAATTTGCAGCAGATGACATTCTAAAAAAAATTATTTTTCTTAGAAAATAAGCCTTGCAATTTTATGTGAATCGTCTGCTCGGCAGAAATATATATATTAAAAGTGTTGTCTGCAGCAAATTTTGCTTGGCACTTTAAGGGTTAATGGTTCATATAATGATATGCAACCAGCCAAAATGTATCATTGAAAGTAACCCCCTATTTTTCAGAAATTACTGTCATTTGAGGGCTTATGTTTTGCGAAATGAAAATGGATTTCTTGAAGTACACATACCTAATATTCCAAACTTTTTTCATGGTACTTATTACTGTATCTGGGTAGGGATCATTGCAAACTGCAGAAAATCTTTTGGTAAAGCATTAAATTTTAAATCTCAAGGCTGAGAGCAGATGTCAAATATAATTCTTATATATATATATAATTCTTAGTTTTCCTAGAAATTTAAGTAGACTGACATTTCAGTCCAGAGGAGAGACAATTTGCATGAATGTCAAAGCCTTTTTTGGGGGAAAAATAAAAAAAAAATGTTTAAAATGTCTGCTGTAATTTTTATCCAGCGTGTAGACTGTTAAATTGATCATAATTTAAGTGATATTTCCTAAATTTGACTCAGTCTGAAGACACTGATGTAATTTGCATATATAAAATACAGAAATTCTTCTGTTTGATTCCCCCTGCAAATAGTCGAATTTCTAAAGAGCTCATTCCATGGCATCTGTTCTGGGGCTACACTGTTTTCTCAGGATTGGAATACTTAGGGTAAATATGGTGCCATAAGCTTTGGATTAACCCTTAAAGCGCCAAGAAAAAAATGCATCTGAAAATGTCGTCTGTTTATGTCGTCTGCTAAATATTCTTGCAAACTTTTTTTGCATACAGGCAGACAGTGTGGACCCAGATCAGACTGGCCCCAGATCAGACTGCTCCTAAAGCAGTCTGATCTGGGTCCACACGGTTTGCAGAAGTGACTTTTAAAGTAACCAGCAGAAGACAAAGAAAACGACAGTAGTTGTGATTGGTGCTATAAGGGTTAAAATCTGTGAGATATGGCAAAATTTTAAGGGAGAGTTGACAAAATTCTGTGAGATTTTCTTATACATCACTTTGGAGCTCCACTAATATATATAGTCTAAAGTTCTTTTTCTTCATGTTACAAGCTTGTGAAAACTACAACAGTGTGTGATTTATGTTTATTTCTTATTTCTTCATACATGTAAAATCTGTTGTAAAATGGTCTAAAAATTCTGTGAGATTTGAATTTTTTATGGAATTGCCTTCCAGATGGCATGTATGATGGTGATTACTTTCATGAGGGCGGTGGGGGAAGGGGTGGGGGGGGGTTCAAACTTTATGATAATTTGGGATAACTAATCTCCACAGAGGAACATTGAGCTGTGAAGAAGTGAAAATAGAATTTTATTGCTGGAATGACAGAAAATAATAATAGAAAACATTTACTATACTGTGGGCAAATTCAGCAGACGACAAATTGATGATACTTTTGTGCCAGCTTAGATGCCTCAGTTGGATGCTCGTCCGACTGGTGATCAGGAGGTTGAGGGTTCGACCCTGCATGGTCAGCAACATTCTTTAGTGGAGGTTGATCATGAAATATTTTCTACGGTCATTCTCTCCCTTCTGCTGATTCAAGAAGGGCAGTTGTCAGTTTCTGGCTAAAGAATGTGCACAATACTAGTTAAATGCTTGGAGGACTAAGCCTGTCCAGTAAAAGTGTGATTAGGTATTTAACTGACCACGCTCGACATGACCCCGTTGGGTTGACAGGGCCTTAAAACCATAACACAAACAAAAATGATACTTTTCTGATTTTTTCCAAAAAGTAGACTTTAAAATTTCATGCAGTTTGTAACCATGGACATGTGAAAGCCTGTTTTCTTGGAAAAATAAGAAAAATATATCATTAACCCTTGTCCTGCTGAACCCGGATATATCCTGCCTTTACAAACAGTGTAGATCCAGATCAATTCTGGATCTGCACTGTTTGTCATTCAGTATGTGAATATTTGTTCTGCACTGTTTGTCATTCAGTATGTGAATATGTATCATCAACCTGGATCAAGTAATTTGATTGGCTGACAATTAGAAATGGGCGCGGTATCTTAATTTATTCAGCAGGACAAGGGTTATGTTGTCTGCTGAAATTTTTTCCCAGCATGCTGAGCATTTACATCAAGCAAACTTCCACCTACATGTATTTGAAAGCGCTCTGACTGATCACTTTGCTTTCAGTAAGTAACTTACTACAAAATGATTGTAACCTGAACTACTTGTAGAAAAATGTACAGCATAGGGTATTGTTAACCCTAGTCCTGCTGAACCCGGATAAGTCCTGCATTTGCAAACAGTGTAGATCCAGATCAGTTGGCTTCTGAAGAAGCCAACTAATCTGGATCTGCACTGTTTGCCATTAAGTATGTGAATTTATATCAGTTATCTGGATCAATTAATCTGATTGGCTGAAAATTGGAATTGGGCGAGGCATCTAAATTTATTCAGCAAGACAAGGGTTAATGCTTAACATACTGGGTCAAAACTTCAGCAGACAATATTTTGAAATCTTTTTCTTATTTTTCTCTGAAAACAGACATTGACATTTCATGCAAGTTGTGTCCTTAGGAGACAATTTGCATGGAATGTCAAAGCCTATTTTCTAAAAAAAAAAAAAAAAAAAAAATTGTCAAAATGTCGTCTGCTGAAATTTTTATTTTACCCATCATGCTAGGCATTAAAAGTTCAATTAATTTCACAGAAGCTTTTATAAATTGACTTCTCTCACAGGGTATACAAAACAAAATATTTAAAAAAGTGGCAAACCTACTCCTCCAAAACTGTTCTACTATTCTTCTCAGTATTCATGTGAGTCCATTGCTTTCAAAAAGCTTTTTATTCAGTTCAACAAAAAAATATTTGAAAGTGGAGTTTCCCATCAAGTGGTCGTAGCATTATCACAACATAATTAGATAACGGTTGTCACAAAGTTGTCGATAATTGTTAGCCATTTATCAAGTTAAAAGATGTATTTACTTAATTATAACATGGTATTGACACAGTACCAGGGGACAAGAAATTTAATAAAATCATGTTCTTTCAGAGAACAATTTGGAAACATTTATTTGATATTTCCTGAGTGACACTTAGGTAGCTATTTGATGAGCCTAAATGATACAAATTAAGTTAATTGAAATCCATAAGTGATCTGTCTAATTGGATAGATGGTCAATTGTATGAACAATCCAAATTGGTACCTATTGAATACCTTTTATTGAATTTGAAACAATGATATTAAAATATTGATAACGCTTGTGAGATGACACAGATCTGTCCTTGAACACAGGAAAAGGCAGTTTTTATAATGCATACATCACATATATGTTTTTCATACTAACGCGGAAGTTCACCACAGCTTCTTTATAATACTGTTGGTGGGGTCCAAAGAAAAATCTGTGTTAGCTACACAACTGTGTTGTATCCAAACAAACATGCATAGATTATATTAAAAAATGACTATAAATGGTCATTATTCTACATAAGAGTTTTTGAGTCCACCTTAAAATGGTCTTATATCCGAAACTATCTTTTAATCCTTGTAATGCTGAATAAACTAAGGTGCGACACCCACTTCCAATTTTTAGCCAATCAAATTACTTGATCCAGGTTGTTAATATAAATTCACATACTGAATGACAAACAGTGCAGATCCAGATCAGTTGGCTTCTTCAGAAGCCACCTGATCTTGATCTGCACTGTTTGCAAAGACAGGGTATATCTGGGTTCAGCAAGACTAGGGTTGATAAGCCAGCTTATAAAAAGGTTCTATTGTTTGTAATTGTGTTATTACATTTCATTGGAAAACAACTCATGTAGGCTTGTTTGGAATTTCAGAATAGTCCTTTCAAAATCCCCGTCTGGTGAAACTTACAGAAGGTTGGCTTTGCTGTCATTGGCTTACGACAGAGAGACTCTTGCCTTACTTGAAATGGGTTCAGGGATTTGGGCATTTATCTCATCTATCCCATTCTTTTCTTTCTCCCTCTCTCTAGGAGATGGCTTCACATAACCAAAATATTGTTGACAAGGCTCAGAACCTCAGCACCATAGAAAACCTTCGACATTACCTGGAAAGATGTTTGTTTGCTTGTCATTTTATTTGAAATGAAAATAAGTTACCGGTAGTTCTGACTGACCACATTTTATTAGAAACTGTTTATCTTTTCTGTTTCTGCAGTGCTTTCTTCACAAATACTTACCATAAAATAAAATTTATGACCCATAATGGTCATACCTATGGCATTTCTAAGTGATCTTTGGAGTTTTCATAGACAAATTTTTTTTTGCTTTTCTGCGCTGATTTTTAATTATCCATGTTTCACAACAATATTGTGAAAGTTTGAGAAATTTTGAAGAAGTGGAACTTACTGAAAACCTGCCTCCAGTCAACCTGCTTTATCAATTTTTGCATAATTTTACAACCATTTTACTCTGGGAATAAATGAAAATCTTCAGATTTTAAAACTTGTGTCATAGGTCTAGATAAGAGTGGGTATCCGGTAAATATTTTTCTTATTTCTCCACGAAAATATATGTTGTGAGTACTCATTAGAAGCACCTCACCGAGGCGCTTCTAATGAGTACTCACAACATATATTTTCGTGGAGAAATAAGAAAAATATCAATACTTTTTGGTTGAAAAAAGCGTCTTATCTACAGCTATGCTGAGTGAATCCATTCAGCTAATTCTCTCAGAAGGGCAGGTGTCAGTTTTCAGGGAAAAAATGCGCAAGTTCTGGTCAACTGCTTAGAGGACTTAAAGCTTCCTCAAGGAATCGTATGGTTAGCTAATAGCAAGACTGACTGGCTTGACAACCTGAATTGTGACTGGTCCGTTAAACTCCAACCCAACCAATTAAAACCAGTGAAGAGAAATAAACTTTTGGTACATATGTACAGTGTTTATTCTATGTTGCAAATCATGAGTCCTGAAATGACCATTTTTTTTAGATGGTAAAAAATATTGTAATTAAGAGGATTGAAGCCCATTTTTACAGTATTCTGACCATTTTTTCCCTGCATCAAAATGGGAAGGAATGTTTATTAGAGAGGGGCCGTATATTAGAAAACGGTAGTTATGACAAAAGATTTTCATTGAATCATGGCAAAAGTTTATAATAATAATAATAATAATAATAATTTTATTTATAGAGGAGGCCAATCTGGCAAGATAGATACATTAAGTGTAAGTACAGGCAACTGTCCTGTCCATAGAGTCCTGCAGAACCCGTATATACCCAGCCTTTGCAAACAGTGTAGATCCAGATCAGTTGGCTTCTGAAGAAGATCTGGATCAGCACTTTGTTGCCATTAAATATGTGAATTTATAGCAACAATTCAAATCAAGTTATCTGATTGGCCAAAAATTAGAAGTGGGCATGGCATCTAAATTTATTCAGCAGGACAACGGTTAAAACAAGAGTTTTGATGTAGGGATAATTGAAAATTTTGTTGGACACCTAAAGATTATACATCAGTAATTTTACTTGGCTCAATGTTTGCATTTAACCCCTAAACTGCCAATCACAAAAAATGGTCGTCTGCCTTGTCATCTGCTTGTGATTTTAAAAGTCATTTTTGCAAACTGTGTGGACCCAGATCAGACTCTAGGAGCAGTCTGAACTGGGTCCACCCTGTTTGCCAGTATGCAAAAATAAGTTTGAAAAGTTTGCAAGAATATTCAGCAGACAACATAAATAGAAGACATTTTCAGATGCAGGTTTTCTTTAAGGGTTAATATGTAGCAAAGATTCAAATTTAGGTGCATTTTATTAGAAAATATAACTACCGGTACTTTGCTAACAGATGTATTTGAAATTGTCCAAATTTTCTTGATATGTTGGCAGTGCAGGTCATGAAAGGACCTGTCCAAGGCTGTTAAATAACTATTTCTTAAGGCACTGTAAGACATTACTCAGTTTAATCACAACTAAACAATATTATAATTTGCCAATCAATCCAGGTACAGGGAGTCATAAAAACAGACCACAGGAGCCACCTGTGATAAAAGATTTAAGAAATTCTTGCCCATAGTAATTTTAACACCCCTTTAAGAAAACATAAAATAAACATGGCGGCAGGTTTACAGTCCTGACTGTTAAAAAGTCACTGATTAAAGTCAACAGTGATGATAAAGCCAATACCATTGATCAGACTAGATAATAAAATAATTTTAACACTCAATTATTGTTATATTGTAAATTGAAAACTGACCATATGAAGTAAAAATACAGTAGTTGGCCATTCAGTATGATAAAACATAGCTACAGATAAGAGGGGGTATCCACATAATATTTGTCTTATTTCTCCACGAAAACATATGTTGTGGTACTCATTAGAAGCACCTCAACGAGGCGCTTCTAATGAGTACCCACAACATATGTTTTCATGGAGAAATAAGAAAGATATCAACACTTTTCGGATAAAAAAAGCACCTTATCTGTTGCTATGATAAAAGCAAAATCTTCTACTCTTACAATACTGTTAGCATATCTCCAGATAAGGCACTTTTGTTTCAACAGAAAAGGGTGATAATTGTCTTATTTCTCCACTTATATGTTGTGGGTACTCATTAGAAGCTCCTCACTGAGGATCTACAGTTTTCTGAGACATGACTGTTCAAGAATTTCAGTTAACGCATAGGATGCTGCATAAAAATTCAGCAGACGAAAATGATGTTTTTCTGTCTGTCTTCCCAGTTGCATGAAATGTTAAAGCCTATTTTCTGTGAAAAACAAGAAAAAAAGTATCATGGATTTGTCATCTGCTGAATTTGCCTAGTGAGTGGTAAAGGTTAAATATGTTAATTCATATCAATTACTGCAAAGGCTGTGCTTTCAGTACATGACATTCTGGGCCCAGTTATTCAAAACTAACAATGTTGTTAGTTAACATATCGTTAAAACTTTGACCATTAAAGGGGAACGCAACCTTAAAAGGTAGTGTGCTTTAAAGTAAAGAATTTTCCAAACAATGAATTTTGACACAAATTTGATCAAAATTGGTGGAAAACAAAGTAAGTTTATATAATAGACAATTGAATATTTTATCATTGGTGGGATGGGCGCAGCCACTTTGAATATTTAATGAGGTTTCATAAAAGTTAAAATTCATTTCATAAACATAGTTATTCTCGTAATGTTGGTTTTTTTGGGGGGAAATGATTGCTTGTCACTAGAATTAAAAGATTACAAAAAATCTGTAGGAACATTATTCTTAAAAACCCTTCATAATTTGGTTTTGCATATTTAATGTGGGCTTTGTGAAGTCACAAAGCCTACAATATGATGGCATCCATGACAGCCATTTTAAATATATTCAAACCACCATAACTTCTTTATTTCTAGGCCAATTTTAAAAACTCTTGCATCAAAATAAATGGCTTGTTAAGCACTTTACTCCAAGGTATACTTTCAACTCACATTGCGTTCCCCTTTAAATATGGCATACACACTAATATTTTTGCTGAAAAAATGTGAGTAACTTTTGCAAAAGCTACTCTCATTTCTTCAGCAAAAATACCTGTGAATTAGATATTGTACTTACTAGAACAGTTAGCATTTTGACCATTTACAAGCTTGTTAATCTGACGATGCTTTGAACAACTTGGCCCAGAAATATATATTGTTAGTTTTTCCAGAAAATAATGTTTGAGACCCTTAGGAGACAGTTTACATAAAATGTTTTCTGTTTCCTGAAAGAAATACCACAAGTTTGCCATATCTGTGGTGCAGAGAGAATATCTTTTTGTGCATTCACTTACAGTTCATCAATTTTAACAACACTTTAACCCATTTTTGACTAAAGAAAGTCCCCAGTACTATATATTGGAAGAGTCCAATTTTAATTTAAGGTACATCAGGCTATATGATTTTGATATCCCAAGAGAAAACTGGCCAAGTTATTTGTAAAAAATGGAGACTCTGATCAGGTGCTGCAGAATATCTGATCTGGGTCTACAGTGTTTGCCATTGGTTAATGGAGAAATGAAAATATTTATCTGGATACATCTTTTATTTAGAGCAATGTAGGACTTTCAAGTTAATTACTGAAACAGAAGTACAGTTGTCCATAACGCTTTGTATGCTGGGTAAAACTTTCAGCGGATGATATTTTGATTTTTTTTTTTTTTTATCAGAAAACATTACGAAAACATGCCTATTCCAATATACAGAAAATTTCACCTCTAAAATTGAAAAGTTTCAGATAAAAAACTCCGATATTTTTCTTATTTCTGCTCAAAACATAGATTGTGGGTACTCGTTAGAACTGCCACGAGTACCCACAATCTATGTTTTGAGCAGAAATAAGAAAAATAATGTAAACCCCTGTAAACACCAGTTTTACTATATAAAACTGGAGTTCAAGGGGGTCAGTATTATATAGGCATGTTTTCGCGATGATAGGCTTTGACATTTCATGCAAATTGTCTCCTGAGGAGACAATCTGCATAAAATTTCAGTGTCTACTTTCTGGGAAAATTAAGAAAACTAATATCAATCAATTTGTCGTCTGCTGAATAAGCCCAGAGAATGGTAACGGTTAAGAGAAACAAAATTGTAGGTCCTCTCCAGATTTTGCGGACTGGTCTGTCTCTTCACAAAAGTTTCTGATGACATTTTGAGAGCTTTTCGAGTTGGCTCATAAAACCCTTTTTGTTACGTCATACCCTCATTTATCTTAATCAACATGTCGGCAATGAAACTGCGTAGTTAAGTCCGTAATTCTGTATCTACCAGGTGGAAATGAATTTATTCATAAAAAAGATGAAAGCATTTATGACTTCTTATGAACTTTACTGACAGAGTGTAAGCTCTGTCCGTTTCTGCATACATAAACGCCAATAAACTGCGAGTGGATGGATCAAGCTGTCTGGTTGGAATTGATACAAAGTCAAAAATAAATGAGCGTAGAATTTTACATTTGTATAAGCTTGTTTTATGTCACTTCGCTGATGCTCTCATGAAATATGGGGATTTGTAGTTGATTGGAGCATAATTAAGACAAGAAAAATGTTTGCAACTACCATATTCGACATAATTACCACTCATACCCCTATGAGCGCACAGTCAAACTATCTGGTAGTCTTCGGTTTACAGCCTGTATATTTTTATGTACTTCTTTATAAAAACATATGTCATAGGTACGCATTTGAATTGCCTCGACAAGTGGAGGCAGTTCAAATGAGTACCAACAACATATATGCTTTTATAAAGAAAATCAGAAAAATATTGTATATTTAAAGCATTGTTAACCCTTGTCCTGCTGAACCCGGATATACCCTGCCTTTGCAAACAGTGTAGATCCAGATCAGTTGGCTTCTGAAGAAGCCAACTGATCTGGATCTGCACTGTTTGGCATTCAGTATGTGAATTTATATCAACAGCCTGGATCAAGTAATCTCATTGGCTGAAAATTAGAAGTGGGTGTAGCATTTTAATTTATTCAGCATGACTAGGGCTAAATATTCCTCTCACGAAGTCCTCTGTTGATCTTTCGTTAAAGTACACCCTTATTAAATAGGTGGATATTTTTACTTCTTAATGTTCCTGTAATTTTGAAAAACCTAAGCACACAGTGTGGTAACTAGGTCAAATACGGTACTTTCTCTGCTGTCAGATGATTTAGATCAAAGCTTAAAACATTACAATTTGGCAAATGAAGTTATAAGAATTCCAAATGAGCTGTTCATTTGGAAATAAGCACGTTGAATTTTATATATATATATATATATATATATATATATATATATATATATATATATATATATATATATATATATATATATATATATATATATATAAACAAAAAAAAAAAACATTTTTTTTTATTACAATGAATCATACCCTAGAACATATTATACAAGGAGAGACGTGTATCCTGTGTGATGGTTAACCCTTGTCCTGCTGAACCTGGATATACCCTGCCTTTGCAAACAGTGTAGATCCAGATCAGTTGGCTTCTGAAGAAGCCAACTGATCTGGATCTGCACTGTTTGCTATTAAGTATGTGAATGTATTGCAACAATCAGGATCAAGTGATCCAATTGGCTGAAAATTAGAAGTGGGCATGACTTCTTAATTTATTCAGCAGGACGAGGGTTAACGTTTAAAGCACATGTACCAAGCAACATTGTGGCCGACAGCAGTCAAAATCTTTTTACTATTTTTCGCAGAAAATAAGGCTTGAATTTTCAAGTGAATTTTCTGCTAGGTACATTGTATTCAGTTTACAAGAAATGTCAAATCTTTTTTTTTTTTTTTTTTTTTTTTTTTCCTCTGGAAAATAATAATAATAAAAATTCTAACTGTTGTCTGCTGTGACCTGGCATTTTAAGGGTTAAAGGTCCTACAAAAGAAGTGCCTCTCTGAGGTGCTTCTAATGAGTATCCACTACTTAGGTTTTGTGGGGAAATAAGAAATATATCAGTCTGGATACCAAGTCAAGTTGGAACCCAAGCATCTCTCCATACACCACTACTTCCCACCCCCTCAGCTTCTTCCTGCACACACACAAAGATGATGTCCACCACCAGTAGTAAAAACCCATCCGTTATGTTTTCATCCTCAAAGATGAGAAATATTACATTAGAATGTGTTGCCTCCTGTCTTTTGTTGATATAGGGAGATAATTTGATACAATAATGTCATAAATAAGTCGACAGTAAGAAAGTGGCTGTTTCGTTATCTTTTACACAGAGATCGGAATAATCCAACCCAGCTTATTACCAGATGTTAATCCATGAACAAACTTATGCAGGGAACACAATATGCCTATAAAGAACTCACAGGGATTTGGTGGCTTCTGTTTTATCAGAACAAAATCGACCTGCAAAAAATCAAACAGAAAAGGAAAGTCTTCCTTAGAATCGTATCTTCCTTGGTATTAGATTTACCATCAAAGTGCTAAGCAAAATTGTAACAGACCATATTCTAAATTTTTTAAATTATTTTTCATAGGCAGACAATTCACATGAAATGTCAAGCCTTACTTTCTCTAAAAAATAAAAAAAGAGAATCATAGTGTTGTCTTCTGTTCAGGAAATGCTTAGAAAGTGGTCAGACACTGTTCAGTAAGAGGTTGACAGTCCTCAGACCATGTTCAGAATGTTAGATACTGCTAGGAAATGACCATTAATTTTAACAAGTTTAAGCTTTTCAAAAAAGCTTGCCATCTTTTCAGCCCTTTTTTTCAATGTAGTGAATTTTGGGGGCTTGGAACACTTTGAGCTGTCAAGACCAGCCCAGCCCAGCCCCACCCATCAGTAAATTGGTATCTGATTTTCAGTCCTGTCTTTATGAGAATGATTTGAGTTTTTTTGAATCGGCCAGTATTCAGACATTCATATACTGTGTTCAGTCAGAGTTCAGCAAACTTTCAGAAATATTCAGAATTCAGAAATATTCAGACAGGAACAGCCAAATTACAGAAAAGAAGATTCCTGGGGTGGGGGGGGGGGGGGGGGGGGTGTATCCAAACAAATATTTTGCTTAATTTTCCACAAAAACATTTGTTGTGGGTATTCATTAGAAGCGCCTCAGTGAAGTGCTTCTAATGAGTACCACAACATATGATTTTGTGGAGATATCAGAAAACTAGCAACATTTTCTGGTTATAAAAAGGTGCCTTATCTGGAGCTGTGGACATTGATCGTTTTTGAAACCAACTGTTAAGAGACCAAATAAAAAATTAACAATTAATTCCTTGACAAACTTCATTTTTGTCAAAATCCGGATGAAAGACATATTAGATTTTCAAGGATCATCACAAATTATTTTTAAGTAAAATAGTGTGCTTTTGTAGAAGTCTGTTGGATTGAGTGTCTTAAGATAAAGTGGACTAAGGTAAAACTATCATGTTTTTTGGATTAAGATAGATCAATATTGTGGGAGAAATTCAGTATTAGGTTGGCTTAAGATAGGAGTGATCATGGGGAATAAACTAATACACTTCAGCAGAATCAAAATACCAAGTTATCTGGTGTGTTGCTATGGCTAAAAATTCATTGGCGGGCTCCATAGCCCAGTCGGTACACATCTGACTGCAGATCAAGGGGTTACGAGTTTGAGTCCAAGCTTGACCACATAACACACGTGGAGATTTATCATGGAATAATTTCTACTGTCATTTTCCACCTTCCACTGGTTAAAGAAGGGCAGTTGTCAGTTACTGGCAAAAGTACTGGTTAATTGCTTAGAAGACTAATCAAAGTCAAAAAGGATTGCCTTTGGAAACAAAGAACACACAAAATCACAAAAATTATAGACTGGGTTTGATTGAGTCTCTCCATATGCAACATTGTAGTTTGCGAGGCTGCCTGCGCCCCCTGGTGCTGGCTTAAGTGGTATTCTATTTTCATAATAACCAGGATGGGCTCAATGAAAATACAACCTGCACTGACGTGCCCTAAGCCTGCCCAGGAAAAGTATGAGTAAGTTAACTGAGCGGCTTGACATGACCTTATCAGTGTTGATTGGTCCATAAAACTCTAGATAAAAAGGAAAACATTATAGCTCGAGATAGGGATATTAAATATTTTTCTTACTTCTCCTTGTAAAAATATGTTATGGGTACTCATTGGAATTTCATTCAAGCAAGTCCATTTAGTACGGTAAATGTCTTAAAATTTTGTACACTAAATTTTTGACAAAATGACATATACAAACCGTGCAGACCCAGATCAGACTGTTCCTGGAGGAGCAGTCTGATCTGGGTCTATGCTGTTTGCCATTCCACTAAAGTATTTTAAGAAGCAAATGCATGAAAATCAAAATTCAGGCCACAAAAGTGTGGAACAAAGTGTTTGAAATTTTAGGACATTAACTGTACTCACAACATATTTTGTGGAGAAATAAGAAACGTTTACATTTGTAAAAGAATCTTATCTAGACCTTAGGCCGGCCTTGGGGGCTCAGTTGAATGCACGTCTGACTGATGATCAGGAGGTTGTGGGTTCGACCCCTGCCTGGTCAGCAACATTCTTTAATTGAAATTGATCATGAAATATATTCTGCGGTCATTCTATCCCTTCCCCTGATTCGAGAAGGGCAGTTGTCAGTTGTGAGAATATGCACAGTACTGGATAATAGCTTAGAAGACCAAGCCTGCCCAGTAAAAGTGTGGTTAGGTAAACTGACCGTGTTCAACATGACCCCATTGTGTTTAATGGGCCATAAAACCTCAACACAAACAAAATCTAGACCTTAGATTAAATTGGCTGCATTTTCAGTTTTAGGAAGCTGTAAATGATTGTCAAAATTCAAGTTTCACAGAAATCATGTTTTTGTCTTTTGTTTTCAGAGCAAAGAAAGAAAATTATATTGGATGGTCAAACCCCATACTGCCCTATATGTGGTCTGACCTTGAGACCTGGAGAAGTTCAAGGTCATCTGGAGGTTGAGCTTGAGAAACTTGACAAACTTTCCAGGTTAGTATTTTTACAATTGCGAGAGTTTCTGATTTCAAAACAGACACCCTTGTCAGTATATGAAACTGGATATCTCCAGTAGCAATCAGTTTATACATATAATTGAAATGAACAAATGAAATTTGCCATTAGAAAAGACCAGGGCCAAGTTGTTCAAAGCATCGTTAGCTTAACGAGCTTGTTAGTGGTCTAAATGTTAACTGTTCTAGTAAGTACAATATCTAATTCACTTGTACTTTTGCTGAAAAAAATGTGAGTAGCTTTTGCAAATACTCGCATTTTTTCAGCAAAGATATTAGCCTACAAATGTTTATGCCATATTTAATGATCAAAGTTTTAATGATGCGTTAACCAACAACATCGTCAGTTTTGAACAACTGGGCCCAGACAATTAGAAAAGACCATCTGGGATGTCTGATCAGGGTCATTTGCTGTTCATCTGCAGAAATGTTGGATACTGTCATAGCTTAACCCTTCTCATGCTGAATAAATTAAGCTGCCATGCCCACTTCTAATTTCCAGCCAACTGATCTGGATCTACACTGTTTGCTAAGACAGGGCATGACATGTTTAGCAAGAGAAGGGTTAAGCTTTAATTAAGGAACTTTTTCCAACCAAAACGTTTTGGTAATTTTTTCAAAAAAAAAAAAAAAAAAAAAGAAAAAACGTGGGTACTCATTAGAAGTGCATTCCTGATGCACTTCTGATAGGTACGCACAACTTGTTTTTGTGGAGAAATAGGAAAAAATATTTACCTCATAACTCTTATCTAGAGATGGCATGAACAGAATGTACATTTTCATCCTTATTTTTTGCCAAATACCATAGCTCTTGATAAGAGGCTTTTTTCGATGCAAAAGTATTGATATTTTTCTTATTTCGCCACAAAATTTTATGTGATGGGTACTCATTTGAAGCACCTCACATGATACTTGCTCTTACTTAGACCTACGCTATTACATAATTTTTACTATTTCGTATTGGGTCACAAATGTCATTTACCAGAGTGAGGTAACAGTCAGTGGCCTGGCTTGACATGACCTTAATAATATTAACTGGAGGGTGTGTGTATGGGGGTAGGAGGCGGGGTGTGTGGGGGGGTTAAACTCCAAACCAAACACATTCAGTTGCACTCAATGCAGATTTAACAGTGTGGGGAATCCACATGACCAAATTACAAAGTGCACAGACTTTGGTACTGTTTTGAGCTCTGCATCAGGTAGGATTTTTTAGACTACCTCGATTTATACCTGATAGAATTTGTTCAAATAAAGCGCTGAGTGCCGGCCTCGGTGGCACAGTTGGATGCGCCGTCCGACTGGAGACCAGGAGGTCGCGGGTTCAACCCCTGCCGAGGTCGGCAACATTCTTTCGTGGAGATTGATCATGAAATATTTTCTATGGTCATTCTCTCTCTTCCGCTGATTCAAGAAGGGCAGTTAGTTATCAGTTTCTGGCAAAAGAATGTGCACAATACTGGTTAACCGCTTAGAGGACTAAGCCTGCTCAGTAAACGTGTGGTAAGGTAAACTGACCACGCTAGACATGACCCCATTGGGTTGACTGGGCTGTAAAACCTCAACACAAACAAAAGCGCTGAGTACGCAGAAAATCAAGCTCTTTCTGGTGGTGTAAGTGCTATTCTGCAATCTATTCTGATTCTCGAGAACATTCAGAGAATGTTTTTCATTAAAATTTATGTACATGTACATTGTCCCAGTAGCCCAGATTGACAGCAAAAACATTCTTGGAATGTTCTAGAGAATTAGACCAGATCGCAGAATAGTGCTTACACCCTGAAAGAGCTTGGTTTTTCTGTGTACTCTGTGCTGTATTTGAACAAATTTCATTTGGTATGAATAGAGATATTCTAAAAAATCCTACCTTATGCAGAGCTAAAAATAATAACAAGCTCCGTGTACCTAGTCATTTGGCCACATGGATTCCCGAAACTCTTTATGATGGTGTGATTTTAATGAAAATTAAAACCCTGTAGGTTGAATTTGGAATATACAGTTTGATTTACTTCTGACATCTGGACAGTTGTTATGTCAAATTTACAATAATTTTGGACTGGCAGACCTTGCTTTTTATACCTTCAACTTCAAAGAGGTTGGAGGGGCATATTGCTTTTGGGTAGTTTTCGATCATTTTGTGACGCAAAAGTTTATGGCCAAGAATGGTTAGAGAGGATCTTGAAATTTTATATATGGAATAAGGATGGAAAAAAGCGGACCCTTATTTTTTCTTCTCCATTGGACTTGTATTTTCAGAGTCATGCCCCTTTTTATACCCCGCCACATGTTAGAGGTGGGATATAATGGTTTCATGTTGGCTGTCAGTCCATCTGTTGTATGTCCGTAATTTCATTTCCGGATAACTTAAGTAAATGTGAATGGATTTTGACCAAACTTGGTATGTGCATTGATATTGTGTAAATCTGGTTTGGGAGTGCTGATGGGCAAATTTCTCCAATTTTTGGCAGAGTTATCTGCCCGGGACAAGATGGTATTTTAGTTTCCAGATGATAACTTGAGTAAATAGCAATGGATTTTCACCAAATTTGGTATGTGCATTTATATTATGAAGATCTTGTTTAGGATTGCTAATGGGCAAATTTCGTCAATGTTTGACAGAGTTAACTGCTTGCAACACATCCATGTTTATGTTTCCAGATGATAACTTGGATGGATTGATTTTCACATAACTTGGTGTGTGCATTGATATTGTGGAGTTTGGGGTTTTTTTATTGCTAAAGGGCAAATTTGATCAATGTTTGACAGAGTTAGCTGCCTGCAACAGATCGGTGTTTTTTTTTTGTTTTTTTTTTCCCCAATCATATTTTGAGTAAATATCAATGAATTTTCACCAAACTTGCTATGTGCATTAATATTGTGGAGATCTGCTTTGGGATTACTAATGGTCAAATTTCATCAATGTTTGACCAGAGTTCTCTGCTTGCAATACATAAAAGATGGGGTATTAAAGTTTCATGTTTTTATTGACTCATACTTTGTAGGCCTATGGGATATAATAGCATTTTGTGAGCAAGATATCTCAAAAACTATTTGAGCTAGAGCCTTGAAACCTGGTTAGCTTATTGGGGATGATGAGTAGATAGACTGATTATATCTTGAAAAATAAATTGGCATAATTTTATTGGAGTTATGCCCTTTTCCAACTTTGGCATTTTTGTATTGACAAGCATGAATTTGGGGCATAGTGTTTTACAAACACATTTCTTGTTTTCAGCACATATTTAAGGATAAACCACAGGGCCCAGTTGTTCAAAGCTAACGATGTCGTTAGTTAACGATTCGTTAAAATTTACATCAAGTGATATGCAAATATGCTGAAATTTTTTGCTGAAAAAATGTGAGTAGCTGATTCGTTAAAATTTACATCAAGTGATATATGCAAATATGCTGAAATTGTTTGCTGAAAAAATGTGAGTAGCTTTTGCAGTGCAAAAGCTACTCACATTTTTTCAGCAAAAAATATCAGACTATTTTATATTGAATCTGCTTAAACAGTTAACGAAATGACCCTTAACGAGCTCGTTAAGCTAACGACGCTTTGAACAACTGGGCCCAGAAGTTTTAAGGGTTAGGATAAGTAACATGTGGTAAGGTCAGTATGTATATGACTATTGTGATCCCCAGTTTCAATTCCACAGTTGCAGTCAGTCAGAATCACAATGATCAGTGAATGATTGTCATAAACTACCACAGATTTGTGTGTGGAGGATTAAGTCTGTTTGCCAAGCTCTTTCCTGTGTTGACTTGATTGTCATGGATACTTGAGATACTGACTAGTGCACCATTTGACAAAGAAATGAAACAAAAATGTTGACACCAGTCTCCTATCATTGTTTGCTCATCTGGAGTAATTGAGGCAGAGAACCAAGTTAACTGGTCATAAATCAGCGGACCAGTCTACTTTTGTACCTCTTTTATAAGGATATCGGATGAGATTTTGACACAATATGATTATAAGATTCAATTACATTGAAAAATGTCTCAGCAACTTTATCATTGTCTGACGATCTATCATAATTAAGTGTGAATTAGAGCTTTGTGCGATGAAATATATATTTACCCTAAATATTGGGACACCCCATCACTTCTTACCATACTTGCCCTAAAATTTGACCCAGATCCATTTCTCTACCTGTTGGTGTATGTAAAAACTGATGGATGAGTGGCAAAGTGTAGACCCTGATCAGATGCTGCATTCTGCAGCATCTGATCTGGGTCTACACTGTTTGCTCAGGAGTAGTATAGGCATTCTGCAGCATCTGATCTGGGTCTACACTGTTTGTTCAGGAGTAGTATAGGCATTCTGCAGCATCTGATCTGGGTCTACACTGTTTGCTCAGGAGTAGTATAGGTTGTCGCGACACCCTATACTACTCTCAGGCCTGTCAGTCAGCATACTTTTGGTTGTTATGGTAAGCTGCTGTTTTGTAAGTATCATTTGTAGGACATAGTCATTGGAGAAGTTAATGTACTTCAAATTAAAAAAAAAGGTATACTTAAAGCGGTGAATGGCCAATAGGTCAGTTTCTCCAAGAGCCAGGACTGTGCTTTAAAATGAAAATACATTTGTTATGTTACCCCATTAATACCCTGAGGCCAGAGTTTTTTTTTTATTTTTAGGTTTACGAGAGATTACTTAAAAAGTTGCTGTCGGGACGTAGGAGTAAAAATAAAAATGTGAAAAAGCTTTGGTCATTGAAATAAAATAATTTTCCAATAAAAAATGCATGTAAAAATGCAATATTTCAGCCCTAAATTCAGAAGGTATGGACATAAAATGAAAATGAAAATTGAAATGCCAATTTTGAATATTGAGTAGGTTCTCCCATATGCGTAAATCTGAAAATAAAATAAAAAATAAAAAATGTGGCCTGAGGAGTCTGAGGTACAAGTACATGCAAACAGTGTACACTAAGGTCAGAGTACAGCATTATGCATGTAGTAATGGTATTTTTTTTTTCAATTTTCTTTTTCTGGTGAAAAAATGTTGTGACAAGATCTATTGGAAAGACAAATGTACACCAACAACTCATTTTCTTGGAGAAATATGAAAAATATTTTCTTGTGATGTGCATGATGTGTGTGACACACACACACACACACACACACACACACACAAAATATGTGCACAAACAGTGAAAGAGCTTATCTGACTGCAGATGTGCAGGCAAGTCTCTGTCTTTGACATTGATATGATGCACTTTGCTAATTGTGCTTTTTGTTTTCAGATGTAACCGGAAGTCGAGGGAAAATACACCACAGGGACGAAAAGTAAGTAAGCTCATGAATTGTGCTGCACCATAAAATATAACCTGCCTAATATCATAACTAAGATGAGATTTTTTCCACCAAAAACTATCACTATTTTCTCATTTCTCTTATATAAAAAAAAAACGTGTTGGATTACTTAGAATTAACTTGTAAAGGTAATTCAAAGAGTACATTTTAATTTAGTCTTAGCTCCAAATAGAGAGGGTATCCACATGCACTTCAATCTCTGTATAACACGGTTCGTTATAACACAGTTTTGGATATAACACTGTTCAAAGATGGATCCCAGAAATGTATAGATTATATTGAAAAATGACCATAAATGGTCATTTTTCAATATAATCTATACATTTTTGTTTGGATATAACACGGTTGTTGAACTAACACGGTTTATGCTATGGACCCCAACAATAGTGTTATAAAGAGGTTGTGGTGTACATGTAATATTTTTCTTATTTCTCCACTAAAATGTATGTTGTAGGTACTGATTAGAAGCTCCTTGCCAAGGCGCTTTGCCGAGGTACTTCTATTCAGAACCATCAAGAGGCTGTAGAAGGCACATGCAATTAGCGAAGACTGGTCAGACTGCACAGACAGATCTGAGTCTTCACTGGTCAAGTCTTATTGTAGCATTTATCGTGTGCTGGCTCAAGCCTTGTTTCTGTAGGACTGGAAGCACAGAAGCACAAGGGAATATTCTTAAGATGAGTTGTCTGATTTTTTCCAGCAAAACATAGCCGGCCTCAGTGGCTCAGTTGGATTTGCATCCCGACTGGTGATCAGGAGGTTGCGGGTTCGATCCCCACTAGGTCAGCAACATTCTTTCGTGGAGATTTAATCGTGAAGTATTTTCTACAATCATTCTCTCCCTTCTGCTGATTCAAGAAGGGCAGTTGCCAGTTTCTGACGAAAGAATGTACAATATACTGGTTAGCCACTTAGAGGACTAAGCCTGCCCAGTAAAAGTGTGGTTAGGTAAACCCCATGGAGTTGACTGGGCGGTAAACCTCAACACAAACAAAAAACAAAAAATTTCTGTGGATACTCTTCAGAATTGCCTCACTGAGTATGCAGAAGAAAAGGTTTGATGGGAAAGTAATAAAAAGTACCCTAAATTATTATCTCATATATGACCTTAGCTATGATTGTGGAGACACTGGAGGGTAATGGAACCGCTCCAGATAAGAGTGGTATCCACATAATATTTTTTCTTATTTTACCACCAAAACATATGTTGTGGGTACTCATAAGAAGTACCTCATCAAGGCACTTTTAATGAGTACTTACAACATATGTTTTTGTGGAGAAATAAAAAAAAATACATACTTTTTGGTTGAAAAATGTGCCTCATCTGAAGTTTGAAATGAAATACTGCATTATGTGCACTAAAGAAATGATGTTCTTTCAGTTATTTATTGACAGTTAATGTTGTGCATGCTGGGTAAAATTTCAGCAGACGACAAATTAACGATACTTTTCTTACTTTTTCCTAGAAAATAGGCTTTGAATTTCAATTTGGATGAAATGTCGTAGCCTATTTTCTTGGAAACATAAAAATACGAAAAATGTCATCAGTTTGTCATCTGCTGAATTAGCTCAGAGAGTGTTAAAGGTTAAGGGATCCACAACATACCTATGATATAAGTAATAGATTTCATCAATTTATCATGTATGGACTCCATAAACTGTGCGGGTGGTGTCCCACCTGTATTGCTGTATACAGTTGATTGTAATTTAACCCTTAAAGCGCCAATCACAACTATTGTCATCTGCTTTGTCTTCTGCTGGTTACTTTAAAAGTCACTTCTGCAAACAGTGTGGACCTAGATCAGACTGCTCCTTTAGGAGCAGTCTGATCTGGGCCCACACTGTTTGCCTATATGCAAAATGTAAGTTTGAAAAGTTTGCAAGAAGATGCAGCAGATGACATAAGCAGACGACATTTTCAGATGCAGATTTTCTTGGCGCTTTAAGGGTTAACACAAAATTATGTTTTCAGAGTATTATATGACTTCATAAATTAGAGTTTCTAAAAAGCATGAATGAAGATAAGATCAGTCTAAAAATGATAGTACATTGTATAGTTTAAAATAAAGACATTACTGTGAGTGCATGAAACTAGATGAGATGAGATGGGTATTCAGACAAAACTTTTCTTATTTCACCATAAAGATATTATAACCTTTACCGCTCGCTGGGCTAATTCAGCAGATGACAAATTCATTGCATTTTTCTTATTTTTTTTTTCCCCCCAGAAAATGGGCTTTGGCATTTCACGCAAATTGTCTCCATTGCATGAAATGTCAAAACCTGTTTTCTGGGAAAAGTAAGAAAAATATTTGGAAAATTATGTCGTCTGCTGAAAATTTAACCCAGAGTGCTAAGCTTAAAGAAAACTCATTAGAATCTGATCAGCAAACTAATTCTAGTGAATATCCACATTGCCTGTTTTGAGACACTACAAAAAGTATCAAAAGGTTTGGTTGAAAATGAAGGTATTTTACCTCGAGCAAGGAAACATTTTTCTTATTTTTTCTCAGAAGATAAGGTTTGACATTTCAGGCAAACCGTCTTTCTTGGAGATGACTTAACCTCTTGTGTGAAAAAAAAAAAGTCGGGTTGTCGACCTGAATTTGCTGTGAGTGCTTATGGTTAAAGTGGCCTGAGTGGAAGAAACTCCATGTTATGCTATTTAAAGACTTAGACCAGGCTGCAATCCACCCCGTCTAGTCAGTGTCTTCTGTTCCAATATCATTATACTCCAGATTTGGCAATACAGTATTTACCCTTAGTATTCAGCACCAGAATGACATGTATGCTCCTCCTAAAATTTAAACAAATCCATTTTACTACCTGTTGATGCATCTAAAAATTGCTGGTTGAGTGGTAAACAAGTGTAAAACATTGATCAAATGCTTTTTTCTGTGGTGTCTATTCTGGGTCTACAGTTTTCTCAGACCTGTCTGTTTCAAAAATGGTATTTGTCAAGATCTTTGCTTTTCATATATACAGACATACCAGTAGCTCAAAATAAGGCACCTTTGTGAGGCACTTCCAATGTGTACCCACAACATATGTTTTTGTTGGAACATAGGTCTATATAAAAGTGTGTATTAGGTAAATATTTTTCTTATTTCTCGACGAAAACATATATTGTGGATATTCATTAGAAGCGCCTCAATGAGGCACTTCTAATGAGTACCCACAACATACCTTTTTGTTGAGAATTAAGAAAAATATCAGTACTTTTTGATTGAAAAAAAAGCATCTTATCAAGGGCTGTGTGGGACGTAAGAAGAATACCAATATTGTTTGGTTGCAAAAAGTGCCTTATCTAGAGCTGTTTAACCCTTGTCATGCTGAACAAATTAAGATGCCATGCCCACTTCCAATTTTCAGCCAGTCATATTACCAACTGATCTGGATCTACACTGTTTGCAAAATCAGGGCATATCTGGGTTCAGCAAGACTAGGGTTAAGTTACCAGTCTGTGCATTTTTCCATGTATAATTGTCATTAAGATTTTGCTTTTGACCAGTCAAATTGCACTAAATTAGTGTGCACCTGGTAGATTGTATTCTAAAACATTTTTATTGTTGTTGTTTTTCATGGGAATCATCTTCGTTGCATATTTCAGTAAAATATTTTAGCATGTTGCCTGCTGTAATATTTGATGGTCTTTAGGATTTCTAGCAATACTGTGTAATCATGATAGATTTATTTTCAGACATTACCATCTCCATCATCTAGTCGAAGAGGAAAAGATTCCCCAGGCATAGATGCTGCTTCTCAGGCAAGACATGAGGTGAGTAGAACCAACGGACCGAAATCTTTCCTTTTAGTGTAGATGTTTGTTTAGAATAGGCTTGATGTGTAGTAAGCCAACAGGAAGTCACAAAATTGCCACCATTGTAAAACTGGTGGCAAAATCTCCCAGGTTTAAGTGTACAGCTGTTAACCTTAAATATTTCTCTTATTGTTGCTTGGAATTGCTAAATACTCTGAAAACTTGGACAACAAAAATAATTACCCAAATTTACAGTGTAAGAAGGGGTAGTAAGCAGCATATCATTGGGAAGCAGTTTATTTTCATGGCTTCCTAAATTGCAGTTTATTTCCCTGGCTTCCTAAATTGCAGTTTATTTCCATGGCTTCCTAAATTGCAGTTTATTTTCATGCCTTCTAAATTGCAGTTTATTTTCATGGCTTCCTAAATTGCATAAATTTGTGAACTGATTACTTGCCTTCCTTCTTTGCTTCAAGAGGTAATTTATTCATGATTATTACAGTCCAAATATTCCCAGTACTACATATGGTTTGGTATGGCATATCTCTGGATAACGCTTTTTTTGTGACTCGAACTCTGCATTGCTTTAACATGTTCATAAGGTCACTAAAATTGTTTTAGCTATTTCGTGTATTAACCCTTGTCCTGCTGAATAAATTAAGATGCCACTCCCATTTCTAATTTTCAGCCAATCAGATTACTTGATCCAGCTTGTTGATCAATATAAATTCACGTACTTAAGGGCAAACAATGCAGATCCAGATCAGTTGGCTTCTTCAGAATCCAACTGATCTGGATCTACACTTTTTGCAATGGCAGGATATATCCGGGTTCAGCAGGACAAGGTTTAACACTTCTTACACAAATTTCTACACAAGTAATGTTAGCAAGTTTCAGGCTTTCAAAAAAGCTTGCCATCTTTTCAGTCATTTCTGTGACTTGAACTCTGCATCTTTTCACCTGTTCATAGACAACTAGGATTGTTTTGGGGTATTTCATTTAACCCATGTCCTGCTGAATAAATTAAGAAGCCATACCCACTTCTAAGTTTCAGCCAATCAGATAGCTTGATCAAGGTTGTTGAATCAAATTCACATACTTAATGGCAAACAGTGCAGATCCAGATCAGTTGGCTTCTTCAGAAGCCAACTGATCTGGATCTACACTGTTTGCAAGGCAGGGTATATCCAGGTTCAGCAGGACAAGGGTTAATTAATAACAATTCTTAGACAAATTTCTACACAAGTAGTTCTTGGAATCAATGACTGTTTCAGCCTGTCAAGTTATCGCGTAAATACATGTATGATTGTTCTGTTCTTTATTAAACATACAGTTTGATCTAGTTAATGTTTTCTAAAAACATTCCCAAATTAATCAAGTCACTGATGTGACAGTTTACTGTCATACCTTTTCTTGTTTATACCATAAAGAAGTGTTATGTTTCTGATTTCTCTATAAAAATGTACATTGTGGGTACTCATTAGAAATTCCCTGGTGAGATGCTTCTAATGGGTACCACAACATATGTTTTTATGGAGAAAATAAAAAAAAAAAAAAAAACATCAGCATACCCCTTATGTTGAGAGCTTTTTTTTTGCTGAAAAAATTGCAATGTTGCTCTAACCTTTACAGGGTTAAAGTGATCTGTACAGGCATATCTGGAGCCTTTTGCATAGTGATTAATATTTCTAAAATGCATTTTGACTGGTCATGTTCCATTGATAGAAATGTTCTGTTTGATAAACAGGAAACATCAGACTCAAAGAATTGTAACTTGGCTATGTCACTTTTTTTTACACGAAAAAAAAAAAAAAGCCACAAAATTTGTTCAATTTATCATTTGTAGCAATGATTTTAGCATTAATCACAAGTTGATTTGATAGAAAGACACTAAAAGAAGACATTCAGAAAGATTTTCAATCAGGTCTCTTCTTCTCACTCAATTAAGTTGACAAATGTTTGTGGGGACGTTAGAAATGTACTCCAGCTTGGCTAGTTCCAATTACAAACACCGTCTGCTCCTCTTTATTAAATTATTTATCCCACTTCAGATTAAAGTGGACATTACCATGAAAGAGTTTTCTGATTATGTGATTGGCACATTCTGTAACCAACTGGCCAATCAAATTGTGATTAATCATTTGCTGCAGACATTTAAAGTTTTGTTGATTTTATTCTGTAGTGGTAATTATCATAATAGGGACTTTGTAATGTGTTTCAAGTGACTATTTAGTAAATAAGCACATCGTAAGCTTCACAGACAGACAGACTACAGTGATTTTTTTTCCTGTGAGTTTCTGGGACTCACAAATTTTATACATGAGAGTCCCTGGACTCACAAAAACTACAATTAGAAAAATGTTAAAAAATATGTTAAACTCTCATGATTTTATCCTGGGATCATTTAATATCAGTCAGGTGAGTCCCTGGGACTCAGTAGAACCAAAGGGTAAATAAATCACTAAGCCTGTGTTAGTGATTTATTAATTTCAGTTCCAAACATTTATATATGTACAAAGAGGAGATAACCCCATTGAAAGGGCGTCTTTTTTTTTTTAAAAGGAAATAATGCATTTTTGTTCTGTCTAAGCTGGATATATGCATTTGGCTGATACAATCACTTGGCCTGCAGAATCCAAATCTCTGGATAGAGGACCCCCAGTAGCCTGGTACCATACTATGAGTTTTACTTTTCTAATCTAACAAAGGTAAAATATTCCTTCTTGACTATTTGTCTACACATACCATCTCCCTTACCAGTCAGAAACTCATTACTGATCAGCCAAATCAGAGAGAAGGACATTCCAAAAGATTGGATTTTTGTAAAATATAAATTGTTTTTACTCTGATTCATATATCAGTTAGACGTGAGCGAGTCTATATATCTAGGTAAATATCTTAGTTCTCCTCAGAATTGTTGTGGGTGCTCATTGGATGTGTTTCATTAGAAGTGCCTCGCAATTTTTTTGAGATTATAGGGGAAAATACCCTAATCCAAAGCTATGACTGAATCTTTGGAGCTAGTTGCTAAAACATTGAGTAGCTTTCCATGGATATGCAGGCTGATTTGAGCATAGGTCTAGATAAGGGACGGTATCCGGTAAATATTTTTCTTATTTCTCCACGAAAACATATGTTGTGGGTACTCATTAGAAGCACCTTGCTGAGGTGCTTCTAATGAGTACTCACAACATATGTTTTTGTGGAGAAATAAGAAAAATATCAATACTTTTGGATTGAAAAAAGCGCCTTAACTAGTGCTATGCTTGAGTCTTTGTTTTTCGCATATGCAATAAATAACCATTTTGCTTGGCAGAGCTCATAGTTTAAGGGCAGTAAATACACCTGAAGATTTTGTTGCCATTTTGCAAAGGGAGGCAAATTTTGCAGATAGAAAGTTGCTCCCTAGTCTTTGAAACCTTTCAAAAATGGGGCTACTCTTTTAAAGGAAAGAATTTGCTCCCAGAGGGAGCAAATTCTTTCCTTTGAAGAGTAGCCCCCAATATGGAGGGAGGCAAAAATTTCAAGGTCAGTTATTTCCCTTTGAGGTATTTTCATTCCCTAAAAACTAAAAATAAGAAATGAATGTTTTATCACTTCCAACTTTGCAAATGGTAAGCAGTCACATGATACAGATCAAGCACACACACACAGAAGATCTGAAATTGATTTTTTAGTTTATAACCTGAAGAAGATAAGAACATTAAATTACCCTTATCTGAGCGAAAATTACTGTAATCTAGACAAGCAAGGTTTCTTTCTGACCAATAACTAGATATCAATAGCCACACTCCCGACACTATTCCCAGGATTATCTCCAACAAAAACAGTTAAGATACCTCGAACAATGGACTGATAACTTCACTAAACTTCAATTATTTCTCCCCAAACTGTCCAAAAGTGTGAAAAGGCAGAGGATTACCTGTTAAAGAGCACAAAATTGTGGATTTCCCTTTTGATAAAAGATCTTTTTATCTAGCTTGTAACGGTGTAATTTTTGATACAGCTAAGCTCTCTAACCTTTGATTGTGTTTGTCCACTAGATTAAATATGAATGGACGGGGAAGCATCAGAAGTGAATTAGGGTGATCATATTCACATTAAGATAGCTTTGTTAAAACTTCAGTCCTCTAAGCCCTGGAAATGGGCTTCTTATTCAGCTGTAAATACTTGCATAGGAATTTCAAAATTAATGTTATTTTATTCAGTGTGCAAGATAAGGTATTTTGTTTTTCTTCATAAAACACTGCTCAGAACTGCTGTTATTTTTTATTTCTCAGAAAAAAAAAGAGGTTGTGCTATTCCAGTATAATCATCTCATCAAGCATTTCATTCAGATTACTTTTCATGTGAAGATTCAAATGGGCAGAGCATGAACTATCAGATCCTGTTTTCTGGGAAAAATGAAAAATATCATTAATTTGTCGTCTGCTGAAGTTGCCGTGAGAATGAAAAAGGTTAAAATTGAATGACTTGTATTAAAAGAAACAATAATGCTTCAATACATAGGCATAAAGAAAGGCAACATCACATTCTGCAGTTTCAGACATAGATTTACACTGTTTGCGCAAAGATCCATGTTGTGGGATGCCGAGCACATCAACGTAAATTGGTAAAAAAAAAAAAAAAAATAGAAATCATGAGTGACACCCCAAATGCTATAAACCCTCCAATGAGAAAATGATAAAGCATGAGGCCTTCGGCTTTTGCTTGGCAACTTATGGGTGACAGATCTTGTTAAATACCAAAAATTACCGGAGTCACCAAATATGATGACATTTTTTTTTATGTATATTTCAGAAAAAAAAGGCCAAGCAGACAATGCACTGAAAATTCCAAGCTTTATTTTCTCTGAAAAAAAAAAAAGTAGAAAAAAAAATAATTAGAATATTGTCTGCTGCATTTGTGATGGCCTTTTCAGGGTTAAAATGTCACATACTAATTTTTGCCTCTAAGAGTTAGAAGTTTTAGGCTCAAAGACCAATTCTTAGTTAAAGGCTCCATATTCCTAAAAAAAAAAAAAAAGAGACATTTTTTATCCAAGAAAGTTTTAATAAATTGATATAATTATGCTATTAATACAATCTTAACCCTAGTCCTGCTGAACCAGGATATGTCCTGATTTGAAGAAGCCAACTGATCTGGATCTGCACTGTTTGCCATTAAGTATGTGAATTTATATCAAAAATCTGGATCAAGTAATCTGATTGGCTGAAAATTATAAATGGGCATGGCATCTTTATTTATTCAGCAGGACAAGGGTTAAAATGCAGCATCTGACAGCCTGTAAAATTTCAATTAGTATCTCATTTTTGAACTGGAATAAAAATGAAATAACTTGTTATGGTCTTTCTGAATTAATGTTGGCAACATTAATTCAGAGATGGGATAAAAAATCATTTCATTTTTGATGTAGTTCAAGAACAAAAGACTAAATGAAATTTTACAGGCTGTCAGGTGCCACATTTATGATTGTATTAATACCATATATCAAATCATTAAACCTTTTTTGGATAATTAAATGTCTATTTTTAAGGAATATGGAGCCTATAAGAACTGCTTTATTTTGAAGTATTTCATCACAGAAGGATGTACTTTTCTTTTTTTCAATTATACCCCATTATCTTGGGCTCCTTAATCTGTCATTAAAGAAATAGGATGATAACCTCAGACAACATTACGAAAACACGCCTATTCAAATATATAGAAAAGTTCACCTCCAAAAACTGAAAATTTTCAGATAAAAATTTCTGATATTTTTCATATTTCTGCTCAAAACATAGATTGTAGGTACTCGTTAGAACCGCCTCACCGAGGCGGTTCTAACGAGTACCCACAATCTATGTTTTTGAGCAGAAATAAGGAAAATAATGTATACCCCTTGAAACCCCAGTTTTACTATATAAATGTGGGGTATAAGGGGATCAAAATTATATAGGCATGTTTTCGTGATGAAATGATAATATCATTAATGGTGATAATTTAGTGATATTTAGGAAAAAAATACTTTTTGCATCACAATATTTTTTTATTAATATTTTTTTCAGAATCGCCTCACCAATTCTGATGAGTGCCTATTAATTATGATCTAGTGCAGAAATATTTTGAATAGCATAGCTTCAAATAAGGCATTTTTTTTTTTTCAACCAAAAACTATCAATATTTTTTATATCTGTACGAAAAATTATTTTTTTGTTGGTACTAATTAGAAGTGCCTTGTTAAGGCACTTCTTATGAGTACCCACAATATATGTTTTCATGGTGAAATAAGAAAAATGTTTTCGATAATAGAGCCTTTATCTGGAGCTGGACTGGTACTTCTTTTTTTTCCAAAGTCAGATATTATCTTGGTTGTATATTAGGGTTGTGTAATTGATTAAGTTATCCTTAACTGTCGCTTGAAGAAAGTAACCGAGATCACCCCAAATTGTAAACCGACACTTCCAGGCTGTACATCAAAGAAAATTACCTGAAATCTACCTGTTAAAACACCTTGATCACTCTTGTTATCGCAATCATTACAAAGAAATCAAATTTATTGTTGCTAATGCTTTTAGGCAGTGTGATATCAGTGATTGAATTACAACAGTGATACTTTCATCTTATCATAGAATTAACACAATCCAAGCTGACAACTTTGGTGGCTTTTTAACATGTCATTTGCATAGCTCCAGATAAGAGAGGTATCCAGAATATATTTTTCTTATTTCTGCATGAAAACATACGTTGTGGGTATTCATTAGAAGCGCCTCGCTGAGGCGCTTCTAATGAGTACGCACAACATATGTTTTCATGTAGAAATAAGAAAAATATCAATAATTTTTGATTGAAAAAGTCACCTTGTCTGGATCAGTACATTTGTAAACCCCCTCCAGTTAAAACACATCTTTCCTTCTTTCAACAATATTGTGTTTCCAATAGTAAAGATAAAATACTTCAATATTATTTAAACCTAGATATTAAATCTCGCTGTTCTCTCTCCTTTCCACTGTCATTTGCTGCTTTTGTGTCCTTAATGTCAATTTAATGAATTTCAGACTGTTATTATTGTGGAAGGGTGCTTGTTAGTCTGTTTGAGGAGATGATTCAATTAATGGTTTGTGGGCAATGACATCACTTTACAATTTGGCGAGCTTTCTGCTCAACTGCCTGCATTTGGCTTTGTCTATCTCCCAATAATAATAATAATAAATATATATATAATATATATTATAATCAACTTTTGCACCATTTTTTCAGAAAGCTGTAAATGTTTGCTGCCATGCACTTTGTTAAGAAAAATAAAATTGCAGAGTATTGACAAGAATTAATATAACTAACTTGTTAAAACAATCTATGATACTAATGTTATATTTATTTCACTGGTTTTGAAACTTTATAAATAATATGAAAATGGCCATATTACATGTATTTACAGCCACTGATAGGACTTGTGTTTTCATGTGAGATTTCTGCGTTCAGAATATGAAATCTTTGAATTATTTTTGTAGAACAGCTCTATCAATTTCTGCACCCAATTTTTTTAAGGCTTTTCAGAAATCTGAAATGGCTATATTAATTTGTTTCAATTTATGTCGTAGCTGCTTTTACTGGAAGTAAATATGGCATGAAGTTCACATACATGCCATAAGCTCTTGGCAGAAATCTGTGAGATCAGCCTAATTTTTAGGGGAGATTTGACAAAATTATGTGAGATTTTCATAAAAATCATTTTCAAGCTTACAGAAATAAGTTTAAATCCTTTATTTTGATGAATTAACCCTTGTCCTGCTGAGTAAATTAAGATGCCACACCCACATCTAATTTTTAGCCAATCAGATTACTTGATCCAGATTGTTGATATAAATTCACATATTCAATGGCAAGCAGTGCAGATCCAGATCAGTTGGCTTCTTTAGAAGCCAACTGATCTGGATCTACACTGTTTGCAAAAAAGGACATATCCGGGTTCAGCAGGACAAGGGTTAAGCATATCAAAAGTATAATGTTGTGTAAATTATAATTAGTTCTTCATAAAATATCCTTTTAGAGGGTCTGAAAATTCTGTGAGATATGAAATTCTTATGGGAAATGGGTTGTAAAATAGCCAAGTTTTGTGAGATTTTGTCTCACAGTTGAGGTATGGCATGTATGAGCTCAGTATCATTCATTAGCATAAAATCACGAAGCACATTTGTTCGCTAGGCAGGTAGGCAGAGCTGAGCCACACTTCACTAAAAGTTCTGCTAATTACCTGGACTGTTTGGCCTCACCTGATACATGTAACATTTGGTGTACAAGTACCTGTAGTGAAGTTGTTATGTTGTGTACCATAAGTAGGTCATTGGCTTATATGGTGACTTCTGACCTGCATTGTATATTACATAAAAAAAACTTATCCACAGTATATCTCCTGTACTGTATAGTCTTTTTGATGGAATTTGGTGTTTGAGAGGGTAAAGCTGGTTTGTTGTGAACCAAAAAGCAAGTCACTGTCAGTGAGATATATATCGACCTACAGCCTATATTTTAGATAAAAAAAAAAAAAAATCCGCTTGTATGGGATACATCTCGCATACTTAACCCTTGTCCTGCTGAACCCAAATATACCCTGCCTTTGCAAACAGTGTAGATCCAGATCAGTTGGCTTCTGAAGAAGCCAACTGATCTGGATCTGCACTGTTTGCCATTGGGTATGTGAATATATAGCAACAATCCTGATGAAGTAATCTGATTGGTTGAAAATTATAAGTGGGCATGGCATCTTAATTTATTCAGCAGGACAAGGGTTAAGGCTTAGGCTGACTAAATTTAGATACACATTTCTGGGATGCGGGGCAGGGGACTATGGATAGCTCGACAATACTTTGCTTCCTTCTATATTTGTGATGGCTGTCAATCTAGGTCCTTGCTCCTTGCTGGCTTGACATATCTAGTTCGATATGGTATCAGTGCAGATTTGATAATAATCAAACTTCACTTGCAGTACATGAATGACTCAGACATGATTACAGTTTGATTGACTGTTTAATCAAACTGAAACCTTAACTTTAAACACTCCCTGGGCAAAATCGGCAGACAACAAATTGATGATAGTTTTCTTACTTTTTCCAGAAAATGAGGTTTGGCATTTCATGGGAATAGTTTACAGATGGCATGAAATGTCAGACTCTGTTCTAAAGCACAACATTATAAAAGTGTTTTAACTCTGAAAGTGCTAAGCAGAATTTCAGCTGATGACATTCTGTTATTTTTTTTCAAAGAAAATAACATAGGTCAAGTGAAGAGTCGTATCACGTAAATATTTTTTTCTTATTTCTTCATGAAAACATATGTTTAGGGTACTCATTAGAAGCTCCTCACCAAGGCGCTTCTAATGAGTACCGACAACATACGTTTTCATGGAGAAATAAGAAAAAAATCAATACCTGGATTGAAAAAAGCATTTTATCAAGAGCTATGAAATAAGACTTGGTATTTCATGTGAATTGTCTGCTAGCTATTATGATGAAATGTCAAACCTTATTTTTCTCTGAAAAATACTGGAGATAAGAAAAATCAAAATGATGTCTGCTGTACTTGCTTAATGCTCTAGGGGTTAAAATGTATGATGCTGTTGTCCAACAGGTTTAAAGTTATAATTTACATAGCTCTTGATAAGGCGCTTTTTTCAACCAAAAAATATTTATATTTTTCTTATTTCTCAACAAATACATATGTTGTGGGTACTCATTAGAAGCGCCTCGCTGAGGCGCTTCTAATGAGTACCCACAACATATGTTTTCATTGAGAAATAAGAAAACTATTTACCTGGTACCCACTCTTATCTAGACCTATGGTTCAACTTAATATCCTCATTCCTGTCATATAAGAGTCTCCCCCTAAAAAAAACCCCAAAACAAACTATATAATAGAAGCAGCCAGTGCAGACTCAGATCAGAATATACACTGGTTGCTAACAAAATCTGTGGAATTTAAAGTGTCTGTTAACAAACATCATAGACCTTGATCAGACTGCGTGGATGCATAAATTGCTGTAGGTCTACACTGTTTGCATATGCCATAAGGTTGATTTCTATTATGATAAGGTCATACATGTTTTTGTTATATTTGCATGTATGTACAAATTGTTTTGACCAGCATAGCTCCTGAAAAAAAGGGAGTATCATGAAAGTATTTTTCCTGTTTCTTGATGAAAAATATGGTGTGGGTACCCATTAGAAGTGCCTCCCTGAGGCACTTCTAATGAGTACTCACAACATATGTTTTCGTGGAGAAATAAGAAAATTACAGATACTTTTTATTTGAAAAAAGGCACCTTATCTGGAGCTATACAGTGATGATAAAGTGACTTTCCCATGCCATAGTCCACATATTTGTTTATCGGCCCCTACTGGTACAGAAGATTTTAAGAGAGAAATTAGAGTGTTTAATATCACTATAGTTTCTCAATTGACTCTGAGCTAATCACTCAATACAATTTGTAACATGACGAAGTTAGTTAGCGGACTTACACTCATTGTTACCGTTGTCCAGTGATTGTTGTGAAACATGCAATTTTGTGCTCAGAGGTGAAGAATTGATTGATGAAGTTAAGATAGAGTTAGTCTGAGCCTGGAACGTCCATGCTATCATGTAGTGGTTTCATCACTTGATACAATACAATTACTATAAAATATGGTAAATGCCCTAAAATTTCGAACACTTTATTCCATACTTTTTTTACCTAAATTTTGTGTTTTATGCAGTTGTTTCCTAAAATGCATAGTGAAATGACAAACAGTATAGACCCTGATCTGGGTCTATACTGATGCAGATAAATATTTTGCTTATTGTTCCATGAACACATATGTTGTGGCTACTCATCAGAAGTGCCTCAATGAGGCACTTCTGATGAGTACACACAGCATATGTTTTCATGGAAAAATAAGAAAATGATCAATATTTTTATCAAAAAATTAAAAAAAAAAAGCTTTTTAATCGGGAGCTATGGATATTTTGACAGAAATAGCAAATTAGAACAGCGTACAATGATAACACTGAAATGATGACTCTGATGTAAACATGCATGTACACTGTTTCTTGAAACTGTTTAATTTTTACCTGAAAGTTGAGTTTGACATTCATTGAAATCATTTGACAACTGATGAGATGTCGCGATTAATAAAATGCTGTCATATTTGACTGATTCATAATCATTTGTTCTTGATGGCATGCAGAATTTGATAATGGAAATTGAAGATATTTCTAAATAGATGTAATGCCACATTGTTTTTGAAAGAAAATTATCCAGGATAGATATTGATATCTCACAGCCAAAGATTGTTTTCAATGAGGATCCCATTAGCTTTGGTGTCAGTATGACAGTTTCTTGTGTGCAGGATAATTATTTCTTGAATATTACAAGGTCATGTCCAGCTGGTCAGTTTACCTAACCACACCTTTCCTGGACAGGCATAGTTCCCTAAATGGTTAACGAGTACTGATGCACATTTATTCGCCAGATGTCAGTTTCTGGCAAATGAATGAGCATAAGTACTGGGTAACTGCTTAGAGGACTAAGTCTGCCTACGAAAAGCATGGTAAGGTAAAGTGACTGACTCGATATGACCTTAATAGTGTTGACTGGGCTGTTAAACTCAAAACCAAGCGTATATTGAATATCCAACTTCAGTTGGTGAGCAATTTCCTCAAACTTGCAGAGATATATCATAGGGACATGCTTAAGTGCCGATTAGATTTGATGACCTTAACCTCATATTCATGATTACAGTACTTCAAAGATTATCAAATTTTTATGAAAGGCTGCTTGTATGCAGTCTTGTCTCCTGAACAGATAGATGGATTTAGGTTCAGACTTGGCTAGATACATCACTGGGGCATTATGAAGAGTTGATTAGAATTTGGTAACGTTGACATCATTTTCAAGGTCATTACATGACTCGCAAACTACTTAGCTGTATATGAAGAGACATAATAAAACGAAGTCTCAGATTTACATTCTTTTGTGTGTTCTTTGTTTCCAAAGGCAACCTTTTAGATTATTATTTATTTCACTGCAGCTAGTGTTAACCCTTGTCCTGCTGAACCCGGATATACCCTGCCTTTTGCAAACAACGTAGATCCAGATCAGTTTCTGAAGAAGCCAACTGATCTGGATCTGCTCTGTTTGCCATTCAGTGTTATGAATTTATATCAACAATCTGGATCAAGTACTCTGACTGGCTGAAAATTAGAGGTGGATGTGGCATCTTAATTTATTTTTCAGGACAAGGGTCAAGTGCAGTGGCCAGCAGTAAAATGTCTCCTTGTACTTCACTATAGTGCAGATTTGGGATCATTGATCCCATTCTGATTACTTTAAAAATGCTAGGGGGCATATGCAGCTACATATATGATTGTAGTAGCATATGTAGAGACTCAATAAAACCGAGTCTCCAATTTCCATTCTTTTATGTGTTTTTTGTTTCAAAAGCAATTGTTTACATTTGTATTAGAATTATGGCGATAGGGGTGGGTGGGGGCTTCTGTTTTTTCTGAAAACAAATTTCTAGTTGTATAATTGTATCTGTATTGCTATTGGCATTTGACACTACATTCTCTTACCACCTTCTACTGGTAAACCGTGGACAGAAAATTTAAATTCAAGCAACCATTTTGTTAGATGAAGTTTGTTAGACTAAACATAATTACATAAGAAGTGCCATATTTACTCTAAACATTGGGACACCCTAACTCCTTACTGAATTATCCTTAAATTTCAGCATCTATTTTACTACCCCTTATGTGTCTAAAAATTGCTGAAGGAAAGGGAGTGTAGACCCTGATCAGATGCTTCAGAATGCAGCATCTGATTTTGACCCAGGCTGTTTGTACATGCCGATTCGTCCCAGTCTTAGGATTATTAAGGTGCTTTAGCATATGTTGAAGACAAGCAACTCTTGAATATATGGACTTCAAACTGCCAGATCTTTCTTCATAGATTAACTTTGTTATCAAATCCTTGAAAAAAGAAGGATTTTAATGCATTTTTAATATCTTAATGACTTGATACTGAGTTAAGTAACTGATACATTTCATTTTACAGTATTTACCTTAAGTATTCAGACACCTTAACTCCTTACCATACTTGTCCTAAAATTAGAATACCATTTTACTACCTGTTGATTTATCTAAAAATTCCTACTGAATGACAAATAATGTTGACACTGATCAGATTCGACATTTTGCGGTATCAGATCTAGGTCTACACTGTTTGCGCAGGCATATCTGTCCAAATTATTTAGGGTAAATATGGAATGTATAATTGGGTTTATAAAGAGGTTGAATTTGAAAAAACCTTAACACTTTGCATTCTGGGTAAAAGTTTCAACAGACAACAATTTAAGATATTTTTCTTATCTTTCCCAGAAAGTAGGCTTTGACAATTTCATGCAAATTGTCTCCTGAGGAGACAATTTGCATGAAATGTCGAAGCCTATTTTGAGGGAAAATAAGAAAAATATTGTCAATTTGTCGTCTGCTGAATTATCAAGGAGAGTGGGAAAGGTTAAGGTCAAAGATGAATGCTGAAAAATTACCGATATTGTGGGAGATAGGTGAAAATTAATGATACCCAGTATAGTATATTTATTGTACCACTGATGAAGATATTAATGATGGCAGGATTTCTTGCATTCTTCCGCCATTATGTTCTAACAGGTAGTTTAGGGCAAATTTATCAAATTTCAAGGTGCTTTGGTTGTGATTTCATTTAGTCTTTTCTGTTGTATAATTATTCTTTTCCTTTGATGGGGCCTGCTGGTAAGTTAAACCTTAAAGCACCAATCACGGCTGCAGAAGACAACATTTTGTAATATTTGTTTTTATTCCTTTTTCAGAGAAAATAAGGCATAACATTTCATTTGAATTGTCTGTCCAGCAAACAATTCACATGAAACGTCAACCTATGTTTTCTCTGAAAAATAATTATAAATAGATAAGAATGTCATCTGATGCCATTTCGCTTGGTACTTTAAAGGGGAACGCAACCCTAATATAATATACTCAAGGTAAAAAGAAACTGTGCACTTTTATTTTCGCTGTAATTTTTAAACTACTGTGACTACATGAACAGATTTTTCAAGGATAAGTACACATATACCCATGTACCTACTGCACTCATTTGCCTTACATTTTATTGCATACATGTCCTCCAAAGGACCAAGTGCAGTTATGTAACTTTTGCATGTGCAAGTCATGCCCCTTGACTACCAAGTGTTATTTGTCAGTGACCAATTTATGCAACCTCTATCCAATCGAAAAATCACACACCACTTTGAATTTGTTTCAATTCAAAGATGCCACGGCTTCGTGAAAATGATAGAGTTCAGGCTATTGTACTCCTTGCTTCTGGCGTTAGTGTTTCTGACGTCGCAAGACAATTTCACTGCCATCGGAACACCATAAATAATCTTTGACAACGTTTTCGGCAAACTGGAAGTGTCAAGGATGCGGTTCGTTCAGGTAGGCCAAAGATAATGACCCTACGTCAAGATCGTTACATTTCGTTAATGCATCTATGTAACAGGTTTAAAACCGCTAAAAGCACTGGTATTTAGTTGCACTTCAAGACAAACTGTTCTGAATCGCCTTTGCAAAAACGCAGATCCAATAAGAGCCAGGCGGCCATATGTAGGACACATCATTAGACCTTGCAATCGTAATCTTCCGTTGCTTTGGGCTCGACGTCATTTACATTTGACTCGAGCCCAGTGGGCAAGGGTCTTGTTTACAGATGAGTCCCATTTCAATTTGAGCTTTGCTGATGGCAGAATAGGCGTTTTCGCCGTCAAGGTGAACGTTCCGCCAATAATTGCTTGTTAGAGAGGGACAGATTTGGCAGAGGTAGTGTAATGGTTTGGGGAGGGATAATGGGTGGTAGGAAAACAGACTTGATCATAATTCCTGGTATTCTTAATGCCCAATGTTACATCACCGAGGTTCTCGGTCCTGTTGTTATCCTGTTTCTGAACCAGAATCCTGGTACCCTGATGCGTGATAATGCACGGCCACACATGGCTAGACTGACACAGAATTACCTAGCCAGACATAATGTTAACGTGCTTCAATGGCCAGCTTGCTTTCCGGACATGAACCCCATTGAACACATTTGGGACGTTCTTGGACGCAGGGTAAGGGAGAACCATGTCATCAACAACATTAATGACCTTAGAGCTGCACTAATCAAGAATGGAACGCTATTCCAAAAGACGTTGTTAGACATTACGTCCGGTCAATGCGCTCGAGAATGATTGCTATAATTCGGAGGAGAGGTGGACACACTCCGTATTGAACGAGATGCACATTTGTTGAAAAATCCGAAAGAACAAAACCATTGTCAAGTTAACATCAATAGTTGTGAATTTGAATTTTGACCCCTACAATATTTAACATCGAAAACACATGTTTTTGTACTGATAATTTTAACAAAAGACAAAGTGTCAGATCGGCCTATGAATGACCTACATTTTGGTACCAAATTTGTATATGTAAATTTAAAAAAATATGTGAAAAATATCGGTAAACCCATTTGCACAGTTTCTTTTTTCCTTGAGTATATATATTTCACAAGGAAAAGCTAAACAAACTGTAAACTTTGATACAAGTTTGATCAAAATCAGCTAAGAAATAGCAAAGTTATTATGTATTGTTTGAAGGATTTAACATTGCCGTCGCCATTTTGAATATATAATGAGATTTCAAGAACTTTTAAACTTTAAAATTTTGCATTATTTTTATAATCAAAGCATGCGGTTTTAGAAAAAGTTGCTTACACTTTAAGAAAACATGTTCATAAACATTAAGACAAAATGTCATCTATATGTTGTTTATTTATTTATGCATATTTAATTAGGGGTGTGTGAGATCACCAAACCTAAAAATGACGGCCTCCGTGACAGTTGATTTTCAAATATTTAAACTTCAATAACTTTCTTATTTGCTGGTCAATTTTGATCAAATTTGTACCAAAATTTTGCCTTGGAAAGTTCTATCCTGATAGTCACACTTTCTTTCTATGTTGCCTTTACCTTTAAGAGTTAAGTAGTCATAGGGATATTTTCCTCGTTTCTTCAGGAAAACAAATTATGCATTCTTCAGTGCTGCAGTTGAGAGACTTTATTTGACAAGAACTTATTTATTTGTTTTGTAATTATTTTCAGATAATGGTTTTTAACTCTTGCTTTAATGAATTTAGTACCAGATTTTTTTTTTCTGACAATATTTAACCCTAGTCCTGCTGAGCCCGGATATACCCTGCCTTTGCAAACAGTGTAGATCCAGATCAGTTGGCTTCTTCATCTGGATCTGCACTGTTTGCCATTAAGTATGTGAATTTATATCAATAATTTGGATCAAGTAATCTGATTGGCTGAAAATTAGAAGTGGGTGTGGCATCTTAATTTATTCAGCATGACAAGGATTAAATAAAGTGGTCTTATTTCTCATTTTCCATTTCATTATGAGTCATCTTCACATTTCATGATGTTAAAGCTTAGCATGTTGGGTAAAAATTTCAGCAGACAAGATTTTGAAATATTTTTCCCAGAAAGAAGGCTTCAAAACTTGAAATATCAAAGCCTGTTTCCTGGGAAAAATAAGAAAAATATCAATTTGTTGTCTGCTGAATTAGCCTAGAGAGTGGTAAAGGTTAAACATGGGGATACATGAAGAGCCTATTTCTGACCAAACTGGAGTTGATAACAGAGCCATTGTTTCTCTTTTACAGAACTATCTGAGGGTACAGTGTAATAGACAAGCTAGACTAAATGGTGAGTTCTTTCTTTCTAACCTTTAAAGTGTAGTTTCGGTCTTTCTCCTCTCCTGCTTCCTCTGATTCAAAAAGGGCAGCTGTCAGTTACTCGCAAATGTATGTGCACAAGTTCTGGTTTACTGCCAAGAGGACTAAGCCTGCCCAGTAAAGTCTTGAGTAGGTTAACTGACCAGCTTAACATGACCTTAACAATGTTGACTGGACTGTAAAACCATCTAAAACTGAGTAAAATTTCAACAGAAAACATTTTGATTTTTTGTTGTTGTTTTTTTGTTGTTTTTTTCCCCAGAAAATAGGTGACAATTTGCATGAAATGTCATATTCTATTTTCTGGGGAAAATAAGAAAAATATTGATTTGTTTTCTGCTGAATTATCCCCTTGTGTTACATAATTGTCCTAAAATTTGAAGTCTATTTTACTACTTATTGATTTGTCTGAAAACTGATATGAATCTCAGTCATTGTAGATCTTGATTACTCTGTGGCATCTGATCTGGGTCTGTACTGCTTACTTAAACCTAGTTCTTAGGGTAAAAACAATGTTTTCAGAAGCTGTGTGTGAAGTGGTTCATTTTGCTTTGGAAAATTAAATGATATTCACATGTAAATGACTGATATGTTTTCCTTGTAGCTCGAAGTAGGAACCGAAAGAAGAAACCATCAGAAGAGACGATATGTCCAGTATGTAACCTGAAAGTCTGTGGAACTGCTGAAGAGCTGAATGAACATGTGGAACTGTGTCTGAAAAAGGTCAGAGGCTAAATAGAGCTGTTTTCAACACAGTTTACATTACCATATTTACCAAGGCCCATTTGTCCAAAATTAACAATGTTGTTAGTTAACATATTGTTAAAATAAATCATTAAATATGCCATATATGCTATTATTTTTGCTGAAAAAATGTGTGTAGCTTTTTGCATTTGCAAAAGCTACTCACATTTTTTTAGCAAAAATACCTGTGAATTAGATACATGTATTGTTCTTACTAGAACAGTTAACATTTTGACCACTAACGAGCTTGTTAAGCTAACGATGCTTTGAACAGCTGGGCCCAGAAATATTGGGACAGGCTTGCCAGAACATTCATTGCAGACCCAGATCAGACACCACGGAAATTGGTGTCTGATAAGGATCTATGCTATGTAACATTTATCAAGCATTTTTGAAACACATCAACAGGTAGTAAAATGGACTTGTTCAAATTTTAGAGGAAGTTTGTTAAGGAGTTGAGGTGTCCAAATATTTAGGGTAATTACTGTTTGATAAGACCTCATCACTCCAGAGGGGAATCTAAAAAGGTTGGTTTTTATATTTCCTGGAAATTGTCGTATGTTATGGGCCTCTTAAGAGCAATCTCTGTGACAGCCACAGGATATATTTAATTAGGTGTATCTTTAATAGTTTTGTTAAGAACATCTTGCGATCTAAAACCCTTTTGCCAGCCATTGCATGGAAGTGATACATTTTTAAGACTGTTTGCTTTGTCTCATTGTCTTTTATTTATTGTTACAGTAAAAAGTGTCTTAAGACACCACTTAAGGCAGTCTGAACATTGCAGCCTTTTAACTCTTTGCATGCTGGGTAATTTTGTATGCTTTTTGTTGTCTGTGGATTTTTTTTTTTTCAAATTAACTTTTTAAAAAAAAAATCTTCCAGGAATACCATCAGAGTGTCAGATAATTTGGATTCAGATCAGGTCCTACATTTTGTCGGGCCTGATCTGGATCCAAACTGTTTGCAAAGGTTATCAGCAGATAACAAAAGTCCCACTAGAGGGGAAAGAGTTAAGGTAGATTGTTGCTTAGTACATTTTCATCAGGTGTGACTTAATTAATGTTGAAAGAGAAATAAAGCACCAAATCATTATTTAACACAAAACCCAAAAATTGTTTGGCTCTTTTGCAGAAATAACAAAATATATAAGGATAATACAGAAGTAGTCTGTGTCCTGTTTTATGACTGGTTTGACAGTATTTTGCCTCTGTATTGTAGAGAGGTGAACTGGAAGATGAACCAGTCGATGTCGAAGGTGATAATGAAGAGTATGAGGAATACACCTGGGCAGGGCAAACTAGAATACGAGCAGCTTCTCTACTCGATGGTGGCTTCTCAGGTTAGTAACTTTTTGTTAATCCAAATATTCTTTCATGTCATTCTAATCTTACCTTGCAGCTGGCATCGGTGGCTTAGTTGGATGCTTGTCCGACTGGAGACCAGGAGGTCGCGAGTTCGACCCCGGTCATTCTCTCCCTTCCGCTGATTCAAGAAGGGCAGTTGTCAGTTTCTGTCAAAAAAATGTGCACAATACTGGTTAACCGCTTAGAGGACTAAGCCTGCCCAGCAGACATGTGGTTAGGTAAACTGACTGTGCTTGACATGACTGTTGGGTTGACTGGGCCGTAAAACCTCAACACAAACCTTACCTGGTGCCTTGGGAAGGTTGTGTTGCATGATTGTGGCCTTTCCAAGGTATCCTCATATTTATGTTGTCAGTGCCAATCACAAATACAACAGACTTTTTTGATTTTTTTATATTATTTTTTTTTTTTCAGAGAAAATAAGTCTTTGACATTTCACTTACATGAGCTGTTAAGATTTGTTTTCTCTAAAAATAAATGAAATATTCTAGAATGTTGTCGGCCTCAAATTTAGCTTAGAGCTTTAAGATAGTCCAAGTATTTTAAGAAACTACTGCATAAAAAGCAAAATTTAGGACAGAAAAGTATGGAATAAAGGACATTTACCATATATTTTTCTTGGTTTCTTTCCAGGTTCCGGTTTTCAAGTAGCCAGCAGCAGTAAGAAATACCTAGAAGATGACTGTGATCTCAATGTTGATGGTGATGACTCAGAGCAGTATGGGAAACCTCAGTATCCTTTTATATCCCTGATCAATTGATTCAACTCAGGAGTATACATGGGGGAAATACAGTTGACTGGCGTTATCTCGAAATCCAAGGGACTCTATGAAACACTTAGAGATATCCGTACTTCGACATATCAGATTTGCGGAACTGAGGAAAATAATTAATCAAACAACCACTTTTAACAGAATGAATATGTACCGGGTAATTTGACTCCTAAGTTAGAGATATATTGAAAATATTGTGGAAAAGAGGAGAAATTGTTCCTAAGGAGCAATTTCTCCTCTTTTCCACAATATTTTGTTGCCTGTTGGTAGATCTCTGTGTTAAAAACAGGAACCAGATTTTCTCTTCAAGATCATCGGTTATTCGAGATAAGCAAGATTGAGATAATGAGAGTCGACTGTATTTTCGAAGTTTGCATTTGGTATATTAAAACACATGATTTTGTATTTTATTCAGTCTTGACTGCTCTTTTGAGTAGATACTAAAAGTTCTTTTAAATCAGTGAACTGTCTTAAGTCCAAATAATGGTGCTTTTCTAAGTGTGTCAATTAGGAATAGCTCCAGTTATAGGGGTTCTCAGAAGATAGGCCTGGTTATCTTCAGTCCAAAACATTCTAGATACACATTAGAATTGCGTTGCAGAGATGAAAACAACAACAATAATACCAAAAAAAAAAAAAAAACATTCCGTAATTACCATATTTACACAAAATATTCCAGTACATGCTGACCAAACAGTGCAGTCTGACCTGAGTCTGCACTCTGACATTCACAGTTTAGACATATTACAAAGGAGGTTCAAATTTTAGAATGAGTATGGTAAGGGGATACAGTCGACTCTCATTATCTGGAAGTCCAAGGAGCTCTCTGACATACTTTGAGATATCCGTAGCTCAACATATCAGATTTGCTGATTTGAGGAAAAAATAAATCGAACAACCACATTTTACAAATGAATATGTAATTTGACGCCTGAAGTTAGAGATATACAAAAATATTGTGGAAAAGAGGAGAAATTGCTCCTTAGGAGCAATTTCTCCTCTTTTCCACAATATTTTGTAACCTGCTGTTAGATTTCCATGTTAAAACAGGGGCGAGATTTTTACTTCGAGATAAGCGAGGTCGAGATAACGAGAGTCGACTGTACCTACTCAGATTATTTAAGTCGGTTTGGGGCCACCAAAAGTAGCTGAAGCTATGAAATGACCCAACGAATGACAAAACCTACAATATGGCCTGTGTGACCAGCTAGGATTCAGATCAGCCAGTACATACACCCAGCATGGCAAGGTTCTCCTTTATACCTCTTTGGATAGCCCAGAGGCTGTAGAAGGCACATGCGATTAGCAAACTCTGATCAGACTGTGTGGTTGCACAGGCGGATCTGAGTCTCCGGTGTTCGCACAAATCTTATTGTGTTTTGTCGTTCGCTGGCTCAAATGTCTTGAGGGTTATGTTAAAGAAGAATTTTGATCAGACTTTTCATGAGATTTGGTCCTTAACAGATAATAAGATATGGTGAAGCTGATATTATTCCCTGTTCATCAGATGAACCAGATGAAGACAGAGAGAGACAAGCTTTAAGAGGAGCTGTACTCAGGTAAATAGACAACATCAGGCAGACTGTACTCTCAGATAAGCTTAACCCTTGTCCTGCAGAACCCAGATAAACCCTGCCTTTGCAAACAGTGTAGATCCAGATCAGTTGGCTTCTGAAGAAGCCAACTGATCTGGATCCACATTGTTTGCCATTCAGTATGCGAATTTATATCAACAACCTGGATAAAGTAATCTGATTGGCTGAAAATTGGAAATGGGTGTGGCATCTTAATTTATTCAGCATGACAAAGGTTAACTCATTTATATAAAGTGAAATGTTCTACTTTAAAGCTTCAGACCAGTCCATTTCCAATAGAATGAGTGTTTGGTTAGTTTTAATAATTACCATGTTTTATAGAAATTCCTATATTAAGTGCAAACAGTGTAGACCCTGATCATACACCATATTCTGCTATGTTTGATCTGTGACAACACTGTTGGCTAATGTCCCTTTTTTTGAGAGACTAGGCATAAATGGATGGACATTACCTACTGCTAGACCAGCAGTTATAATTGAAAGCCAGCTTATGCATATAAGATGCAACAAGAAAGGTGAATAAGCAGTGTTTATCAGGTACCCCACGCCATACAAGGACCAAAAAGTAATGGACAGACAGGCGGAGAGGGACATATGGAAACACAGTTAGCAGGGGGTATAATTATGGATAGTAAAAATGACAGTATTGATACTGTATTTACCCTAAGTACATATTAACTCCTTACGATTCTTTCCCCTAAGACGTGACTACCTGTTGATGTGAAAGAAAACTTGTCAAGGAGGAGTATTTGGTGATAATTCAAAGATAATTTTTGTTATTTCTTCATGTAAAATACATCTCTGAGGCAGTACTAATGACTACCGTCAATGTATGTTTTTTGAGAACTGGAGAAAATTATCTCAGAATTATCATCAAATACTCCATTTGCAATGAATATCCACAAAATATTGCTTTGCTGCGAAAATAATAATAAATTTTTATGAAATACTGCCACATTTATCTCCTTACTGGGAACTATGGTATCCATCATCACCCATGGTATTCTGATTGATACCAGCACAGTGGCTCAGATGTAGAGTGTCCGCTTTGTGACCAGGAGGTTGGAGGTTCGATCCCCAGTCAGATCATACCAAAGACTTTAAAAATGGTACTAGCTGCTCTTTCGCTTGGCGCTCAGCATTAAGAAAGTAGAGCTAGAACTGGTCAGCTCAGTGTCAGTATAATGTGACTGGGTGGAATATTATGTCAATGTGTCTGGGGCATGATATTTCAGTGAGGCAGCACTCTAAAAGTGAGCATTGAGCTCCCTACCACATCCAGACACCGTCGTGATATGACTGAAAGAGGTTGAAAGCAACGTTAAGCCCAAATCAAATAAACATTTCTGATTGATAAACTACCATATTTACCCTAAGTATTGGGACATCTTAGCTACATACCATACTTGTCCTAAAATTTGAAATAGTCCATTCTACTACCTCTTGATGTGTCTAAAATATTGCTGTATGTATGGCAAACAGTGTAGACCCAGATCAGATGCCGCATTTTGCGGCATCTGATCTGGGTCTGTACTTTTTGCAAAGGTCTATCTGTCCCAATACTTAGGATTATTATGGTATATGTAATAATAATATGTTTTCTTACAGTACGACAGATTCTCCATATCCTTCAAGTCGTACTCCTAGTGGTAAGTAGAATATTAACCTTTACCACACTCACTCTCAAGGCAAATTCAGGAGATGAAAAATTAATGATATTTTTTTCTTATTTTATTTCCAGAAAATAGGCTTTGACTTTTCGTGCAGTTGTCTCCTTAGTAGACAATTTGCATGAAATGTCAAAGCCTATCTTCTGGGAAAATATTTCAAACTGTCGTGTGCTGAATTTTTTCCCAGCACGCTAAGCATTAATATTGCTGACAGTTTAACAAAGACTCATTACTTAAGTATATATGTATTACTTCACACCACCTAGGAAAAGTATAGTTTATTGAGGTAAAAAGCTGGCAGTGCAGCTCTGACAATGCTAGTTCTGTAATCATTTACTGCAATGTACATGTATTAGTTACTAATGTTCCCACAAAATTAAAAACTTCAGCATCCATTTGTCAAACCATAGCTACTGATAAGATGCTTTTTTTAGTCCAAAGTACTGATATTTTTTCTTATTTCTCTACAAAAACATATGATGTGGGTACTCATTAGAATCACCTCACCAAGGCGCTCATTACTGAGGCACTTCTAGCAGCAGACATTTTAATCCTTGAAGCATTAATCACAAGTGCAGAAGACAGCATTTTGATTTTTTTCTTTTCTTTGGTATTATTCAGAGAAAATAAGGTTTGAAATTTCATGATAATTGCTAGCAGACAAATCACATGAAATACCAAGTCTTATTTCATAGCTCTTAATAAGATGCTTTTTTCAATCCAGAAGCATTGATATTTTTTCTTATTTCTTCACAAAAACATGTTGTGGGTACTCATTAGAAGTGCATTCAAGAGGCACTTCTAATGAGTATCCACAATATGTTTTCATGAAGAAATAAGAAAAATATTTACCAGAAACCCACTCTTATCTAGACCTATGTCAAACCCAAATTAATCATATCAAATGAATCAATTCCACTACATTTCTTCTCCCTTAATTAACACCATATTTAACAGATACATTTACAGTTCCATATGATTAGCCACTTTGACAATATTACATACATATCAGGTTTTAGCAGTTTGTTGTCAGCAGCAGTGACCTTGTATTTGTGAATTTTACAATTTACTGCTATTAACCAGTCATTTTAAAATCGCCTTATTTACCCTAAATATTGGGCCTCCCAAACCACTTAACACATAGCATGCTATGGGCAAAAACAACAGACAATAAATTGATATTTTCTTCTTTTTTTTGTTTTTCCAGAAAAAAGGATTTGCATGAAATTTCGATTTTTTTTTTTCTGGGAAAAAATAAAAAAAAACATTTTAAAATGTCATTTGCTTAAAGTTTTACTCAGCATGCTAAGCATTAACATACTTGTCCTAAAATTTAAATGTCTATTTTCATACCCGTGGTGTGTCTAAAACTGGTCAGTTGAGTGGCTATCTGTAGCCCGAATCAAACACCATGTTCAATTCTGTAGTATCTCATCTGGGTCTATACAGTTTGCTCAGACCTGTCTCGCCCAATTCTTAACCCTTGTCCTGCTGAGCCCGGATATACCCTGCCTTTGCAAACAGTGTAGATCCAGATCAGTTGGCTTCTAAGAAGCCAACTGATCTGGATCTGCACTGTTTGCCATCAAATATGTGAATTTATGGCAAAAATTCAGATCAAGCAATCTGATTGGCTGAAAATTGGAAGTGGGTGTGGCAGCTTAATTTATTCAGCAGGACAAGGGTTAATGTAAATATAGTAATGACACAGCCAAGTACTTTTACGCATGAACAACAAATGCAAACCAGGTACTTTGCAAAATACAACTTTATTTCAGAAATAGAAGGAGCACATAATTTGGAGGTGCAAGGAGGGGAAGATAACATTGCTGATGATTCTAAAGATGATATTGGAGGCTCAGCAGGGGAAATAATAACAGCTTTAAGGTTTAAACTAAAGGATGTGGAATGCCAAACAAACAAATCAAAATGTCTTATTTGTATGGTAAGTAACTTTTGTTGCATTAACCTTTAACACTCTTTGGGCAAATTCAGCAGACAGCAAGTTAATATTTTTTTCCCAGGAAATAGGCTTTTACTTTTCATGTAATTGTCTCCTTAGGAGATAATTTGCATGAAAGGTCAAAGCCTGTTTTCTGGGAAAATTAAAACAAATATTTCCACATGTCGTCTGCTGAAATTTTTACCCAGCATGCTAAGCATTATACCATATTAGCATGGTACTGCAGGTAGAATTCTTTTTTCAATGGAAAAAAATGTTTTTTTGTTTGTCAGAAAATCACAGAGAAGAGAAGTGTAACTATAGCAGCTTTCAGCATGGTTTTGTTTTGCAGAATATATTACATGTTCCTGCTATACAAAAAAGACAACAAAGAATTTTTTTTTTTTTTTTTGGCTTTGTTTATTGATGGTTAACCCTTCAAGTGCCATTCAAAATTGTAGCAGACCATCTACATTCTTAAGATAGCCAGGCTTAATATTCCATGTGCACATGAAATGTCAAACCACATTTTTGTAGAAAAAAAAGTATATTTTAATATAGTATACTGTTGTTGTGAATGGGTCTTTTGGAGTTAAGATGTTTTATTCAGAACTGCATAATCTTACTTCAGGAACTTGGTATATGTACATTTTATGATTCTAACATTTATACCTGTGATTCTTTTTCTTGTGTGTATGTTTTTGCATTACTTAGTTACCATGATGATTTGGACACATTAACTCCTTATCATACATGTACTTGTCTTAAAACTTGAACAAGTAGTTCTCTGTCTACACTGTTTGCTCAGGCCTATATGTCCAGATACTTATGGTGAATACTGAGATAATGATTTACAAAACAAAATTAAAATCCTTTCTGTAGGAAGTGACATACTGTATTTAACCGGGTCGGCAACATTCTTTCGCGGAGATCATGAAATATATTCTATGGTTATTCTCTCCCTTCTGCTGATTCAAGAAGGGCAGTTGTCAGTTTCTGGTGAAATAATGTGCTGCTGCATAATATTGGTCGACCGCTTAGAGGACTAAACCTGCCTATTAAAAGTGTGGTTGGGCAAACTGACTGCGCTCGACATGACCCATAGGGTTGACTGGGTCGTAAAACCTCAAGTAAACCTAATTATTTGGAGACACAGGCTGAGCAAACAATGTCAACCCAGATCAGATGCAGCAGAATATAGCATCTAATCTGGGTCTACACTGTTTGCCACTGATCCAGCAGCCTTTAGACACATCATCATGACATGAGAAGGTTGCAAACAAGTTTTAGAACAAGTGTGGTTAAGGTGTTAATGTGTCTGAATACTAAGGTAAATAGCATAGCTCCAGATTATAGTGGGGTATCCACTTAATGCTTTCTTATGTCTCTATGAAAACATATTGTGGGATGATTACCCACAACATATGTTTAACAGAGAATTAAAAAAAATATATTCATACTTTTAAGTTGAAAAAAGTGCCTTATCTGGAGCATTGAAATAAAGTTTCCATTATGTATGTGTTAACATATATTTCTAGGAGCCATACAGTATACCAGTGACTTCTATTCAGTGTTGGCATGTTCACTGTGAATCCTGCTGGCTTAAAACTCTGGTGAGTTCTCTATATTCTTTATATATTCTGCTTTTCTGGTCAGGTGAGCTGCAGTTATTTCTGCTTAGATAATTCAAGCTTCCAAGCAGACTGATCATGACCACTTTCTTTTAACCATCTAAGTAGCATATTTGACAGAGCATCAGCTTTGCCTCCAGGAGGTTGTGAGTTTGATCACCTACCATGTCATTCCAAAGACTTAAAAAAATGGTACTGCTTTTCCTTCACATGGCCCTCAGCTTTAAAAAAAGGGTAGAGCTGCGATTGGTCAGGCTGGTATCAGTATAATTTGACAGGGTAGAATATCATACGTCTAGAAGCATCTGTGGCCAAGTGGTTAGCATGTCTGACTTTGGATCTAGAGGTCCAAGGTTCAAATCCTGATGGAGATGGAATTCAGCTCCTGATTGTATGGTGTTTATATTGCACATTATCACCCATCAATCATTTCAATAAGACTAACTAATGTTGAATGGGACACAAAACATCGAAACATCATGACATGATGGAGTACATTTCATTGAAGCAGCGCTCTAAAAGTGAGCTCCCTACCACATGCAAACACCACTGCATTATGACTGAAAGATTGTTGGAAGTAGATTTCATTCATGGTTATGATGATGAGTTTAGGTTTAACGCTGTTTCAACCAATGAGGGTCATTTGCGTTGAAATGGTATATTAATTTGTTTTTTTCTATTCCCATTTACACTGATCAGCCTGTGTGGCATAGCTTATATTCTTTGATTCACCATTAAAACCAGTGCAATGTGAGAAAACATACCTTCAGACATGTTGGCCTAGTGCAGTCTGATCAGAATCTGTTGTCTGCATGAAGAAACTTGGCTCCCCTGGCTATCTAAAATGCACTCAGTGAAGATTCTGATCAGACTGTGTGAATGCCCAGGCTGATCTGACTCTTTGCTGGGCACATTTGTCCAAAGGTATGGCTCAGATATGCCTAGATCTCCAACAAATCAGCAGTGATCTACTGGTAGCATGCTGTGTAAACATTCCAGCAGACATCATTTGAAATGCTGGCCTCGGTGGCACAGTCTGATGCGTGTCCGATTGTTGATCAGGAGGTCGTGGGTTCGATCCCCGCCAGGTCCAGCAACAGTCTTTCGTGGAGATTGATAATGAAATAGTTTCTACGGTCATTCTCTCCCTTCTGCTGATTCAAGAAGGGCAGTTGTCAGTTTCTGGTGAAAGAGTGTGCTTAAGTACTGGTTAGCTGCTTAGAGGACTAAGCCTGCCCAGGAAAATATGTGGTTGAAAATATGTGCCTTAAAACCACAACACAAACAATGACATTTGAAATACTGGCATCTGTGCTGGTTGAAGCTTTTGGTTAATGTTTTTAAAAGGCTATATCTCCTGAAGCTCTTGATGGAAGTAGATCATACTTGCCCTGGGCCCAGTTGTTCAAAGCGTCGTTAGCTTAACGAGCTCGTTAAGGGTCATTTCGTTAACTGTTTTAGCGGATTCAATACACAATATTCTGATAGTTTTTGCTGAAAAAATGTGAGTAGCTTTTGCACTTGCACTGCAAAAGCTACTCACATTTTTTCAGCAAAAAAATTCAGCATATTTGCGTATCACTCGATTAAAATTTTAACGAATCGTTAACTAACGACATCGTTAGTTTTGAACAACTGGGCCCAGATGTTAGATACTGGTCTGAAGTGCTATGCTGTACTTTTTTTGGTTATTGTTTTCAAAAGGCTATATCTACTGAAGCTCTAGATGAAGTAGATCATACTTGATCTGATGTTAGATACTGGTCAGAAGATTTATGCTGTACCATCCCGACTCACAGGAGTGACTGAATCTTGAAAATTTTTAGTCCTGCAACGGCTCTTATCATTACAAAAACATGCCTATACAAATATATTGAAAATTTTACAACCAAAAATGGAAAATTTCAGATAAAAAAATTCCTATATTTTCTGCTCAAAACATAGATTGTGGGTACTCGTTAGAACCACCTTGACAAGGCAGTTCTAACAAGTACCTACAATCTATGTTTTTTAGCAAAATAAGAAAAATAATGTATACCCCAGTAAACCCCAATTATACAATATAAAAGTGGGGTTTAAGGGGATCAAAACTATATAGGAGTGTTTTCCTGATGTTCTAATGTTTCACAGAGGATAGGGTTTGGCTTTAAATATAAATTGACTTGTAAAGAGACAGTTTGCATGAAATGTCAGATCCTTTTTTCTGGGGAAAATGGAAAAAAAATAACTGATTTGCCTTCTGTTGAATTTGCCATGAGAGTGCTAAAGATTAAATGAAATCCGGGAGCTTGTAGAAATACCAGTACATGTATTTTTCATACCTGCAGATAACCCACTTTTTCCAATAAATAAGTACTGATTATTCATTTATTCTCCATGAGAACATCTATTGTATGTAATCATTAAAAGTGCCTCAGTGAGGTGCATCTAAAAAGTACCCATAATATTTGTCTTCATGAAAAAATAAGAAAAATATTTTACCCTCTTATCTCAAGCAATTTTTCATCTCCCTGTGTGTATGTTGATGCTCCCTCTTATCTCAAGTTATGATTTTTCAACTCCCTGTGTGTGTTTGTTATCTAAAAACATTTTCTGTCTATTTACAGGGAGCTAAGAAATTATGCCCACAATGCAACATGATAACATCTCCTGGCGATCTACGAAGAATATACTTGTGAAAAAAATTTACAAAGCCGTAAATTCCCGAATAAATATTTGAAAACAAAAACAATAACGGTTTGAATGCAGTGAAATGATCTTTGTTTGTTTGGACAGCATAGCCTGCAAAAACAACCATCACAGTGGCCAAGCCATGCAAAAAGATGTCTTCCAGCGTATATAGACAGCAAAGGTCAAGGCCTCGAGGTTATAAAACTTTTTTCAGAATCACTTCAACCGAGCATGAAATTTCACTTGGTCATAAAAATAAAAATACCAACAATTAAAACTTTTTTCATGCTCAACTCAGCTGAGCATGCTCAGCTGAGTTGAGCATGAAAGAAGTTTTAAAAAATTATAAGTATTTTAAGATTTATAAGCAAAATAAATTTTATGCTCAGCCAAGTTGAGCATGAAAAAAGTTTTATAACTGCGGGGCCAGATCAGCCTGCACATCCATGCAGTCTGACAAGGGCCTTACTGTTGGCTAACAGAATCATTGGATACTATAGGATGTATGGATGGAAAGCAAAGGCCTGGGCCCAGTTGTTCAAAGCGTAGTTAGCTTAACGAGCTCGTTAAGGGTCATTTTGTTAACTGTTTTAGCGGATTCAATATTTTGATATTTTGCTGAAAAAATGTGAGTAGCTTTTGTACTGCTACTCACATTTTTTCAGCAAAAAAATTCAGCATGTTTGCGTATCACTCGACGTAAATTTTAACGAATCGTTAACTAATGACATCCTTAGTTTTGAACAACTGGGCCCTGGATGATACTTTGCTCATAAGCAGATGATTTGTATCTGCTCATTTTGTGCTTGTTTGAAGGCACATTTTAGCTAGAAGCGGCCTCAGTGTTTTCATATTGGATGTGCAAAGCAAGAAGATGTCTTTGGGCATATGTGGATAGCCAAGTCACATTGATGTATCCACACAATCTGATCGGAGCCTTTGCTTTCCTTTTTAAGGGGACTGCTACACTGGCTAGAATTTTGGCCATTTTGTACAAGGGAGACAACTTTTGTGACTTCCTGTTTCTTTCCTGTACCCCAAACCAGTTCTGAAAATGGGTCTTCTCCAAAAGGAAAGAATTTGCTTCCAAGGGAAGACAACATTATTGATATTGCTTTGCCTCTCCTCTGAAAAAGGGTCCACTCTAACAGGAAAAAACAATGCACCAGTGGGAGCAAATTCTTCCTTTAGAGTTGACCCTTTTTCAGAAGTGCACTAGTGTACAGGAAATTATAACTGGAAGGTACAAAAGTTGTCTCTCTTGTAAAAAAAAAAAAGGAAAATTGTCTCCCTTGTAAACAATGATGGAAAATTTGCAAATAGCACCCTAGACAAATAACAGATGGGTATTAAATACAAAGTTAGTAAATGGGGGCATTAATGCTAAAATGATTGCAATTCAATTTTCAGTTTAAGATGAGATGTATAAGCATTGAAATGAGATGTGCCATGTGAAAATGTGTTCAGGGCATGCAGACAGCATGTTTGCAGTCTGACCAATCCTTCCCTGTCCGCTTAATGAATCATTTGACATTGAAGATTGTATAGACAAGCACATAAAAAAAAACTTAACAGAAAGGATGGCCCTATAAGCTGATCTGGGTTTGTACCCCAAAAACACTTTTTCATATGGCATAACTCAAGTTTTGGTATCACTTGTGACATGACACTGGTCTTAGCATATGTGAATTATGCATGCACAGAGGAGAGTGCATGTGTATGCTGTCATGGCAACACATGCAATAATTACCCAATGTTTACACAGCTCCTTATGGTTCCAGTATTTATACTGAAGATGCCAAGAAAAACTACACCTGAAAATGTCATCTATTTATGTCGTCTGCTGCATCTTCTTGCAAACTTTTTAAACATACTTTTTGCATATAGGCAAACAGTATGGTCCCAGATCAGACTGCTCCTCTAGGAGCAGTCTGATCTGGGACCACACTGTTTGCAACAATGACTTTTAAAGTAACCGGCAGAAGACAAAGCAGATGACAGTTGTTGGGTTTGCATTTTAAGGGTTAAAACTTAATTGCTTTGTGACCTGCCTGAAAAAGGCTGGCTGAATGGCAAACAGTGTAGACCCTATCAGGCTAGGAGCAGTTTGATCAGAGTCTAAAGCTTGTTCAAGCATGCTTTTCTGAATATTTAGCGTAGCACAAGCAATTTTTTTTTTTTTTTTTTTTTTGGTGATAACTGCTTATTTTTGCTGGTATTATCAAAGCTGTAAAGATGTTGATAGTAAAGACCAAATAGGTGTGAGATGAGTTTTGGTCAGTGCTTTCACTTATACAGTATGGGTACTTTTTCTTCCATATGCCTCAACAGATACTCCAGTAAAAAAGGTCTCTTTGAACAGATGTGAAGGGCATGGAATGGTCAGCCTAGATTCATAGTCAGATCAAAATCTAAGCATTTCATTTATTTTATTTACCCAGATGAGCAAATTCAGAGAGCATGTCACAACATGATTGAAATTAACTAGGAATTCTGGGTCTACACTGTTCGGCACTCATCCAGTAGTTTTTATACACATCAAGAGGTAGTTAAATGGACTTGTTCAGATTTTTTGACAAATATAGTAAGGAGGTAGGTGTTCAAATATTTAAGGGCATTTCACATATTGTCAGAAACATTTCTGTTGGCATGAACTATACAGACCTACTGTAAGCCAGTATGAGTGTTAACCCTTGCCTTGCTGAATAAATTAAGATGCCACAGGCACTTCTAATTTCTAGCCAGTCAGATTACTTGATCCAGGTTTTTGATAGAAATTCACATATTTAATGACAAACAGTGCAGATCCAGATCAGTTGGCTTCTTCAGAAGCCAACTGATCTGGATCTACACTGTTTGCTAACACAGGGCATGTCCTGTTCAGCAAGAGAAGGGTTAAATATTTTATAGATAAAAATAAAAAAAAGGTTAAATTATGCGTTTCTTCAACATTGTTAAATATATGAAAAAAGAAAGCATTTCAGACTGAAATAGATTGTGCTACATGTATGAGATGTTTTTACAAAATATAGATAGATTATCCTGTTTATTATTTAGTGTTGAGCATAGCTCCAGATAAGGCGTTTTTTGCAACCAAAAAGTATGGATATATTCTTATTTCTGCACAAAAACCTGGGTACTCATTAGAGGTGCCGTTAATGAGTACCTATAACATAGGTTTTCAAGCAGAAATAAGAAAATTATTTTCTTAATACCCCTCTTATCTGGAATTATGAGTGTTAAGTTCTGTGCTGAAATAATCTCAAAGATTATTAGTAAATTGTTAAGGTTCAGTTTTCACTTGTAATGTTATTTGTTGTTACTGTATATAGAAAAAAGAAACTTTTATAATGCAGTTCACTGCCTTGTATGTTTATATCTGTGCCCATCTAGAACATAGATACACCTGAAGAGTTAGCCACCATTGAGGCCCTCCCAAGGGTTATGGGGAACACGGGAATAATATCAATTATTTTAGGGGAACAGAGGAACACATCTAAAAAATGAAGGGAACAGGGGAAGAAAGATAATTTTGGGGAGCAGGGAACATAGAAAATTAAGATTTTGATTTTGGGGCACAAGGGAAAATGCTGAAATATTTCAGGGGAACAAGGGAACAGGTACCCCCCGCCCCCTCCCCCCCACAGGATGGCCTCACCATTTGGCACAAGGGAGACATTTTTGTGACATCTGTTTGCTTTCCTGCATGCCAATCCCCTTCTGAAAAGGGGTCTACTCCAGTAGGAAAGAATTTACTCCCAGAGAACAAATGTATATAGAGTAGAAACTTTTCAGAAGGGGACAAAAACAATATTGACAATTACCTCCCTTGAATGGCTATCTATTGCTGTTAACAATTGCTAGTCCTGCTGAATTGGGATATACACTGCCTTTGAAAACAGTGTAGCCAACTGATCTGGATCTGCACTGTTTGTTTGTCATTCAGTATGTGAATTTATATCAACAATCTAGATTAAGTAATCTGATTAGCTGACAATTAGAAATGCGTGTGGCATAAATGGATGTGGCATTCTAATTTATTCAGCATGACAAGGGTTATGATGCATGCATACATCTGAAAGGTGTTTGCAAAGATTTTGCAAAGGAAGACAAACTTTGCAGACAAGAAAAGTATTTGAAACCAAAAAAATGCTGGCTACTCTTAATGGACAATTTTGTCCCAGAGGAAGCAAAATGTTATGCTTTTCCTTTAAAAGTGACAAACCAGTTCCATTATTTCCCTTGTATGCATATCCATTTCTCTCAGAATAATACATGGGCCACCTTAGAATCCCATTCAGAATGGAATTATTCACATTTATGCATTCCCTTTCTGAAGAAGCCAACTGATCTGGATCTGCAATGTTTGTCACTAGGTATGTGAATTTTTATCAACAATCTAGGATCAAGTAATCTGATAGGCTGACAGTTAGAAATGGGTGTGGCATCTTAATTTATTCAGCATGACAAGGGTTAATACAAAAGACTCAGTGATAGACAAAGCAATTCAAACTTTCTATGGATAATTAAGCATGATGGATAATTAAGCATGTGACTTCTAATAGATGTTTGGCCTCATGCTCAGGAGTGTTCAACAAAGTATATAGTCTCAAAGAAATTCAGATCTGATCTGCTCCACATGTATCATAGGCTTCCTAGGAACTAAGTTCTTTTGCCACAGCGATGGTAGTCGTAGGAATTAGTTCTGTTCCAGACTGATGGTAGGTTGATAGCAGTTTCAATTCTATTTATCACATGTGATGGGCCTGCTACGGGTTCTAGCTGAGACCACCTAATGCATTTGGTAGGCTCCTAAGACATAAAAGTTCTGTTCTGTTCTGTAAAAATAGAAGGCATTATAACAGTTAAGCTCTGTTCAACACAGACGGCTGAACTCCAGAGGCATCGTCCATTCAATGCATTCGGTATAACCTAGAGAGATATCTGTTTTGGTCCATCTAAATTGGTACACCTTATCCAGACACAAGCCTGGCTGCATGTATGGTAGTTCTAATAATGATTGTAGTAGACAGGTGAGGCTCAAAGAGACCGTTTCTTATAAATGAGTAGATTCCTTTTTGTGCCATTCCTATAGATAAAAATTGTCAAAGAGACGGTTCATACCACACAAGTGGTAGGCTTCTGACAGATCCTTCTCCGTGTCATACAGATATGATAGATTCAGTTTTTGTTCTGCAAATAATTATTCCGTTTCCTAGGCACAGATGAGGGTTTTCTGTTCCACGCAGATGGTTGATAGCACACAGATGCTTGGCCACACAGAGCAGTTCTGTCCACAAACGTGGCTGTAAAAGTTTCGTTCTATTCCAAAAAGAGGGTAGGTAGGGCCCATGAAATTTCAGTTCTGTCCCACTCAGCTGATAGGCAGGCATCCTAGTGATTCCTACTCTTTCAGACAGATGATACACCCACAGGTATTAACCACTGCTACACAGATGGAAAGCCATACCGAGATTCGGTTATATTATTTCATCTAAATTAGGGACCCTGAGACAGATCTCTTCCACACAGTTAGTAAAACCCATAGAAAAAAAAATATAAAAGAAGATGCCCAGGAAAAGCCGCAATTACGAAGCACAACCTTCCTGAGGCACCAAAAGAAATGGTGATATAGGGATCAAACATATTTTTTCATACATTAACATTCGCCAGGTCCCGAGGGAGGTGTTGAAAACCGAGGCCGGAGGCCGCGGTTTTCAACACCTCCCTAGGGAACTGGCGAATGTTAATGCATTGAAAAACCATGTTCGATCGCTATTATTGCATAAAACTGAAAACATTTGCTACATTTCGCGTTATTTCTTGCACTATTTTGTTTCGCCTTTTCACCGATGTCTCGACAACGCAATTTCCACGGACTATGCTCGTTCTAGGGCCGGACAGTACACATGTGACGGCAGCAAATCTGTGGCCCCGGTACGAGCATATTGAAAGCTGCGTAGCCGTGCATTAACAGCGCGCGAACTGCCTTGTTAATGCACGGTTTTTCGCCGGTTAATGCACGGCTTTTAATAACGTGCGACACTGCTTTTCATGCAATAATGAGGTATAAATGATGACAAAACAAACCACTAACACATAAACAAAGAACTGTAACAGAGGAACTGCCTTGGAACATTCAAAACTTAAACCAGTTTAATAACTTAAAGTCTGATGCACTTCCGCTGTACAAATATGCTCAGACAACATCATACATATGGGTCCTCTACCTCATCTGTGAAACATCACAGCGACTCCTCATTCTGTTTCACAAAGAGGATATCACCACCCGCCCCCCCCCCCGCCCCCCCCCCCCCCCCCCCCCCCCCACACACACACACAATAAATATCTTAGGCCATGTAGCCATTCAACTCTTTCGGCGCAGATCGTAAACCCCATATAGAGATTCTGTTCCATACAGATGCTAGGCCTCACAGAGATTCTTTCGTATCGTTCCTTGAAATGATAGACCACATACTGTACTGGCTAGATTGTTACACATTAACCCATTGTAGACTGAAAAGACTCCCCCACAATATATAATGTCAAGTCTAATTTCAATTTTAGGTATGTCAGGCTATGAGATTTAGATATCCATGGAGAAAAATCGCTAAACTATTTTCAAACAGTGGCGACTCTGATCAGACGCGTCTGATCTGGATTTGCACTGTTTTCCAGTTACCCTTTTAGGAATGTCCAGACTACAATGAGTTAATATCCAGAGGCCGGTCATCACGAAAACACGCCTATATAACATTGACCCCCTTAAACCCCACTTTTATATAGTAAAAATGGGGTTTACAGGGGTATACATTATTTTTCTGCTCAAAACATAGATTGTGGATACTCGTTAGAACCGCCTCGCCGAGGCGGTTCTAACGGGTACCACGATCTATGTTTCGAGCTTATAGATTGTTGGTACTCGTTAGAACTGCCTCGCCGAGGCGGTTCTAACGAGTACCATGTTTTGAGCTTTTTGCTCAAAACAAATTGTGGTACTCTTTAGAACCGCCTCACCGAGGCGGTTCTAACGAGTACCCACAATCTATGTTTTGAGCAGACATATGAAAAATATCAGAGATTTTTATCAGAAAATTTTTAGTTTTTGGAGGTGAAATTTTCTATATATTTGAATAGGCGTGTTTTCGTAATGCTGGATAGGGTTCGCGGAGTTCAGTCGAACCCTCCTTTGAATCCGAATTATTTAAGTTGCATGAGAAATTTGGATACCTCCTTAATCCTAAATACTCGGACACGTTATTTTAGAAGTATAGGAGAGTTATACCCTCCTATACTAAAATTTAACCATGTCAATTTTTCTACCTGTTCATGCGTCTAAAACTGCTGGATTAGTGACAACAGTGTGGATCCTGATCAGATGCCCCGTTCTGCGGCGTCTGATTAGGCTCTTTACTGCTCAGACTTGTCTGTCCCAATACGTATGGCAAATACATTTATCGAACAATATCCAGTATCACCATCATGGATGATCTTGATTGGGGTCAGCGTATTTCTCTGATTGCATCCAAAGCAACTAGGCTGTTTTCTTCGGCGCCATTCGGCTTTTATGCCCAGGCAGACAAAGGCTGTTGCATACAAAACATTGGTTCGGCCTCAGTTAGAGAATGCATCACCTATATGGCATCCATATGTTAAAACTCAGATTCAGCAGGTTGAGAAGGTGCAGAGAACAGCTGCTAGATGGACTTGCAGGCGATAGCGGAACACGAGTAGCGTCGGTGACATGCGTAATGAATTAAGAGTGATCTTCCCTGGAGGCCCGTCGTGAGATACACTCCGGTAGAGTGTCTCTTAACAAAGAAATAAAGTAAAAGATACAGGACCAACACAAACAAGGGCATAAAAACAAATTACAGTATCGTAGGTACCAGCCTTATAGTGATACCCTGAAGAATTCGTTTTCTCCAGCACTATTCCACATTGGAATAGTCTCATCTTCTGTGTTGCACTGCAGTGGATTTCAAGCCCATATTAAGATTGGTGACTCAGAGGTATGCGTTTTATTATACCTCTGACAAACTGCTTGTAAATAGTTTTAATAGCCCGTCCAGTGACATTTATTTTTTTTTAGCTGATTTCTGCATTGTGGTGCGGATGCTATAGCAACCATGTTCCTATCCACGCTATCAACATTAATCCTAAAACGCTTATTTAAACGTTTACTCCTATTAACCTTTTTTCACTGTAACTGTCTTCAGCAAAGAAAGCAAGTCGATGAGCTGTTGTGAAACGTCACATGCGAGCAGCATAGCTGACACTACATTATTTTTTATTCCAAAACCGAGAAATGCCAAGAAAAAAAAAAGAGCCGTGAGGCGGATTTTCTACCCAGTATTTCTGATCACCGCTAATCTTTTATTCCTTCTCTTCATTTTCTTTATTACTTCTGAATAGGCAATGTAATTCTAGACTGCTTAACCGCAGGAAACACTGGGACAGCAATAAATAAGAAGGCACCGTACCGCATATGCCAACTGCGCATGCTCAGCTCAACCTGCGCGTGCGCAAGCTCTGGACATGCGCAGTTGCTATATTCAATGTCTGGATTTTGTAGAATTTGTTTAACGAATGACGTAGACCCTGATCAGATTGCGCGTTTGCACAGACTGATCTGAGTACACGCCGTCCGCATATGATATAAGATGCCTTTTTACTTGTTTCGACCCATTTGTCCAACCGCTAACATTGACATTCAGCGGAGCTGAAAAGCAATTCAAGTTCATATTAAGCGTTGTACAAATTGACAATTGCATTGAGGCATTGGCTTAACTTGTTTATTAACGTACCCAAAGAAAACCATATTCCTAGATGGGACTCGGCCTTAGGGAATTGTCGCTCATAATTTCCCCATCCATCACCGCAAAGAATCCTCCACTAAATCCCCAGTTATCAGACAAAATACTTTCTCCAGAATACCTCCAACTTTTTTGCATGTTTAGTTATTAGGAGATCAAGGAAAACAGCTCGAATTTAAAGCTACTGGTTTAAACAAGAAATTGGGACTCGCAATGGAACGAAAAACATTATTTCAAATACCGTATTTACCCTTTGTTTTTCGAAAAAAATAGACATGAGCAAACAGTGTAGACCAAGATCAGACGCCGCAGAACGCGGTGTCTGATCAGGGTCTACACTGTTTGCTACTCATACAGCAGTTTTTTTAGAACCAGTAGCAAATAGTAAAATGAACTTATTCAAATTTTAGAACAAGTATGGTAAAGTGTCCAAACGTTTAGGATAAATGCGGTGAGCGAACAGCAAGGACCCAGACCAGTCTGCAACACCTTTTGTGTGTGCGGGCTGGATGGGGAGATGAGAATATATCCGAAGGGCCCGAGACTGTGTGTGAAAGGTGAAGTTGACCAGGCTGCAAAGAGGATGTTGTTTGTCCTTGTGGTGTCATGGGCGCAGGCCTGTATTTACGTTGACGTGTTGCGTTCATACAAGTTAGAGATTTGTAGAACAGTTATTACGGCATCCATAGACATTGCACAGGTCAGACCAATTTTGGCCATACACTTAATTTTGCAATCACAGAAACTGGAAATACAAGAGGTTTCAAATAAGGTGTGGTCAATCGGAACATTTTATTTTTATATCGAATAAAACGCCGAACAAAATATTAATTAAAAAATGATCATTTGGGTTCATCCAATGAGTTGTAGTTTGTTGATGTGTGACTATTTCAGCAATATTTAACTTGTCTCCAGTCTACCTAACCTATCTATTCAGCCATTTTTAACTAGGAGGAAAAATGAACATACAGTCGAACCTCGTTATCTCGAACTCGCTTATTTCGAATTACCGCTTATCTCGAATTGAAAATCTGGTCCCTGTTTTAACATGAAACTATGACAACAGGCAACAAAATAATGTGGTCCTCTTTTCCACATTATTATATATATTTCTAACTTCAGGAGTCAAATTACACATTCATTTGTTAAATGTGATTGTTCAATTTGTTGTTTTTCTCACTCTCTCAACTCTGATATGTCGAGGTACGGATATCTCGAAGTATTTCAGTGAGACCCTTGGAATTCGAGATAGCGAGAGTCGACTGTATTTGATTTTTGAGAATATTTTGCGCACATGTAGTTTCGAAAAAGGGTTTTGCATTGGACCCTGACAAAAGTTTGCAAAATTAATTACTTTGCATAAAGCAAACAAACAAACACACGCACGGACGTACACACATATACACTGAGACGTGTTGAAAGCAGAGTAGCAAATAGCTGTCTTTAAACTAAGATTCAGCCTCAAAGTTTTCTTGGTTCTGGAGAAAAGAAGATTTTAAAGTGTTTTACCATAAATGTGCATGGAACATGGGACTTGGACTATAGTTGAATCACGTCTCACATTAGTATGTGTCATTGACCTATTTCTCCTGCTTTAACTCTTTCCCCATTAATGGCGACTTTTGTCGTTTGCTGATAACCTTTGCGAACAGTTTGGGCCCAGATCAGGCCCGATCTGGATCCGAACTGTTTGACATTTTGATGGTATTCCTGAAAGATTTTTTTGAAAACCTTTATTTAAAAAAAAATCCACAGACGACAAAAAGCATCATCATCAAAATTACCCAGCATGCAAAGAGTTAAAGACTTTATTAAATGTATGCCCGGATGTGCGTTTGTGCGTTTAGGTCATTTTCTCAAAAAATAAAAAAATAACTATAAGAACTAGGCGAATGGTACTTGAGCCACATATGCATCTAGGGAAGACCAGCTGAACCCCACCATCACTATGTAGTTTTGACCTATTTTTTTTTTTTTTTTTTTTTTTTTTTTTTTTGCATCATTGACTTTATTACCACATTGTGTGGTTAGGTCAGTTCTCAAAAACTTAAAGGACAATAACCATGGTACCTAGACCATAGCGCATCGAGGGGAGGGAAGCATTTCATCAGTGTGCGACCTTGAACTGTTTTTCATGCTTTTTCTTCCCTAAGTTTGTTAAGTTAGGTAGTTTCTAAAAAACCTTTAAATGTTAAAGACATAACACTTGGACGATAGTTGGATCTAGGGGATAGCAACTGTTTTTGACGTTTTATGCCCCACTGGCATGTTCTCCTGGCGTGTTTAGGTCAATCAGGTTTAGGAACATGATACTTGGTCTTTGGTTTCATCGAGGGAAGAGTAGCTGAGGCACGACATCTGCATGTGGCCTTGGCTTACTTGTCATGCGCCATTGGCTTTATTAATTGTATACCACTCTGTATTTATCTCCGCTTCCATCACAAAAACATACCTATATAATTTTGACCCCCTTAAACCCCACTTTTATATAGTAAAACTGGGGTTTACACGGGAATTTATATCTGAAACTTTCAGTTTTTGGTGGTGATATTTTTGAATAGGCGTGTTTTCGTAATGTAAGAAACACGTATAAGGATGGTATAAGGACACCGACAGTTTCAGCTAAGGCAGAAGTCCGCCATCAGTATGTGATCTAGGCCTACTTTCTAATCTTCATTAAGATGAATACATAAGTGTCATGCATTGTAAACTCTTGTGTATAGTATTGTAACATCATGGAGTACAGTTTTTCTCTCAAAAGTACTTCAACAATATTAACAATGGTGTGCCGAGCTCAAGAATTTCTTGCCTACCATATCTGATGCATATCGCACAAGAAAGCATTGTAGTGTAAAGTGTATTCACAGCCTGGACAGGGCTTTCGTTGTTCGCTTCTGACCAAGTTCTTTGTTGCCCACTTCTGTCCAGAGCTTTCTTTGCCAGCTTCTGACCAGGATCTTCGTTTCCTGCTTCTCTTCATGACCTTTGGTGCCCACTTCGGACCAGGGCTTTCGTTGTCCACTTCTGATCAGGGTCTTCGTTGCCCGCTCATCGCCAGTAGCTTCGTTTACCTCATCTGACCAGGGCCTTCATTGCAGGCTTCAGGCCAGGGCTTTCGTTGCCCGCTTCTGACCAGGGCTTTTGTTGCTCGCTTTTGACCAGGGATTTCGTTGCCCAGTTCCGACCAGGGTTTTTTATTTCCCGCTTCTGACTAGGATCTTCGTTGCCCGTTTCTGACCAGGGCTTTCGTTTCCCGCTTCCGACCAGGGTCTTGATTTCCGGCTTCTGACCTGGGCCTTTGTTGTCCGCTTCTGACCAGGGCCTTTGTTTCCTGCTTCTGACCTGGGCCTTTGTTTCCGATTCTCACCAGGGCCTTTGTTGCCCGCGTCTGACCTGGGACTTCGTTTCCTGCTTCTGACCAGGGCCTTTGTTGCCCGCTTCTGACCTGGGCCTTCGGTTTCTGCTTCTGACCTGGGCCATCGTTTCCCGTTTCTGAGCGGGGTCTTCGTTTCCTGCTTCTGACCTTGGCCTTCTTTGTCCGCTTTTGACCAGGGCTTTCGTTTCCCACTTCTGACATGGGCCTTCGCTTCCAGCTTCTGACCTGGGCCTTCGTTTCCCTCTTCTGACTTTTCCGCTTCTGACCTGGGGCCTTCGTTTCTTGCTTTTAACCAGGCCCTTCGTTTCCCCGCTTCTGACCAGGGCCTTTGTTTCCCGCTTCTGACCAGGGCCTTCGTTTCCCGCTTCTGACCTGGCCCTTCGTTTCTTGCTTTTAAACAGGGCCTTTGTTTCCAGCTTCTGACCTGGGCCTTTGTTTCCCGCTTCTGACCAGGGCCTTGACTTCCCGCTTCTGACCTGGGCCTTCGTTTTCCTCTTCTGACCAGGGTCTTCGTTTCCCTCTTCTGACTAGGGTCTTCGTTTCCGCTTCTGACCTGGGCCTTTGTTTCCCTCTTCTGACCAGGGTCTTCGTTTCCCTCTTCTGACTAGGGTCTTCGTTTCCCGCTTCTGACCTGGGCCTTTGTTTCCCTCTTCTGACCAGGGTCTTCGTTTCCCTCTTCTGACCAGGGTCTTCGTTTTCCACTTCTGACCTGGGCCTTTGTTTCTCACTTTTAACTAGGGCCTTCGTTTCCCGCTTCTGACCTGGGCCTTTGTTTCCCGCTTCTGACCAGGGCCATCTACATCTTCTGAACTATGTTCCAGTGCATCTAAACGGTTGCAGAGATCGTTGACGAATGCTTGCCTCTTGTTGTCCTGTTTCAGCTTGGAGACATCCAATTTCTTTAGCACCTTCTTGCCTTGTGGTCGTCGTACAGGCGGAATGCGCAGGTTGAGTTTGCTGATAACAAGCCTGTGATCTGTCCAACAGTCTGCACCACACATAGTCTTTGTCACTCTGACATCTTGTCTGTTTGTCCTTCCATCGCACTATGACAATATCAATGGGATTCCAGTGTTTGGAGCGAGAGTGCATCCATGATGTCTTTCTATCGAGTTGGCAGACGGAAGACTGTGTTGGTGATCAATAATTCATGCTCTGCACACTTCCTTAAAAGGAGAAGTCCATAGCTGTTGCACTTCCCTACACCTTCAGATCCAATCACTCCTTCCCAGGTTTGGTGTCTGTGCCCACTCTGGCATTGAAGTCCCCGAGGAGGAGGAGTTTGTCTGTCCGGGGTGATGCGGAAATCACAGAAACCAGATCATCATAGAACTTGTCTTTAACCTCATCTGGGTTGGTCATTGTGGGTGCATAGGCACTTACAATTGTTGCATGCCTCGTGCCAGATAAGGGAAGTCTCAGTGTCATCAGGCGGTCATTTATGCCTTTTGGAAGTCCTGAGAGCTTGCTGACGAGGTGTGACTTGATGGCGAATCCTACTCTTGCTTCACGCCGCTCTTCTTTCTTGCGTCCACTCCAGAAGAAAGTGTAACCAGCACCAACTTCCTTTAAAAGCCCTTCCTCTGCAAGGCGAGTCTCACTCAGAGCTGCAATCTGGACTTTGTATCGATCAAGTTCTCCACCAACTAGAGCTGTTCTTCGCTGAGATCTGTCAGAACTAGAACTGTCTATTAGGTTGCGCACATTCCAAGCGCCGATGGTTAAAGGTATCACCTTCATCTTCTTTTTTCTTGTTTGACTGCTAAGTGGGATTCCCGCTGATCGCGGTTAACCAGCCAGGAGTTTTGAAGCAGGCAATTGTTTAGGGCACCTTTTCTAGCCCCTTCCCCATGCTACGGGGGTGAGCAGTGCGATCCTAAAAAGGTCTGCTCAGTCGCTCAGTTCGGCTGGCGAATTCCCCATACTGCTTCGCTCTTAAGGAAAGCGGCCATATAGAACCAAGCCGCCTGTGTGCAGGTCCGCAACTACAGCTTCCAGTGTTTCCTCACCTGCTGCTTCGCCGCTCGCCCATCGTCACCGGGCTTTTGTATGACTTGCATATGTGTGCTTGCTGTGAATGTGTGTTGCTGATTAAGATGACATGCGCTGTGAATTGGATTATAGTGAGGGAGAGGCGCGCAGAGTCAACCTCACTCTCTCGTCCTGACCTAGCTGGATCCAGAGGCAAGACAGTGTCAGGACATCTGGAGCTAAGCCCGGATGCAGTGGATGACCATGACTTGTGCATTGTCATGCTCTCCATGCTCCACAACATGCTGCTGCATCGCCGTTTGGGCCGTTGAATCATAGTAATGATTTCCGCCGCCCCAGCTGCCGAAGCAGACTTTACATAACTGGAACAGGCAAATCCAGATATGCAGGTTTTTGTTTGGAGTTGCCAACTCCTAGATGGATTGTCGACCAGGGCTTGAGAGCTCCATGTGCCTTAGATATTGCTACACAGATTCGGTAAACAGCTATATAGAAGCAGTAACTTAAGTGTCTTATGTAGCCACTCAGTGGCTAACTTTCCCAAATATGTATTAAATATTAAAGCGCCAGTCACAGCTGCAACTGACATTTTGAAATATTTTCATTAATATTTTTAGAGAAAATAAGGCTTGACATTTCATGTGAACAGTCAGTATAGATATTTTATATTTTTTCATTATTTTTCGGAGAAAAAGTGTTTGGCAATTCATGTGAATCGTCTGCCTTGACGAGTCACATGAAATGTCAAGCCTTATATTCTCTAAAATATATATTTTTGAATAGGCTGGATGTTTCATGTGAATGGTCTGAAATAGATTATTCACATGAACTGCCAAGCCTTATTTACTCTGAAGAATGTCAAAAATAAATAGACTGTCGTCTGCTGCTTTTGCCTGGCACTCAAGGGGACTTAATTGATACACTTGGGAGCATTTCCGTCGTTTTATATAAGGTAGACAACTTTTTTGTCTTCCTGTTGGTTTTTGCAAACCAATACTCTTCTGAAAAGGGGTCTTCTCTAAATGGAAAAAAACAAGGACAGTAAATTCCATCCTTTTTGCGTAGATCCTTTTTCAGAAGGACAGTAAAACAATTTGGCAGGGTCGCCTCCCCCTGAATATGTATTTATTCCCCTTAAGGACTCTGTTGGTTGGCGTCTGCATCTCAGTAGTGTCTAGCTGAACATCGTTTCCCTGAAAAGACTGCAAAAAGTGTTGGCTGCCCAGACCATGATCAGATTGCACGAGTACGCGTGCAGGTTTGGGCATTCGCTCTACGGTCCTTTCGCGTGACGCTTCATTTTTGCATTGGGCACTCGAAGAACTTTTCAGAAAATGCATACTAAATTGTATTTTTTATTATTTTTATGTCTGTTGCAAGTTACTTGACAGCTGCGTCATCTGCTGCCCTACAAAGATTTGAGCCGCAACGTGAGAAAACGTACCTTCAGACATGTGCGCCCAACGAAGATTCAGATCAGCCTGCGCATCCGCGCAGTCTGATTAAAATCTTCACTGGCCGCGTTTTGGATAGCCAAGGATGCGAAGTTTCTTGATGCGGACAATGAAGGCTCAGATCAGACTGCGCGACTGCGCAGGTTGATTTGAGTGTTCATTGGGCGCACATGTCAGAAGTTCCGTTTTCTGATGTGGCGGCTCATTTATCAAATTCCTGTTTGTTTGTCGTCCCAGAGGGATTGAGTCCAAAAGTTAATCTTAACGTCAGAACGTGTAGAAAGCACTTGAGGTTTGTAAAGAGACCGCCGACCAGAGTTCACTTTCTGGGGGATATTCTCTCGCCAAACTTCATTAGAAAGTCTAAATACTTTATTTCTACAAGTAAAACTCTATTTGCAGAAGATAAACGGGCGATCGTGATCTGATGGTGTTTTATCGTCAGACGACAAAACAGACGACAATTTAATAGAGACAAATGGCGTTCTTGTGGGGAGCAGCTGTATCGCTTAGCTACCCGGAGAAAATAAACTCTGATATTTAACTGGATTTAAATCCCTAGAAAGCGTCACAAAGAACGGACAAAATGCTTAAATTATCTTCACGACTGTTGGTTTTTGAATCCGCAGACGAAATGAGGCAGAATTATTTGAAATAGATTTGCTAATAATTGTGGGAAATGTTTGCGCGTAAAGGTGCAAATTTTATATTTATTCATATGAAATTTCATGAGTGAAGGCTAGGAGAGTAAATTTAATAGGATGTCTATTGGATTGTTAAAGATTTGAGAGATCAAAAGAATTTAAATCCTGAACTTAATCCTACAACTTGTTTATATTGAAGGTGGGAGTGACAATAACATATGCTTGACTAGTATTTAGTTTGACAGCTAAGATCTTTCTTATTCTTTACCACACTCTGGGCAAATTCAACAGACGACAAATTGATTTTATTTGTCTGATTTTTTTCGGAAAATAAGCTGAGACATTTTGCATTAAATGTCAATTCCTGTTGTTTTGGAGAATTACGGAAAATATTTCAACATGTCTGCTTAATGTTTTACCAAGCATGCAAAGCGTTATGATGACGTTCTAAATAGGATGTAACTGAAATTGTAATCTTTCCATTACGAAAACCTCCTTGTTTTGCTAAACCCAGCAGTACATACTACTACTACTACTACTACTACTACTACTACTACTACTACTACTATTACTACTACTACTACTACTACTACTACTACTACTGCTGCTGCTGCTGCTACTACTACTAATATAATATATTATTATTATTAAAAATAGTTCGTCTGAGACTGACAAATACCATCATAATAATCTTAAATTACCAGTCTGTGGGCAAATTGAGCAGACGACAAACCGATTATATTTTTCTTATTTTCCCCAGAAAATATACTTTGACATTTCATGTAAATTGTCCTCTTCGGATACAATTTGCATGAAGTGACAATGCCTATTTTTTGCGGAAATTAAGTAAAATATTTCCAAATGTCGTCTGCTGAAATTTTACTCAGCATGCTAAGAGTTACTGCAGTACTAAACGCTTTGCGCTCTAATCTGTTAACTCTCCGTGGATGGTATTTTGAATATTTTACCCCTAAATCATGCATTTTGTCTCTTGCAAATTGTCTCCATACAAGAAATGTCATGCAGATTGTTTTAAACTGGTTGCAAGTTTCTGTTTTCTTAAATAAATAAATAAATTAATTAATTAATTATTATCGGCAAAATTCACGCCAATAGGCAAACAGAAAGGAGATGTGGTGTGAAAATAAATGGGTATTCGGGGTTATACGAACAGCAAAGATCCCAACTAGTCTGACAATAGCCATTTCTAAACATCGATCTCCACAGCAGTCGGGAGACCCCTAAAAGGGTAATTGGCAAAAAGTGCAGGCCCAGATCAGACGCCGCGTAACGCGGCGTCTGATCAGGGTCTTCTCTGTTTGCAACTAGTTTAACCATTTTTCTCTAGGAATATCTATATCTTATAGCCTGTCCTACCTAAAATTGAAATTTGATTCTTCCAATATGTAGTGTGGGTAAATTCATTCCGTCTACAGTGGGTTAATGAATCCAAAAAACGGACAGCGATGATCCTGCGCAGTGTGCGCTGCCCGCATATGCCCGAAAAGCCTTTTTCCAAATAATATTACTACCTTTGTCTAGCTTCGTCCATTAAATGATGCAATTAATTGGGGATATATTTGTCATTAACCCATTCATGCCTGGCGTCCCATTAAAGGGACATTGGCAAACAGTGCAGACCCAGATCAGACGCCGCAGAATATTTCTGCGGCGTCTGATCAGGATCTACAATGTTTGCCATAAGAAAAGGAATCTCGTTAAAACATGGTAATGATATTAATTCACCAGACATCCTTTTTACTAGAAATGGACCTGTCTAAAGAGTTATGGTAGAAGAATCCACTGAGCATAAATGGGTTAAAAAAGTGCACAATGTTTTACAGCCTACTATGTAATGTACTGGCGCAGACAGCCTCCAAAAAGCTATAGCGGCACATCCCCGAATAGTCACTTCTCAACAACAGCCAACTCCCTATAAAAGCCAGTTTTCTGACTATCCCAGGGCTGCTTTAATATATATGTAACCTCTATATAAAAGCCACTTCTCTACAACAATTAGTTATACCTTCCCAAGGCTGGCTCTTGTAGTTAGCTTTCTAATGTTATTGTTTTCATCCGGGCTACTGACCTATACGTGATTACGATGTTATGCCACGTGACAAAAAATAGCGGATGGCAAAAACATTTTCGGTTCCATAGATACCTATTGATACAAGCCAAATTTTACTTGGATAATAAATTCCTTTTCGTTAATATTTAAATCGTAAATTTTATATAATGTTTTAAAATAAAGCTTTAAAAGCAATCTGGCCGCATTTCCTATGACAAATACAAATGTTTCAATGATATTTTTTCCGATATTAGCAGGCACCCATGTAACCGCCCACCAAACACACAACGTCGCCATGACGTCGTTAGAACGTCGCTGCAACGTCACGACGTTGCAGCGACGTTGTAACGACGTTGTTGTGACGTTGTATGTTTACTGGGCGTAATGCTTTATGGTGACCATTTTCACGCCCAGTTTTAGCTAGTATATTGTCAAAACATGTGTCATTATTTGTGTTTATGACATATAAATGATCACTCGATTAGAATCTCTTCTGAAAAGAAACTTTTGACGAATGAAACTGCTTTATTTTTCTGAATAAACCTCGGCAATTATACTGTCGGTAAACGTAAACAATAACTTTTTACCATCCAATAGGAACAAGGCTAGAACGTACTCTCCCGAGAGGTTTCGAATGATTTTTATTGTGTGACGTAGTGTTTAAAAAGTTCTATAACTTGTATGTTCGTATAGGTTGAAGCGTTCAAATCCTTGCTCCAAATGCATTCCTGTTTGAAAATGGTATGTGGTTGCTAGGTCAATAATGGCAAGTCGTTTCTACTTGAATTCATATTAGTTTGGCTTCAAAGCCAAGTGCATCATTCTGACCAGCCCATACCATCTGTGCGGTCTATTGCAGCATTCGTCCAGGACTGTGGTGCTCAGGATGTAACATTAATATTGACGTTAATACGTCAATATACACCCATATACAAAGGTGTTCAGAGGGGTTCGGGGTTTCAGAGGGTTGAGAGTGTGTGTGTGTGTGTGTGGGGGGGGGGGGGGGGGGGGGTGGGAGCGCTCAAACCCTAGCGAACTCTCTTTGACTCAAAATTTTATTTTCATGGGAAATTTGGGATAAATTTGGGATACCGTATTTACCCTAAATATTCACACCCTTACTTTTTACCTAACACTTCTCTTCGACGTCCATTTTACTACCTATGAATTTGTGTAACATTGCTGGATGAGTAGCAGACAGTGTAGACCCGCACCAGAAGCCGCGTTTCGTGGCGCCTGATCTTGGTCTATGCTGTTTGCTTAGGCCTGTCTTTCCGAATAATTAGAGTAAGTAAGGTAATTTGATCAAATCGAACTCGTCAGAAACCATCCTGGATCCGCCTGATATATTATTAATACTAGATGATAACGAGGCAATACTATATAAACATATTAATTACAATTATTTTTGAAAGAAAACTTAAAAAATCTAATTAGTATTTGGCTTCCTAAATACATTAAGGTAGTGCATGCCCCTCCTGGGCCCATTATTAAAAAGATTAAGACAAGATATTTATTCACCAATTATGGACCATTATCCATTATACTGTCTATATGTTCAGGCTACATTGAACTGTTGTGTAACCTCGCCGCCCTGTATATATATATATATATATATATATATATATATATATATATATATATATATATATATATATATATATATATATATATATATATATATATATGAGCGATGACACGAGCAACCGCCCGTCGCAGCCAGTTTTCAGACCCTAGTATTGCAGCCAGCTGTGAAACCGATAGAAATTCTGAAATTAGCCTTAATTCAATTCGTTGACAAGTTTATTTCATAAATTAATTAAGTGATGATGAATTGCTCTAAAACTGAATTGTGTCCCGCACGATCTAATTACGACGTTTCTCTGACAAATTGAGCTGTCAAATTAAAGAAAAGAAAATATCATAATCATCTCCACTTACTCCGAGGATAAAAGAAGTTGAGTCGTTGGTTTAACGCAGTTCACACCTTGTGTTGACATAAGGGTTAAAGCGGTGATGATAGCAGCTAGCGAGACTTCATAATTAAATGTGTGCCTGAATTAGGGATCAGGATAAACCTCTGCAACACAATTTAAACCAGAAGCCAAATACGTCAAGACGAAATGAGATCGTTAGAGAGTCGCCTCATAACAAAACCTGTCTTTGGGCATGATGAGAATTATATCAGTAGACCAGACTATGTACATGTGTGTACGCAGATATTTACACTAAATTCTGTGACACTTTGTCTGTCTGTCTGCCTGCCTGTGTTGAGGTTTTACGGCCCAGTCAACCCAATAGGGTCATGTCGAGCGCGGCCAGTTCACCTAACCACACGTTTACTAGGCAGGCTTAATCCTCTAAGCGGTTAACCAGTATTGTGCACATTCTTTCGCCAGAAACTGACTACTGCCCTTCTTGAATCAGCGGAAGGGAGAGAATGACCGTAGAAAATATTTCATGATCAATCTCCACGAAAGAATGTTGCCGACCTCGGCGGGGGTTGAACCCGCGACCTCCTGGTCTCCAGTCGGACGGCGCATCCAACTGAGCCACCGAGGTCGGCCTGTGACACTTTAATATATACCCAGTATGCATTCTTTATAAATCTATAGCAGGCCGTTAGTTTGCAGTTGGTTAGAGATCCTCGTCAACTGTGCTGTATTTGTATTGGTTTTGTTTGTGTTGAGGTTTTACGGCCCAGTCAACCCAATGGGGTCATGTCGAGCGCGGCCAGTTCACCTAACCACACGTTTACTAGACAGGCTTAATCCTCTAAGCGGTTAACCAGTATTGTGCACATTCTTTCGCCAGAAACTGACAACTGCCCTTCTTGAATCAGCGGAAGGGAGAGAATGACCGTAGAAAATATTTCATGATCAATCTCCACGAAAGAATGTTGCCAACCTCGGCGGGGGTTGAACCCGCGACCTCCTGGTCTCCAGTCGGACAGCGCATCCAACTGAGCCACCGAGGCCGGCATTTGTATTGGTAAATTTGGTTTATTTTCAATATAAGGAGTGTCTGGTTAGTTTCTACTTTTACTAGGTTTAATAGCAATTCCTGTCCTAAATGCAAGCAGTGTAGACCCTTATCAGACTCCGTGTTCTGTACTGTTAGCCAATGTCCATTCTATGGGACGCTAGGTATAAATGGAATAATAGTATCGGTTCAAAATACATTGATCTGAATGGCAAATATATATCAAAATAACTATTTTTTTCACGACTAATAACGATAGAATTTCTACGCCAATGGTAACTTCATTTATATTTTTGTCCAGTCAAGATTTTTAACTTCTGGTTAAAACTTTCAACTAGACGCAATGCACAAGTGCCTATTTTTGGTCAGGTTTGTTACCCAGCTCAGCCACACATCCTTGGTGGAAATTTCTCATGAAATACAGTCGACTCTCGTTATCTCGAACTCGCTTATCTCTAATAACCGCTTATCTCGAAGTGAAATTCTGGTCCCTGTTTTAACATGGAAATCTAAGAACAGGTAACAAAATATTGTGGAAAAAGAGGAGAAATTGCTCCTAAGGAGCAATTTCTCCTCTTTTCCAAAATATTTTCAATATGTCTTTAACTTCAGGAGTCAAATCAAATATTCATTTGTTAAATGTGGTTGTTCGTTTGATTGTGTTGGGGTTTAACGACACGTCAACCCTTGAGGGTCATTTTGTGTCGTCTCCCAGAGAAAGGGAGAAAAGAGATAGAAGAGAGAGTAGAGGAGATGAAAGAGAGGGACAGGGAAGAAAGAGGAACAGGAAAGAAAGTGAAGAAACGGAAGAAATAAAAACATTCCCCCTCTACCCTTACCCACTACAAGGATAGCAGGCCTTGCCCAACTGTAAGCCAATATCAGTTGGACGCCCCAGTGATGTAAGATACACAGCACCTTCGCACCACCCGACCACCCCGTGTGGTTGTTCGATTTATTGTTTTCCCCACTTCTGCAACTCTGATATTTCGAGGTACGGATATCTCGAAGTGTTTCAGAGTCCCTTGGAATTCGAGATAACGAGAGTCGACTGTGGCCATTCTTTCCCTTCCGCTGATTCATGAAGGAAAAGTTTTCAGTTTCTGGCGAAAGAATGAGCACAAGTACTGGTTCACCGTTTAGAGGACTAAGCCTACCCAGGAACAGTTTGAGTAGGTTAACTGAGAGCACTCGACATGACCCTAACTGGTTGACTGGGCCGTAAAACCTCAACTCAAATCAAAACTTACAATAAGACTAGGTAATGAGAAAGGATAACAAAACTTCATTGATACCAAAATATATTCTTCTGTAAATGATAATAGCTCAACTAACCAAGAATTAACTGAAATGAGCCATGTTTAGCAAACAGGTTATGGGGAATGGATACACCTCCAAGGTAAGTAACTCTGATGAGGAAATGTTTGCCTTCCTACTCATAAGGGGCTACTCCTTACCCTTAAAGCGCTAAGCATATTTGTAGCAAATGACATTTAAAACTGACTTTACTATTTTGTTCTGAGAAAATATGACTTGGCATTTCATGTGAATCGTCTGCTTAGCAGACGATTCACATGAAATGTCAAGCCTTATTTTCTCACAAAAAAAAACAAAAAAAAAAAAAAAACAAAAAAAAAAAACAAAAAAAAAAAAAAAAAAAAAAAAACAAACCTGCTGCAGTTTAGATTAGCGCTTTAAGGGTTAAAAGGCAAGAATCTCCCCTCTCCAGAACAAAAGTATTTCCTTTTAGAATAATAACTAGGAAAGCAAACTGCCTAGCCGCAAAAGACAAAGACACTGTATTAATGGAGTAAGCCATTAAGACCTATGAGCATATAAATAAAAAACATAATCATTTGCAAGATAGCAATTACAAAATACATACATCCGTGTAAATACAGAGGCAACACTGATAGCACTCTTATTCCCATTAGTGACTCTTTAACATTTAGCATACTGAGTAAAATTTTCACCACACGACAATTTGAAATATTCTTATTTTTCCCCATAAAACACTGCAATATTTCATGCAAATTGTCTCTGCACAAAATATCAAAAGCCTATTTTCCTTGAAAAATAAGAAAAATATCATTAATTTGTCGTCTGCTCTATTTGCACAGATAAGGGAGACCGAGGATAGTTGATGCACTTTTTTTATTTAATCTTTCCAACCAATTTGCCGATTCAGATAATTTATGTGTGTGTAAGAATCCTTCTTTAGTGCATTTAATGTAGTGTAATAACTTAGAAACATATAGATACTTTTCTGCGAAGCAACCCCATTACGAAAACATGCCTATATAATTTAGACCCCTTTAACCCCACTTTTGTATAGTAAAACTGGGGTTTACAGGGGTACGCATTATTTTTCTTATTTTTGCTCAAAAACATGAAAAATATCAGATTTTTTTATCTGAAAATTTTATGTTCTGGAGGTAAAATTTTCTATATATTTGAATAGGCGTGTTTTCGTAATGCGATTTTGAGATAAGTGTCAGTACATCAACTTGCCCAGACAGCGGGGCATGATGATGCAACTACCTGGGCAAGTAAATGCAATTCATTCTTTGTGTTTGCTGGGGTAAAATGGTCACCATTCACATGATTTAATCTACTGAAACTGCTAAAATCTTTTCAACAGGCAAATATAATGCATTAAACACATATTATCCTAGCTGAATCTGGTTATTTTAGCATAGCAGTGTTTAACAAAACTGCCTTTGAAAGGTTGATATTAAATAACCTTTAAGGTCAGAATTTTACTCATTTTCATCAGTTGCGGTGAAAATGGCTACATGCAAGGATTTTTTTTTTTCATAGCCAAATACCAATTAAACATACAGGGTTACTTCATACGTGCATTGACAACATAATATGATTGAAATGGAACGGAAAACTTTGGAAGTGTGAAATAAACTTATCTGTGCACCAGACTTTTATTGTTTGATAAATTTAGGCAAGAATTACACTTGGGAAACACAGCATCAATCTGTCCCATTCTCAGTGCATCAGCTTGCCCCACCACACCACATGTGACACCAGTTTATGTAGACAATTAATACAGGACATTTGCTTTTTGTTGTTCATCTGCATTTAAAGGCGATTCTTTTGTTTATAATCCTGCATTTAATTTAATTGAAATATCAGAAAATTGTCAACAAAATGAAATCTATACAATTTATCAAATTTACTAATGGAGCTCATAAACACACTTTCTTAACTCATAGTCACACCTCAGAGTCACACCTTTTGTCAGAAATCCCAAAATTTCCGTGGAAGATGGCGAAGGTGAGAAGTAACGTGAATCTTACATTTGGCGCTGTTTATGGAATAGTTTTCATTTTATTTGAGGTGCATCAACTTACACCACGCATCAACTATCTCCGGTCTCCTTTGGTGGAAAAAATTAAGTTGGGAGAAGTACAGTCCTCTATTTCACTAGAATAAAATATTAACCCTTATGTGCCAAGAAAAATTTGTAGCAGATGACTTTCTTTTTTTTTTTTTTTTTTTTTTGTTTTTTTTTTTTCAAAAACATAAATCGACATCTTGTGTGACTCGTCTGCCAAGCAGACTGTTCGCATGAAATGTCATAATTTTTCTTTGAAAATGAAAGCATATTTCAAAATGTCGTCTGCTTGAGTTGTGATTGGCAATTTAAGGATTAAGCACGTTTTTTCCGTGGGATTTATGAGTCATCTCCCTTTGAAAATACGGTCATCTTTCAGGTGTATCCATTCACCTTACTAAATATAGATCAGGGCACAGTTGTTCAAAGCGTCGTTAGCTTAACGAGCTCGTTAAGGGTTATTTCATTAACTGTTATAGCAGATTCAATATGCAATATTATGATATTTTTTGCTGAAAAAACTGCAAAAGCTACTCACATTTATTCAGCAAAAAATTTCAGCATATTTGCGTATCACTCAATGTAAATTTTAACGAATCGTTAACTAACGACATCGTTAGCTTTGAACAACTGGGCCCTGATAGCAAAGACTAATCCATGTCCCAATCCATGCAGTCTGATCAGAATGTTTAGCATTCATATACATAATCATGGGATACTGTAAAATCTATAGACAACCCTGATCAGACTACACAGACTGGACCTTCAATTTTTGCATATTTACCTTAAATATTTGGACACCTTAATCTTTACCTCTCTCTGGACTAATTCAGTAGACGGCAAACTGATGATTCTCATAAAACAGAGTTTGACATTTAAAGCAAATTGTCTCCTAGGAGACTGAAAAATTGGTCCAGAATGCTAGGTGTTAACTCAACCTACTCAATCTCAAAATCAGGAATCCATCCGACTGCCATCCTCAGAGGTGCAGAGAAAATGGCAGTGTATACCCTGATAAAACTGCTCCTTTTGATCTGGGTCTGCACTATTTGCTCAGGCATGACTGTTATGAATATTTCCAGGAGATGTGGTTTTAGTAATTTATGACAGTATCCATGAAATGAGCCAGGTATGATCTTTGCAATTTTTTGTTTCTTTTTTTAATTTCCTGAGAAAATAATAATTGACAATTCATGTGAATCATGTTTTAGCAGATGATCCACATGAAATGTCAATCCTTACTTAAGCTAGTTTTCTATCTGTCCTAATATAGGAAATATGGTTTGACAGCCAAAATGATAATGGACCTTTTTTTTTTTTTTTTAATGAAAATTTCCAGTGTAAGGGAAGCAACCATACTCCAACTTCACCATCCATTGCAAAATTGATTATTTCCACTTTCTCTATACCGACCTGGTTAATTCTCCTCTAAACAGGTTAACCTGTTTAATGTAGCCATAACATATGTTTTCATGGAGAAGGGAGAAAAATATATGTTTTTGGTTGCAAGAACTGCCTTTTCTAGAGACCTACATATGAACTAGCAAGCGATTTCATTATATGGGCAGTCCCAAAATATCAAGACTTTTTGCTCTTTCTCAAAAACAGGTATTTTTCAAAAATTCTTTTTATTCTTTTTCAAAGTATTCCCTGCCTATGTCTATACACTTTTGCCATCTACATGGGAGCTTTTGTATGCCCCTGCAAACCATGAAGTAGACCTACTGCTGAGGTACCAATTTACAGCTGCAAACAATGCCACTCTAGTCTTATATACTGAAAGGAAAAAGAAACGCAGGGTAGAGTTTTTTCCTTCTTATTTTAACCATTTTTTTACGGTGTTTACTATAGCCATACACTTTTACAGATTGTCCTGTGAATGTGAACCGCGGGTATACGAGTCTTTGGTCAATATGCTATCTACCCAGTGTGTGAAATCATTCAACCGTGCACTACACAGTGCATTGCACGGACAATACGGAAAGCCAAAATTTCGTGCAAAACAAGCATGTTTAAACCTTCAGCACAAGATTTCCTCACACCATTTGGTACTCTTCAACGATACACAACGCTCTTCCATTCTTTTACGGATTTTTCTTTTCATTTTTACGCTACTTTGAACTTTTTTTCAATCATGGTACAATTGACTGATGTTCAGAGGGGTAGGGCAATTGCGTTGCTGATGCAGGGTCAGAGGCAACAGCAAGTTGCCAATCATTTTGGGGTTAACGTCTCAACAATTGAACCTCTTCTTAGAAGTTTAAGGGAGACAGGGCATTTAGCAGACCGACCGCGGTCTGGGCGTCCACGCGTGACGTCGCGACGTCAAGACGGGACAATCCGTCTGGCACATTTGCGGAATCGTCATCTCACTGCTATCGAAACTGCCCTTAATACAGTAGGTACGCATAATCGACAAATTTCTCCGAAGACTGTTGGAAGTCGATTGCGTGAGATTGGTCTTCGAGCTCGTCGTCCATACGTTGGTCTGCCTCTGACCCAGGCACGTAGGTTGCGTCGTATGGCGTGGTTGACGGCGCATGCACCCAGGCTATTTCCGATGAGGCAGTGGAGACGAGTTCTTTTTACGGACGAGTCTAGGTTCACTCTCTATCGCGCATATGGTCAACGTCGTGTGTACCGACGTCGCAGAGAACGCTTTGCCGACGCCTGTGTTGTCGAACGGGATCGGTTTGGGGGTGGCTCTGTTATGGTCTGGGGAGGCATTGCTCACGGGATAAAATCACAGTTGATTATTGTTGACCGCAGTAAGGTATAGGGATGAGATCTTGCGTCCTGTTGCAGTCCCGCTTGTGCAACAACGTAATCTGATTCTGCAGCAGGACAATGCCCGACCACATGTTGCCCGAGTTTGTCAGGATTTCCTGGCAAACAATAACATCCCACCACTGGCATGGCCACCGTACAGTCCAGATTTGACCCCAATAGAGCACATGTGGGATGAGCTGGACAGAAAGGTTAGGAAGCGCCGAAATCCCCCCGCAACTCTCGCACAACTAAGGAATGCGTTGCTCGATGAATGGAATAACATCCCGATGCGAACTGTCAATGCTTTGGTTAACTCTATCCAAAGGAGAATTAGGGCAGCATCGGCAGCAAGAGGAGGGCACACCCGATATTGATTTTCAGTTTGATTTTGATTTCAAGATTTGGGGGGTAGCTACCAATGAACTTCAATAACTCGACACTTGTTAATCACAAACCAATGAAATTTGGAACTTTTGTTCCATACATGTACCGTTTTGTAATCATAGTAAAATATTTAACAAACTTTTTCAATCTTGAATGAAATTTAGGAATAAAATTTAACCTGCGTTTCTTTTTCCTTTGAGTATATTTGTTTCCAGCAAGCTTTTCTTTCAGTTCTGGAAACAAATAAAAGTCGCAGGGGGCAAGGTCTTGGCTGTACAGAGGGTGGGGCAACAATTGCCACTAGAAGGATATGCACGCTTTAGAAAAACTTTTCTGCAACCTTTGAAATATGTGGCAAAGTGTTTTTTTTACTCCCTGAAAGCAGGAAATTTCAAATCTCTGTTCCTCCAGCTGTCCATGGGTTTAAATGTTCAAAACTTTGTGTATACACTTCTCACTGAAAATAGACTGAACAATTTATAGGCAATAAAATGTTGTTTTCCCTTAGTTATAAATGTGTCGGCAGCTGCATGTGGAAAAACAGGAGCAAGAAAAGTCGGGATATTTTCCGACTGGCCCTCGTAATATAAACTAGTAACTACAATGATATCAAAGCAAAAAGACTCGTAGGTTAAGTACATTGCCCTCAATTTATGATTATGAAAATGATTCTAAGTGATATTTTTACAAATCAGTGTGAAAATACATAGCTCCAGATAAAGCACTTTTTTTCAGTTGAAAAGTATTGATATTTTTTCTTATTTCTCAATGAAACATATGTTGTGGGTACTCATTAAACGTGCCTTACTGAGGCACTTCTAATGAGTACTTTAACATGTTTCAACAATGTTCAGTGAGGCACTTCTACTGTGTACCTACAACACGTTTTTATTGAGTAATAAGAAAAGTTTTATCTGAAGCTATGGAAATATGAATCAAATTAGTACATGTATTTTAGTAATATTTTTGCATACAAGCAAACAGTGTGCACCCTGATCAGACTCCTCCTCTAGGAGCAGTCTGATCTTGGTCCACACTGTTTGCAAAGATTACTTTTAGGAATAACAACTGTGGAGTTAAAGTAATAATTCGTAGACATTCCTTCTCATCACATTCATGCAATTTCCAACTGTAATGAGACTAAAATTACAGGGTAGCTCACCTAAACAGAAACTTGACATATCTCGCAGAATTTTATTCTAAGTATCTGACAGAGCTTTATTTCAAGTATCTCAGAGAATTTTATTTCAAATAAGTAAGTTTTGTAAGATGTAAGCTGTTAAAATACAATACTTTGAAAAACTTCAAAGTAAAACTTCAGCATTTTACTGTTTTTTTATTTCTTTAAGCCTCATCCAGGAGTATGCCCTTTTGGTATTCTTCCACAGAATGAAAGCTGACCTTCATATACAATGTTGTTCCAAATATGAAAGCTTTGGAAAGTAAAGTTTTAAAATAAAATAATCGAAAAGCAGAATATGTAATGCAAACATTATACCAATCTATTTTTTGACCTTTCAGCCACATATGGGAGCATTCCATAAGGTAACCCTCCATAGAATAAATGCTGACCTTTCTCAAACTGCTACAAGAAATTTGTGAGGTAGGATTACTGAGATACAATATTAATAATAAAAAAAAACTTGAATGTAAAATTTGAACTTTCAGCTGGAAACTGAGAAACATGCTAATGCATTAGCTCCAGTTAAGGAAATTTTTATCAACCCAAAAAGATTGATATTTCTTATTTCTCCATGAAAACATGTTGTGGGTTCAAATATATTGTGGGTACTCATTAGAAGTGCCTCGGCAAGCCGAGGCTCTTCTAATAAGTACTCACAACATGTTTTCCTGGAGAAAAAAGAAAAATATCTGGAGTCATCCTTTTACTTTTGAGTTGGAGTATTACGGCCCAGTCAATACTGTTAAGGTCATGTCAGTTAACCAATTCACACATTTCCCTCAAAGCAATTAACTAGTACTTGTGTACATACTTTCACTGGTAACTGACATCTGCCCTTCTTGAATCAGCCAAGGGGAGAATGACCATAGAAATGATTACATGAACAATTTCCACAAAGTTGGACATGCTACCAACCATGTAAAGGAGGCCCCTCATATCTGGAGCTATGCATATACACTTCAACCTCTTTATAACATGGTTTTGGATATAACACGGTTCAAAGATGGATCCCAAAAATGTATAGATTATATTGAAAAATGACCATAAATGGTCATTTTTCAATATAATCTTTACATTTTTTGTTTGGATATAACAGGGTTGTTTAACTAACACGGTTTATGATATGGACTCCAACAATATTGTTATAAAGAAGTTGTGGTGTATACAGGCATGCGCTATAGTGATATTATCTCTTCCTGAACTTCATTTAGGTTTGCCAATAAAGTTAATATCCTTCGAACCCGTGTTCAATTTTCTCTTGTTCGTCTGTGTATAAAAATGAAAAAAATGTAGCTCACTTAAATGGACTACATTTCTATGAGAGAGATTAGCATTGCTCCAGCCAGGCTTACCCGCTTTCTATGTTTTTATCTTACCCTGAATGACTTTTATACCTTTTACAAGGACATGTGAGCGGTGACTCATGTATACATACCCCCGACGGATGCCAAAGCTGTTACAAAATTGTTAATCTTTGACTCTTGATATTTGGTCAGCAGCAGTAGCAATATGCTGTGAAATGATCTGTGTTATAGTAATTTATTGAAAACTTTAACTCCACTGTCAGAAATATAAGCAAAGAAAAAAAACTCATACAAAACTGACACAAATGTTCCAAAAATTCTTGAACTTTGGCCAGCAATGGCAGGACAAATAAAATTTTCAAAACTATAAGCAAAGAAAAAGACCATGAACAGTTAACATATATTTATGTGGGACAGACATACAGACAAAATGACAAAAACTATATACCCCACCCCCATCAGCAAACAAAGTATGCCAGGAGTAGGAATATATTTACAGTATCAAAACATTTGTGACTAGCAATCTGGGCCCAGTTGTTCAAAGCATCGTTAGCTTAACGAGCTCGTTAAGGGTCATTTCATTAACTGTTTTAGCGGATTCAATATACAATATTCTGATATTTTTTTGCTGAAAAAATGTGAGTAGCTTTTGCACTGCAAAAGCTACTCACATTTTTTCAGCAAAAAATTTCAGCATATTTGCGTATCACGTGATGTAAATTTTAACGAATCGTTAACTAACGATGTCGTTAGCTTTGAACAACTGGACCCTGGTCTTTAGAACTTTTTTTTACATATATACTGTGACTGTCAACTCAGAACTGGAAACCAATTTTTACAATATTTTTGTGACTTATTTACTACCAGACTGAATTTATTAGACACTATCATAAATTTATCAAGAGTTGGATTTAAAGTGAAAAAAAAAAAAAAACAAACAAACAAAAAAACAAAAAAAAAAACAAACATATTTCACCAGTTACCATTCACTATAATGAAATTTTAATTAAATCTTTTAAATAAAAAAAGTCATAAAAATCCACGCACACACACAAAAGAATAAGAAAATCTAATTAGACATTATGTGAAATGGATAACACTTGAAAACTTTTCTACCATTTTAATAAGGGAGACAACTTTTGTGACTTCTTGTTTACATTTCTGCACACTTATCCTTTTCTGAAAAGGAATCTACTCTAAAATGAAAGAATTTGCTCCCAAGGGAAGCAAATTCTTTCCTTTTATAATAGACCCTTTTCAGAAGGAAAAAGAAAAAAAAAAAAATGACAGTTCTGACCCTTGGAAGTATATCCATTCTCCTTATGGTTGATATTATCCAGACCAGCACTGGCTAAAGAAAGAAGTGAGTCACAATGCACTGACTGCATATCAGTCACAGCTCCCTTCTCCAGTGATGCCCCTTTCCAGATACTAAAGTGTATCCCTTCTACCACCTTTAGAACTCTGGAAAAAATTTCAGCAGACATACGGGGATAGTTATTTTTTCTTATTTCTTTAAGAAATACATGTCATGGCTACTAATTAGAATTGCCTAGATGTGTATCATAACATAAGATTACACTATCATTCAGGAGATGATTTATACAAAATTTTAGCTTTTTATCAAATCCTGTACCATATAATATTATGCGATGTATATATGTGAACTTTAATGAATAAAATATTGTTTAAACCAGCATAAGATTTCATGGTGAAATAAGAAAAATGTCAAGATTTTTGTATGAAAAAAAAAAAACAAACAATATTGTGGCTACTCATGGGAATTGCCTTGGTGAAATAATTCCAATGAGTATCCATCCACAACACAGATTTAATCCAAGGAAAAATAAGAAAAACATTTTTGTATGAAAAAAACAAAACAAAAACAAAACAATGTTACCAAAAACTACATATTAAACTATGTTGCTAGCAACAACTACACAGTAATTGCTTGGTCATATAATGGATATAATTTTAACTGGAGGCCAGGAAATAGTTTCTTATGCTGAATGTGGACATAGCCCAGCCAGCTGCAAATCAGCGCAGTCTTATCATTTTCAAAATATGTCAAAACATTTTAGAGTAACTATAGTAACTATCCTAAAATTTCAAACATTTTATTTCATATCTGCTCCAACTGAATTTTTTTTCATGCATTCATTTCACAAGGTGGAATGACAAACAATGGACTGATCAGGCGTAGTCTCATCTGGGTCTGTATTATTTGCATATATCAGCTTGCAATTTTTGTTTCCGTCATAAATTACTATAAGCTGTGTTCCAGTTATTGGTCAGTGTGAAAAGTCAACTATTTACAAAGCATTGTATCACAAAAATAAACAAGAAATGTGTTTGTAAAACACTCTGCCCCCACAATGCCAAAGTTGGAAAGGGGAATAGAATAACTCTGACAAAATTAATCAGATTTTTTTTTTTTTTTTTTTTTTTTTTGGTCAAAAGTTTACCAGGTGATCTCCTCTCCAGTTCCAATAAAATCACCAAGTTTTAAGGCCCTTGCTCAAATACCTGTAGTTATCAAGATATCCTGCTCAGGAGAAAAACATGATGAACAGATGGACAAATGACCAAAAAGCAATATGCCCCTCTAACTTCTTTGAAGTTGGGTACATAATTATCATAATAACCATAGCTCTAGATCAGAGGGGATATAGGGTAAATAATTTTCTTACTTCACCAAAATGTACGTTGCAGGTACTCATTAGAAGGTGCCTCCCCAAGGTGCTTCTAATGAGTACCCACATATTTCCAAGGAAAAATAAGAAAAATATCAATACTTTTTGGTAAAAAAATGCTATCTGGTGCTATGGTTAACTTTAAATATTGGGACACATCCTACCTTACCATAACTCTAAAACAAAAAAGCTGGGCCCAGTTGTTCAAAGCGTTGTTAGCTTAACGAGCTCATTAAGGGTCATTTCGTTAACTGTTTTAGCGGATTCAATACACAATATTTTGATATTTTTTGCTGAAAAAATGTGAGTAGCTTGCGTATCACTCATTGTTAGTTTTGAACAACTGGGCCCTGTTGATTTGACTAGGTTTAAGTCACAAAGTTACTGGCTCAGCAGCAAACAATGAAGACTGTGATCAGACTCCTTAGAGCAGTATGATCTGGGTCTACCCTATTTACTAAGGGAATCCTGTCCCAATATACAGTCATTACAGAAAACAGAATGTTTTGAAGCAGAAGCTATATTTGTAAGACAAATGACCCCACCATTTATAAAGGGGGCAATGAGCTCTATAACAAAGTTCATAACATCTGATAAAGGAAGCTTTTTCTCCAACAAAGGTATATACTTCTTCATGAAAACATATGATGAAGCATATGAAAAGCATGCTGGATAAAAATTTTAGCAGCCGACAATTTGAAATATTTTGTGTTTTTCCCAGAAAATAGGCTTTGACATTTCATGCAAATTCTTCTATTTTCTGGAAAAACTAAGAAAAATATCATCAGTTTGTTGTCTGCTGAATTTGCCCAGAGAGTGGTACAAGTTTATACAGCAAAGTTAAATTACCACAGAAGCACAGAACGACAGAAAAAGGTAACCATACAATTACCTCGACCAGTTTACTGGCAGGAATCATAAAATTTGACTTAGTCTCACAATGTAACAAATGCATAATTCTTAACAATTGATTACAACAACTACATGTATTCTCATTTTCTACATTTTTCATGCATTTCATACTACAATTTTCATGTACGTCATGCAAATATTTCTCATTTAAACTACGGAAGCAAAAAACAACAAATCTTCTCATTTTATGGCAACATTATCAACATCATAATTATCTTCATATAATCATTTCTCATCAACATCATAATTATCATTTCTTATCAACATCATAATTATCTTATCATGTTATCATTTCTTATCAATGTCATAATTATCTTACCACATTATCATTTCCTATAGACTATCATTCAACATGCAGTGTCATGGTATACCATCACGAAAACATGCCTGTATAATTTTGACCCCCTTAAACCCCACTTTTATACAGTAAAACTGGGGTTCACAGGGGTATACATTATTTTTCTTATTTCTGCTCAGATAGATTGTGGGTACTCATTAGAACTGCCTCACCGAGGCATTCTAATGAGTACCCACAATCTATGTATTGAACAGAAATATGAAAAAATATCAGAGTTTTTTATCTGAAAATTTTCAGTTTTTGGAGGTGAAATTTTCTATATATATGAATAGGCGTGTTTTCATAATGCCACCCTTTCATCCCAGAGAAAACATCCTACAATCTACTGATACATACAGAATTACCATATTTACCCTAATTATTTGGACATCTTAGCATGTTACCCTATTTGTTCTATGGTTTAACCACCCATATTACTACCTTTTGATGTGTCTAAAAATTACTGGATGAGGACAAACAGTGTAGATCGAATGAGATCCTGATTAGACGATGCATACTGCAGCATCTCACCTTGGTCTACACTGTTTGCTCAGATTTGGCTGAATACTTTTAGGGAAACAGAGTTAAATAAGTCTTTCGTTTTTTTCCGAATCCCGGTTTGTATTCTATGATGTAGCTATTGTATTGTTGTGTATTGTACTGTGTATAAGTTTATACAAATAAAATATCGAGGGTTGAGCGCAAGACTCGCGTAAGTCAGATGGTTGTTTTTCCCCAAACCTAATCTCCTCACCATGAAGGCGTTATGAAGATTACAACATTTCTTTCTGTAAACAATGAAAATTTGGGTGCCATTGCTCGTATGAGCAATGGCACCTAAATTTGCATTGTTTACAAAGGGGTCCAAGTTGCCCCTAAACAAGGGTTTCAAAAATATGTTTGAGTTACTATAGTCTTGCGGTCAACCCTCGATATGTTTAAATCAATACTTTTAGGTACATAAAGTAAGACAGGGGGAAAGTTTATATTTCATACTTAAAATGTTTGTTTTTCTTCTTTATTAAAGAATGCATGCATTTTTATTAGCCTGAAATGTATGTCTAAAGACTGAATGGTAATTTAAGCAGAGATAACGCTCGTATGCATATTTAAAAAATTTTGAAGACTGGAATATTCCAAGACAATGGACAGGGAGTTTTATTTGATTGATAAACCCTGACTAAGCAGGATCAATTAACCTAAATATTCCAAAAGTTTTTTGTGGCACAAACATTTGGGGTAGACTTGTGCGACTGGTTGGCTGGTTGGTTTGTATTTAAACATCCCAGTCAACACTATTAATGGTCATGTCAAGCCAGTCACTCTAAGCACACTTTTCCTGGGCAGGCTGAGTTCTCAGCAATTATCTAGTTCTTGTGCCTATTCTTTCACCAGAAACTGACAACTGTCCTTCTTGAATCAGCTGAAGGGACAGAATGACAAAAGAAAATATTACATGATCAATCTCCATGAAAGAATGTTGCTGGACCAGGCAGGAATCAAACCTGTGACCTCCATGATCACCAGTCATACGTGTGTCTGACTGAGCCACTGAGGCCGGCAGATATGTCAATGGAGTACTCTATAAATATGCTGATTTCAAGACTTAGATACACTATAAATATAGTAATCCCAATATTCAAATACACTTTAAATATGCTGATCCCAATATACGTATTTAGTTACAAATAAAACTGGTAATTCTTGATTGTCTCATTAAAGACAGTAAAAAGATTGTGGAATGGTTTCAGAAAAAAAAACAAAAAAAATAACACACACACACACACACAAAAAAAACAACAAACAATAAAAACACACAACAGTATGCAAACACACATACAGTATAACCACCACTAACATGCATCTCTCAACAAAAAACAACCACATCTTTTCAACAGCCATCATTTATCTCCCTAAACATATTGACAACAATGTAATCAACTTCTTCACAACTATCATCTCCATTCTCACAAGTTTCTGAAATACAGACCTATAAGGCCTTTCCAAAATAAAGATTACATTTAATGTGTCTAGGGGTAGGTGGATGGATACATTTTCAGGGGAGGCAACTATCAAAACTGTTTTTGCCTCCTCTCTGACAAGCATTTACTCTAAAAGGGAAGAATTTGCTACCAACGTGAGCAAATTCTGTCCTTTTAGAGTAGACTGCTTTTCAGAAGGGGAACGTTGTGTAGGCAAGCAAAAAAATGAATTTCAAAACTTACCTCCCATGCTGAAAATTATGGGAAAAAAAAGAAGAAAACAAAAGGTGTATTGATTCACCTTAAAACTCACTGTAACTAGAAATGTGTTTGTAAAACACTATGCCCCCAACTATATGCTTGTTGATACAAAATGGCAAAGATGAAAAGGGGCATAACTCTGACCAAAGTAATCCAAAGTTCACCAAAATTCTATCAGGTCATCAATGCACTGGTTCCAAACTGCTTGCAAAATTTCATGAGCCTAACTTAAGTGGTTCCTTAGATATTTTGCTTGCAAGGAAAGCATGATGTATGACCGAATGGAGTGACAGACGGACAAGCCCAAAGCAATATGCCCTACCAACTTCTTTGAAGTTAGGGACATAATGAGAAATGGACAAACAGACATATATGACCACAATTTTAACAAAGCAATTACCACACTAAATAAAGGATTACTAGAATCTATTATGCTTCCCAAGAAAACATATGACACTTGCAAAAACAAAGGCTCAGATCAGTTTGCTTATTTGCATTGTCTCAGTGAGGTTTTTGTTTGGTTTGTTCGGTTGGGTTGGAGTTTAAGGGCTGAGTCAACACTACTGCCCATATTAAGGTCATGTAGAGCCAATCTGTTTACCTAACCACACATTTCCTGAGCAGGTTTAGTCCCTTAGTGTCTTGTGCACTTTCTTAGACCAGACACTGACAACTGCCTTTCTTGAATCAGTGGAAGGGAGAGAATTACTGTAGAAAATATTTCTTGAGCAATCTCTACGAATGTTGCCGGACCTATGGGTGGGGGTTGGGTTTGAATCTGCAACCTCCAAATCAGTAGTCAGATGTGTATCTGAATGAGCCACCCAGGCCGGCAATACATGCTTCAGTTTTCACTGAGCTGTGAAAGGCCTCATCATTCCTTGGTATGAAGAAAGGAGTGCCAACCGCTCGCCACATGGATGCTAGTTCTCTTCAGGGAATGAAACTATAAAAAAAAGCTACAAACTAGGCTTAAAAATAAGCAGCAAAAAACAAAGGTCCCCTCAAAATAGAAAACATTTATAAAGCATATGCATTAAGATTAGACCCAAATGAAAAAGCATTTATGAGCACAGGAATGCAAAACGGTACACCTCGAGACAGAGAACCAACAAATACCTTTTACAGGTTCTATGTCTACATGTATGACATAGCAACAGATAAGGCACTTTTTTCATCCAAAAAATGCCAATATCTTTCTTATTTCTCAACAAAAACATATGTTGTGGGTACTCATTCGAAGCGCCTCGGTGAGGCGCTTCGAATGAGTACCCACAACATATGTTTTCATTGAGAAATAAGAAAAATATTATGTGGATACCCCCTCTTATCTGTAGCTATGGTATGCAGAACCCAAATACCTACAGAAAACTTTCTGATCAACCTGCACAGATGTGCAGTCTGATCTGGAACTTTGCTGCTTGTCAAATCCAAGTTGTATCTTTACAAAAGCACATGCGTGGGTGGATCACTATTTCTACTAAAATAATGTGTGCACCACAAAGATTCTACAATAATGCAAGCCCCAGATAAGACTTCTCAAATGCTTCAGCTGATCCAGATCTATGCTAGTTGTATATGACACGAGATGGTTTTCAACTTCAAAGGGTTTGAACAAGAATCAGAAATATTATAATACTATACTTCACAAAACAAAACATAAATATATTGAAAATCGATTAAAAGTTATTTTGATTAAACAATAATTCTACAGAACACAGTGTTATGTCTGTGATCTACCTGTAAGGGCACTGTGTATCTTTCATGGAGTTGAATAAAAGCAGTTACCATATTTGAATTGAGGTAAATGGATACACCTGGAGATTAAGTGGCTATTTTTCACAAGGGACAACTTTTGTGATTTCCTGTTTGCTTTTTGGCACACTATTCCTTATCTGAAAAGGGCTCTAGTCTGCAAGGAAAGCTTTCTTTATAGATTTAATCCCTTTTCAGACGGGAACAAAATTTCATCTTGACAAAATTATCCCCACCCCTATTGAGCATACAGGCCTGTAAGTATATCTATTCTCCTCCGGTATTCTTCATACATGTCCGAGTGGAATGAGGTCTACACTGTTAGCCATTCATCCTACAGTTTATACACACTTCAACAGGTAGTAAAATGGAGTAGTTCGAACTTTAGGACAAGTTTAGATGTCTAAATATTTGGGGTAATTATGGTAGATATGAATTATCCTACCACAGCCAGTTTTTATTACATTTGGTTAGTGTAGGTCTGACAAAATACTACGTTAGAGCACTGACACATTATAAGCCTAGCCCTGGGAAAATATAAAATAAGGTCCAGGCTTGCCTATTAATCTGTAGTCTGATATGGGCCTTCAACATCTGCATAGGAACCAAAGACCAACCTCTTCAAGGACCTCATGATACAGCTCAGTGATCAAAGTCAATAGAAAGTAAACTGCTAGGACAAAAATGGTAAGTAGTAACCCTTAAAGCGCCAAGCAAAATTTGTAGCAGAAGACATTCTAATTTTTTTTTATTTTTTTTTTATTTTTCAGAGAAAACAAGTCTTGACATTTCATGTGAATCATCTGCCAAGCAGATGATTCACATGAAATGTCAACTTGTTTTCTCTAAAATAAAAAAAAGAAAGAAAAAATTGTCGTCTGCTGCAGTCGTGATTGGCGCTTTAAGGGTTAAGGTGCTGAAATATTAGAGTATCTTGCTAGAACTAAGAAAAGATCACACTGTAGTGTAAATGAACACTTCATGTTGCAGACCTATATAATTCCGTTAATGCCTATATAATTCCGTTAATTAAAAGCCTTGTATTTCTCAATAAAATCTCTCAATCACATAGAGCTGGGATTATGGACAAAGTTAATATGGAGAACACTGCAAGGAAAGTCAAAACTGTGCAAAACTGTGGCTCCTTACTAAAGCAGGTACATACCTCCAGATAAGATGGGATTATCATTTCTTATTTCTCATGGAAATAGATGTTGTGGGTACTCATTAGAAGTGCCTCTGTGAGGCACTTCTAATGAGTACCCACAACATATGTTTTTGTGTAGAAATAAGAAAAATATCCACACTTTTCGGTGGAAATAAGTGCCTTATCTAGAGCTATGACTGGTACAACAAAAATTTAGAAATCCTACAAACACTGTTTACAAAAATTTCTGTGTGACATTAACAAACCAAGAAATGAACAAATAATAAATATTTTAAAAACTGTTGGTAGTTACAATAAAATCCAATTATCAAAAGCTAGTATGTTTCTTTGCAAAAAATGTACACATGTAATGCCTTTGTAAATACAATAATTTCTCATGGATTCCACTTCAGTCGATTTCCCAGAAAATGTGGGAATCAGAGCTCCAGATAAGAGAGTATATCAGGAATATTTTTCTGATTTTTTTTTCCCCAAGAAAACTAATTTGTGGGTACTCTTTAGAAGCACCTCTTCGAGGCGCTTCTAATGAGTACCCACAACTTGTTTTCATGGAGAAATAAGAAAAATATTTATCTGGATAACCCTCTTATCTGGGAGTATGCTTGCTGTTGCAATTTGGACATCCTTAGCTATATGGGTAATATTAAGCCAAGAAGTGTACAAATATATGCAAAATGTGCAGGCTTTCATCATATGATAACTGTTCCATACAACATGTATAAGTATACAGCTGCATACAGACACTTTCTCGCAATTTTATCACATATGGAGGATATGTCAATCAACTGTTAAATTTGAATATGACATATTTGTGCCATACAATGCAAACAAAAGCAGCACACAGAATGATACCCTGCTACTGGTAAGATAGTCTAACACTCGCTACTCAACTGCAACATTCGTACAACAGCCATTCTTTTTGAAAAAAATAACAACCATCTTATTACAACATGACACAGACAAACTTTTTTTTGAAAATATGACCATTATCATCACTCCAGATAAGAGGTGGTATCCACATATCTCCAAACACGTACATTGTGTGTACTCTTTAGAAGCACCTCAGCACTTCTAATGAGTATCCACAACATATGTTTTCATAAAGAAATAAGAAAAATATCAGTACTTTTCGGCTGAGTTTGAGTTTTACAGCCCAGTAAGGTCAGTTAACCTACCCACACTTTTCTGGGCAGACTTACTCCTCTTAGCAGTTAATCAGTACTTGTGCACATACTTTTGCAAGTAACTGACAACTGTCCTTCTTGAACCAACAGAAGGGGTAGAATGACCATAGAAATTATTTCATGATCAATCTCCATTTAAGTTATGTGGCTGTGCTGAGAGTCAAACTTGCAAACCCAGGATCTGCTGTCAGACAAGCTACCAACTGTGTAATGGAGCTCTGCACTTTTTGGTTGAAAATATAATGCCTCATCTGCAGCTAGGATTATACTATTTTAACCCATTGTATACTGAATAGACTCTCCCACACTATACACTGGAAAAGTCCAATTTCAATTTTAGGTATGTCCGGCCATGAGATTTACATATTCCTAGAGAAAAATGGCTAAACTATTTGCAAACAGTGGAGACTCTGATCAGACACCGCGTTCGGTGTCTGATCTGGGTCTGCACTGTTTGCCAAGTACCCTTTTATGGGTCTCCTGACTACAATGGGTTAAGCCAGAGTGGAGTTATGTGGAAGGCACAAAACACTAATTCTTCCACTTTTTCAATTTAATAAAAGAACAAACAAACTAATATTTTATTTAACTGGTCACAAAAATCATGAAATAGAGAAACTCATTTGAACCCTCTTACTGAGGCAAACTAGTTCTTATGAGTTCTTAGAACGTTTTTCATGGATCAGAAAAAAAAAAAAAAAAAATCTCTGAATACTTCAGTTCCGGTGCATCTTATGCAGTTGTAGGCTTGTAATATATTATCTAAATCCTGGCTGTCTGTATGGAGAATCATCAATCATCTGTAAATAAAATTACAAGAAACTGTGGTCACTGCACAAAGAATCATAGTTTGGACTCTACTGAGTGATAAATGTTCTTCAAGTAGAACTTTAATAAGTTTAGTTTGAGTTTTATGGCCCAGTAAACACTGTTAAGATCATGCTGAGCCGGTCAGTAAACCTACTCAGACTTTTCCTGGGCATGCTTAGTCCTCTAAGAGGTTAACCAGTACTTGTGCACATACTTTTGCCAGAAACTGACAACTAATCTTCTTGAATCAATAGTAAGGGAAGAGTGACTGTAATGATTTCATGATCAATCTGCATAAAAGTTTTGTGGCCAAGCTGGAATTAGAACTTGTGACCCCTGGATCTGTAGTCAGAAACACTACAGACTATGCTATGGAGCTTAGCTGATAGGTTTAGATATAGGAATTATTCAGAAGATACGGTAAATGTCCTAAAACTTAGTACACAAAAGTTGCTAATAAAATGGCATATTCAAACAGTGCAGACCCAGATCAGACTGCTTCTGAAGGAGCAGTCTGATCTGGGTCTGCACTTTTTGCCATTCCACCGAGTATTTTAGGAAATAACTATATATCAAGCAAAATTTATAGGGGGGGAGGGGGGGGGGGGGGGGGGAATTATTTCTGAAATAAAGTGTTCAAATTTTAGGACATTTACTATTACTTTTGCACCCAAACCAATCTAGTGGGTACGTATTGCTACTTTACAAATTATACACTGATCAGCACATCCTTTTACTGAACTCACAGCACCATATGTCATTTTTCAACCAAAAAGTCAAGTCAAGTCAAGTACTTTATTCTCTCAAAGTCAAGCATAACATGATATCAGAGGAAATGGAAATACAAAGTTGCCCTTAGGACATTTACCGTAATTTCATATATATAATATCTATGGGGTAAGAACCAGGACACTATGGGGCTTCTAATGAGCACCCACAACATATGTTTTAGTGGAGAAATAAGAAAAATATTTACCTTATACCCTCTCTTATCTGAAGCTAAGCTGTCCATTACTCAGAATATGAAAGGTCCCAGTACTGTGTGTACAAATACTAATGTGGGTCTCTACTGTTTGTGTTGGACGGTTTCTCTTGAGACATGTCCCAGACATTATTCATTGATGCTTAATGCTTAGCATGCTAGGTAAAAATTTTAGCAGATGACAAAACGATTATTTTTTTTCTTACTTTTTCCCAGAAAATAGGCTTTGACTTTTCATGTAAACTGTCACCTCAGGACAATCAATTAGCCATCTGGGCCCAGTTGGTCAAAGTGTCGTTAGCTTAACGAGCTCGTTAAGGGTCATTTCATTAACTGTTTTAGCAGATTCAAAATACAATATTCTGATATTTTTTTGCTCAAAAAATGTAACTTTTCACATTTTTTCAGCAAAAAATTTCAGCATATTTGTGTATCACTCAATGTAAATTTTAACGAATTGTTAACTAATGACATCGTTAGCTTTGAACAACTGGGCCCTGTTGAATTAATCCAGTGAATTGTAAAGGTTAAAGCACCAAATTATACATTAGCAGACAATACTTTAAATCCTCTTTTTTTTTATGAGAAAGTAGTACGTAACATTTCAAAAGAGTCATATTCAATGAGTTTCATTCACATGAAACATCAAATCCTATTTTCTCTTCAAAAAATATCAGTTTTTCTTTTTGTCTGCCAAGGAAAACTGTAGCAAAGAAAATAAGGTTTGACATTTCATGAGAATCATCTGCTATACACATGATTTGCATAAAATATCAAGCCTTATGTTCTCTGAAAAAAAAAAAAAAATATATATATATATATCTATATATATATATATATATATATATATATATATATATATATATATATATATAAATATATATATATATATATATATATATATATATATTCAAAATGTCATCTGCTGCAGTTATATATTATATATATTCAAATGTCATTTGCTGTATTTATGATTGGTGCTTTAAGAAATGACTATTTTTCATACCCATGCTAAATCCAAAGGCTGCAGCTAGTTCCTCCAAGGAGTAGACATTATCATTGTTGGCATCAAATTTTTTAAGTTTGTCCTCTGATGGAGTATCATGTCCCAAATAGCCAGGTAAGTCAGCATATCTCACCTTACCATCGCTATTTTCTATCCCCAGCGATAAAAGTTTTTCTCTAGTTCTGTAAATAAAGATGAAATGGCATATAATATGCTTTCTTTGAGGTAATTACCTAAACCCTGCTTAACATGCTGGGTAAAATCTTTAGCCCACTACATATTCAAATATTTTTCTTATTTCTCAAAAACAGGCTTTGATATTTCATTGAGATAATTTGCATGAAATGTCAAATCCTGTTTTCTAGGAAAAATAAGAAAAAATATCAATTTGTCTTCTGCTGAATTTAATCCGCTAGTGGCGACTTTTGTCATCTGCTTATAACCTTTGCAAACAGTTTGGATCCAGATCAGGCCCGACAAAACATCAGGCTGATCTGGATCCAAACTGTTTGACACTCTGATGGTATCCCTGAAAGATTTTTTTTTTTTTTTTTGAAAAAGTTAATCTTAAAATTACCCAGCATGCAAATAGTTAAAGAGCCATCAATTTGTCTTCTGCTGAATTAGCCCAGAGGGTGGTAAAGGTTAAAGTGCCAATTGCACATAAAAGCAGCAGACATTCCCATTTTTTTTGTGTGTGTGTGTGTGTGTGTGGGGGGGGGGGGGGGGGGGGGGTGGGGGGGGGTGGGGGGAGAAAGCTTGACATTTCATGTGAATACTCTGCTGGGCAGACAACTTGCATAATAATGTCAAGCATTTGTTTTCTCAGAAAAAAAAAGTATTTCTAACAATTCTTTAATGGTTACTACTACACCTAAAGAAGAAAAGCATGCATACCTCCAGTTAAGGCACTTTTGATTGATTGCATTGAGATTTGTATAGGCCAGTCAACCCATTAGGGTCATCATAGCAACAGATAAGGCCCTTTTTTCATCCGAAAACTGCTGATATCATTCTTATTTCTCAATAAAAACATATGTTGTGGGTACTCATTAGAAGCATATGTTTTCGTCGAGAAATAAGAAAAATATATGGATACCCCCTCTTATCTGTAGCTATGGGTCATGTTGAGCCAGTCACTTTACCTAACCACACTTTTCTTGGGCAGGCTTAGTCCTCTAAGGGGTTAACCAGTATTTGTACACATTCTTTCGCCAGAAACTGACATCTGCTCTTCTTGACTTAGCGGAAGAAAGAGAATGACCATAGAGGGCATTGAGTAGGCAATATTTCAGGATTAACCTCTACAAAAGAATGTTGCCCTACCCGGCAGGGATTATACTCACACTTTATTCAACCAAAAACACTTTATTCAACCAAAAAGTACTGACATTTTGCCCAGAAAATTATCCCAGAACTATCATCGAATATTTCTCCATAACAAGTCCTCTTCCCAGGTGTAATAACAATATCTTAGAAACAATCTTACCTGTCATGTCTGGTATCCTTGGTACAATGACAATATCAGGATTCTCTGTTACAGTTTTAGTGCTTGAACCTGAAAATATTTTACTACTATTAATTCACAACAGCAGCAGACATTACTTGAATTTATTTTACTTTTTTTTTTTCAAAACAAGACTTGACATTCCATTTGAATTCTCTGTGTAGCAAGAATTATTTTCTTGGCAAAATAAAAAAAAAATATAATAAGAATAAAACTGCTGTCTGCTAAAAGTCTGCAATTCAAAGTTTCATATACAGTAGAATCTCAATGGCTTGAGCATCTCTGGGGCCATGAAAATTCATTCGAGACATGGGTAGTTCGATCATGGCACCAGGCCAGAAAGCAAATGGTGACAATTCAGGGAAGTCTTTTTGATCTTCTATACAATAATGGTAAGTTGAGAGTACTCATTAGAATTGCCTCAACGAGGCAATTCTAATAAATACACACAACATACAATTCCATGATAAAATAAGAAAATATCCCTAAGTATTTTGTTTTCTTGGGCTATCGGAAGAATTTCGCAAAGACTAAATGGGTGTTCTAGCTATTGAAGTTTGACTGCATATAATGTATTCAAAGCTTCAGATAAAACTTTTTACAACCAAAAAGTATTGGTATATTTTTTCATTTCTCCATGAAAATGTGGGTAATCATTAAACACATCATCGCATTTCTAATGAGTACCTATAACATGTTTTCTTGGATAACAATAAGACAAATATTTATCTGGAGGATTCTCCTATATGGAGCTATCTATATTACACCACAACCTCTTTATAACATAGAACGTTATAACATGGTTTTGTATATAGCATGGTTCAAAGATGGATCCCAACAATGTATAGATTAAATTGAAAAATGACCATAAATGGTCATTTTTCAATATAATCTATACATTTTTTGTTTGGATATAACATGGTTGTTTATCTAACACGGTTTATGGTATGGACCCCAACAATAGTTTTATAAAGAGGTTGTGGTGTATTTCCAATGTCAGAGAGTCTAAAGTAAGTGCTTCCAGGGGCCCAGTTGCTTCAAAATACTGGACTAAGTCAGGAGTTGTATTTGTGATAATTCTGGGATAGTTTTTCTAATTTCTTCCTAAAAACATATGTTGTGGGCACTCATTAGAAGTGTCTCACTGAGGCACTTCTAATGTGTACCCACAACATGTTTTCATTGAGAAATAAGAAAAATTATCCCAGAATTATCACAAATACTCATCCTTAACAATTCCTCTGCTAAGTAATTACGATAAAAAGACATTAAATGCAGTAATACAAAACTTTTCAATAACAGTTACCTTTTTTTTCATGGAAAGCAAGAGAAAAGATTGGTACAAGTTTTTTTTTTTTGTTCAATACAAGTAGCTTACAAACACATCAAATTTGGTAAGCCAAAGCCATACAGCACATGAGATATATACCAGACAATGTCTTTGCTATAAACTAGGTCAGAGGTCAAAATACAGGTCAGAAAGACTTACTTTTGATACATGACAATCTTAACAGATACACCAAATCTGATAAGCCTAGGCTATTTGTTTGTTTGTGTTGAGGTTTTACGGCCCAGTTAACCCAATGGGGTCATGTCGAGCGCGGTCAGTTTGGCTAGCCACACGTTTACTGGGCAGGCTTAGTCCTCTAAGCAGTTAACCAGTATTGTGCACATTCTTTTGCCAGAAACTGACAACTGCCCTTCTTGAATCAGCGGAAGGGAGAGAATGACTGTAGAAAATATTTCATGATCAGTCTCCACGAAAGAATGTTGCCGACCTCAGCGGGGGTTGAACCCGCGACCTCCTGGTCTCCAGTCAGACGGCGCATGCAACTGAGCCACCGAGGCCAGTTAAGCCTAGGCTATACATTACAAGATATATGCCCCTGATAAGATCTTGGATGGACGGAAGAAGGGACTGATGCAGAGAGCTAACCCATATATAGTCCTCCTCCAGTGGGCATGTGGTGGACTAAAAAAATGCTGAGAAGCTTTGCCTGTATTTGTTATGCAAACATCACTCATACATTGTCTAAGATAATGTTTTATGCAACTAGGTCTTTTTCGCTATTTTCACAGGTCAATTTCTCACTGAATTGGTTATCAGGATTTTTCTTTTGGGTGCCCTGTTTTGTTAATGGGAGCAAGAGTTATGCATATGTGGGCAGTTATCCCATAAATTAAGCTTAATTGCTTTTTTTTTTTTTTTTTTTTCAGAAAATTTAACAGATCCTAAAAAGAGCTTATCTAAGGCATTGCTCATATGTTTCATATTTTTCACCAAACATCAGTATATTTAACTTTCTGTACATCAAATATTAAAATTCAGTGTTGGCATATCTACTCTGCTAACCATTAAGGCCCTAATCACTACTTAAGCAAACAATATTTGGGAATATTTTTTTTCAAAGAAAACAAGTGTCAATAAGCAAGGTAATGACTGCCTTCTGATAAATAATTTAGCAAAATAAGAAGCTGAAACCAAAATGTAATGGATGAATGGACATACAGATGGATGGATAACACACACGCATGCACACACACACGCACACACACACACACACACACACACACACACACACACACACACACACACACACACACACACACACACACACACACAGAGTTTGCAGGGGTATAATAGGTCTTGAAATTTCATGAGAATCATCTGCCAATTAGAAGATGAATCATCTGCCAAGCAGATGATTCACATGAATCATCTGCCAAGCAGATGATTCACATGAAATGTCAAACTTTACTTTCTCTGAAAAAAAAGAAAAAAAAAAAGAGAATATTGTCTACTACAAACTTTGGCACTTTAAGGGTGAAGTTAATGACAGTTTGAGTATCTATGCCCAGATTACATCAATGCTGTGGTTTGAGACACACTAGTCGCATGTCAAAAAGACACCTGTTTCCTGTCGGTAACGGGCTTGCTCCATCCTTCAACTCTGCCTCCCATATAATGACACATATCTAAAACCTGTACCAAAACGCAATGCCACTGAATATTGGGACACCAACTTCTTACCACACTTGACTAAAATTTAAACAAGGCTAGTTTACTAACTGTTGATGTGTCTAACACTGCTGAATGAGTGGCATACACTGTTGGGGAAACCATGGTGTCTGTTCTAGGTCTCCAAGGTTTGCTCAGGCCTGGATGTCCAATTACTGTGGGTGAAATGAGTACAGTAAATGTCCTAAAATTTCTAACACTTTATTCCATACTTTTTAACCAAAATTTTGCTTTTAATGCCATTGTTTCTTAGCCCTTGTCATGCTAAATAAATTAGGATGCCATGCCCACTTCAAATTTTCAATCAGATTACTTGATCCAGGCTATAAATACAAATTTGCATATTTAATGACAGACAGTGTAGATTCAGATCAGTTGGTTTCTTCAGAAGCCAACTGATCTGGATCTACACTGTTTGCAAAGGCAGGACATATCCGGGTTCAGCAGGACTAGGGTTAAAATACATAATGGAGGCAAACAGTACATCTTCCAGATCAGACTGCTTCTGAAGAAGTCAGATCTGGGCCTCCATTGTTTGCATAAGCCATATTGTCAGAATGTTTAGTGTACCAAATGTTAAGACATTTACCATACACAATAAATGTGTCTGATGAACAAATAACTTATTCAGGAGTAGATGGTGGTAATTTTTGCATAATGTTTCTTCTCTCATAAAATTATACTTGGAGAGGCAATCCTACCGAGCACACATGAAGTATGCTTTTGTGGAAATGTGGAGAAAAATTATTAAAAAAAAAAAAAAAATTAATGGTGCTTTCAGAGACTATAACTGTGTCCATAGGACACGGATGCCCCCACTATATGACACGGGACATAAAAATGAGTGTCCTGTGATAGACATACTGTGAAAACGTTTTTGACCTTTGACCTCTAAGTATGACCTTGACCTTGGAGTTACGGACCTTGGTTTTGATTACGACACATTGTCTCATGATGGTTAACATTTCCGCAAAGTAATTTCTAAATCCATTAAGGAATGACAAAGTTATGGACTGGACATGAAAAATATACCCTATTTTTGACATTTGAGCTCTAAGAGTGGCCTTGACCTTGGAGCTACACACCTGGGTCTTGGGCATGGCACATCATCTTATGATGGTTAACATTTCTGCATAATAATTTCTAAATACATCAAGGAATGGACAGACATGAAAAATAGACCCTATTTTTTACATTTGACCTCTAAATGTGACTATGACTTGGAGCTATGGACCTAGGTCTTGCGCACAACACACCGTCTCATGATTGTTAATATTTCTGCAAAGTGATTTCTAAATCCATCAAACATGACAAAGTTATGCACTGGACACAAAAAAATAGGCCCTATTTTTTACTTTTGACCTCTAAGTGTGACCTTGACCTTAGAGCTACAGACAAGGGTCTTGCACATCACACATGGTCTCATGATGGTTAGCATTTCTGCTAAGTAATTTCAAAATCCATCGTGGAATAACAAAGCATGACAAGGGTTAATACAGTAGAATAACTAGAGCAAGTAGTAGATAGCCTTCATGAAGCAAATTTGCTGGGCCATAAAAAAATATAGGTTACTGACCTACATATACTTGAGAAGTTAATCTGATGGTCACACTGATCCATTTGCCAACTATGATGTTAATCCATTAAATAATCTAAAAGATATTAAGCAAAATCACTAGACCATGAAATACAGGTCATCCTGATTTATATTTACTTTGAGGTGAAAGTTTGGGTTTCATTATATGTAAATATGACATCTACGTATCAAATAGTGGGAGATATAAGACAAAATCACAGGGCTATGAAATATAGGCCACATAATCCCAAAATATGATAGTAATACATCAAACTGTCTTCAAGATGTAACATAAAATCAATGGACTATGAAATATAGGCCACAGTGACCTACATTTACTTTTAGGTCAACTGTTGGACCATACTAATTCATAATCCCAAATAATGATGTTCATACATCAATTCACATTCAAGATATGAGGCAAAAATACTGGACCATGAAATATAGGTCAAGGTGACCTACATTTGTTATCCTGCCAATCGTGGTGTCACACAGAACCAATATTCCGAGTATCACATTAATCCATGAAATTGTCTTCAAGATATAAGGCAAAATCGCTGGAGCATGAAAATATGATCACAATGACCTTGACTTTATTACACTGAATGTTGATGTGATAAACATGTCTGATGCCCATCCTTCTTTAAGAAGTTGTTTGTATAAACAAAATGCAACATACTACTTTACTGAGGCATTAATCCATGAAATAGGCTTCAAAATATGTCAAACTCACTGAAGCATGAAAATAAGGTCACAATGACCTTGACCTTATTACACTGAATGTTGATGTGATAAACATGTCTGATGCCCATCCTTCTTTAATAAGAGGTTGTTTGTATAAACAAACTCAATATTACACTGAATGTTGTATGTGATAAACATGTCTGATGCCCATCCTTCTTTAATAAGAGGTTGTTTGTATAAACAAACTCGATATACTACTTTATTGGGGTATCCTAGATTTTGACATCTAGCCCCGCCCTGGGGCATGACCCAGGGATCCATAGATGTAGAATGGAAGAGAACTCTCCCAGGTACCCCAATACCAAATATGAAAAGTTTTTGATCAGTGGCTGCAGAGTTATAAGTAATCAAAAAACTTCGAAGTAAAACTTGGTTATAGAATGGGATGGAAGGATGGACAGACAGACGAATGGACTAACGGAATGAACGAAAACTATATACCCCTTCGGCATAATTTGTATGCCGGGGGTATAACAAGCAAAAGCCAAAAACTTCCATGCAAAACTTTGACGTAAACATCAAACTATTTTCGTAGTCCCTGACCTTGACCTTGGATCAGCAGCATCAGTAGAATGACGTCAGCTATTCTGTAATCATCAACTAGTAACACTAAACACACATTAACATTCTAAAGTGTAAGCTTTCAACAAGAGGCCCATGGGGCCTCCGGTCGCTCACCTGAGTGACATAGCCACTGCAGATATGCAGATGTTATGCAACATTTTTCCAATCCTGTCATTGCAACAAATGAAAAGATGATCATTTAAGCAGTTCTTTATTTTGAAGAAGAAGATATATGGCATGCCAGTAAATTGAGCGTGATCATTTGAACAAACTCTAAATGGCAGCCAACTTGGATTTACGATCGGCACGATTTTAGCTACTTTTGATCTACAAGTCACCCCAATGCTTCCTACCAAGTTTCGAGTCAACTGGCCTTTCAGTTCAGGAGAAGAGGCGAAAAACAGATTTTCAAGACGGCTGCCATAGCGGCCATCTTGGACATCTGATTGGCACGATTTTAGCTATTTTTGATCTACAAGTCACCCCAATGTCTCCTACAAAGTTTGGAGTCAATTGGCCTTTCAGTGCAGGAGAAGAAGCTAAATATAGATTTTCAAGATGGCGTCCATAGTGGCCATCTGGGATTTCTGATCAGAACGATTTTAGCTATATTTGATCTACAAGTCACCCTGATGCTTCCTACTAAGTTTCGAGTCAAGTGACTTTTGGGTTTAGGAGAAGAAGCGAAAAATAGATTTTCAAGATAGCCGCCATGGCGGCCATCTTGGATTTACTATCGGCATGATTTTAGCTAATTTTGATCTACAAGTCACCCAAATGCTTCCTACCAAGTTTCGAGTCAACTGGCCTTTCGGTTCAGGAGAAGCAAAAATAGATTTTCAAGATGGCTGCCATGGCGCCCATCCTGGTTTTACGATCGGCATGATTTTAGCTATTTTTGATCTACAAGTCACCCCGATGCTTCCTACCAAGTTTGGAGTCAACAGGCCTTTCGGTTTAGGAGAAAAAGAGAAAAATAGATTTTCAAGATGGCTGCCATGGCGGCCATCTTGGATTTCCGATAGGCACGATTTTAGCTATTTTTGATCTATAAGTCACCCCAATGCCTCCTACCAAGTTTGGAGTCAATTGGCTTTTGGGTTTAGGAGTAGAAGTGACAAATAGATTTTCAAGATGGTGGCCATGGTGGCCATCTTGGATTTCCGATCCACACCATTTTTGCTATTTTTGATCTACAAGTCATCCTGATGCTTCCTAACAAGTTTGGAGTCAATTGGCCTTTCGGTTCAGGAGAAGAAGCAAAAAATAGATTTTAAAGATGGCCGCCTTGACGGCCATCTTGGATTTCCGATCGGCACGATTTTAGCTACTTTTGATCTACAAGTCACTTTGATGCTTCCTAGCAAGTTTGGAGTCAATTGGCCTTTCCGTTCAGGAGTAGAAGCAAAAAATAGATTTTCAAGATGGTGGCCATGGCGGCCATCTTGGATTTCTGATAGGCACGATTTTAGCTATTTTTGATCTACAAGTCACCCTCATGCTTCCTAGCAAGTCTGGAGTCAACTGGCCTTTCGGTTCAGGAGAAGAAGCGAAAAGTAGATTTTCAAGATGGCGGCCATGGCGGCCATCTTGGATTTCCGATCGGCACGATTTTAGCTATTTTTGATCTACAAGTCACCCTGATGGTTCCTAGCAAGTTTGGAGTCAATTGGCCTTTCGGTTCAGGAGAAGAAGCGAAAAATAGATTTTCGAGATGGTGGCCATCTTGGATTTCCGATCGGAATGATTTTAGCTATTTTTTATCTACAAGTCACCCCGATGCTTCCTATCAAGTTGAGTTGAGTTGGGTTTTACGGCCCTTTCAAGAATATTTCATTTATATCGAGCCGATCGTTCATCGAAGGTGGGCGAAAACCGGAGAACCCGGAGAAAAACCACCTGACCATCCGTAAGCAGAACTTGGCTTTCCCACATATGACCCGAGCGAGACTCGAACCACAGCGATGAGATTCCTACCAAGTATCAAGTCAATTGGCCCAGGGGTGTAGGAGGAGTAGGCTTTTAAAGCAATTGTTGACGCCGCACGACAGACGACGCACGACGGACATTGACTGACCACAATAGCTCACCATGAGCACTTCGTGCTCAAGTGAGCTAAAAATATATGCAAAAGGAAAAAACTTCATGCAAAACTTTGATGCAAAATCTTAACATTTGTACGGATGCATGCACGCACGGATGGACGAACATATGCTAGGGGTATAAATATGGTACCTTTCTTTATGTTTCCTGATGTAGTACTAGGGCTAGTAATTGGTTTCCTAGTTGTGACTTCTGTTGGCGGTGTTTTTGTATCATTCACCTCTCCAGGTGGTTCTATAACACTTGCACTAGGAGTTTCTATGGTTGAGCTGCCAGTGTTGCCTTCCTTAGGTGGTTCTGTTACCATGGCCTCACCACTTCCCATTTCTGGAGATTTTGTGGTACCTATAAATGGACCCTAACTTGAGAAAACTTATCTACTGACATCTGCACCCTATAAAGACTCAAAACAACCTGCACATCCATGCCGTCTGATTCAAGTCTTCCTTCTCTGCATGCAGAAACTTTGCATCTTTAGCTATACAAAATGCATAGCTACAGATAAGAGGGGTATCCATATAATATTTTTCTTATTTCTCCACGAAAACATATGTTGTGGGTACTCATTAGAAGCGCCTCGCCGAGGCGCTTCTAATGAGTACCCACAACATATGTTTTCGTGGAGAAATAAGAAAGACATCAGCATTTTTCGGATGAAAAAAGCGCCTTATCTGTTGCTATGAAAATGTGCCCAATGAAGCTTTTGATCAGGCTGCACAGTTTCACAAGCTGATGTGAATCTTGTTTGGGTACACATCCACTAATGATGATGGTTTGGTGTTTTACATCCCTTTCAACATTATTTAAATCATATCAAGACATGGAGCTGAATTCTACCTTTCTTCTTTCTGCTCAAAACGTAGATTGTGGGTACTTGTTAGAATGGCCTCTCTGAGGAGGTCGCGGGTTCAACCCCCGCCGAGGTCGGCAACATTCTTTCGTGGAGATTGATCATGAAATATTTTCTACAGTCATTCTCTCCCTTCCGCTGATTCAAGAAGGGCAGTTGTCAGTATCTGGCGAAAGAATGTGCACAATACTGGTTAACCACTTAGAGGACTAAGCCTGCCCAGTAAAACGTGTGGTTAGGTAAACTGACCGCGCTCAACATGACCCCATTGGGTTGACTGGGCCGTAAAACCTCAACACAAACAAACAAACTCTCTGAGGCGGTTCTAACAAGTACCCACAATCTACATTTAGAGCACATCAGAATTTTATATCTGAAAATTTTCATTTTTTGGTGGTAATATTTTTCAGTATATTTGAATAGGAGTGTTTTCATAAATCAGTATATTTGAATAGGCGTGTTTTCATAAATAAATCATATCATGACCATGAAGCTGAATTCTGCCTCCCGCAGAATGTGAGCCCGAGACCTTGTGATCTGAAGTTGGGAGCATTAATCACTCTGCCACCGTCAAGATTCGCCCATATCTGAAGTTTTTTTTTTCTGACATTGTAGCCTCCATCAATATGAGAATGATTCTTAGACATATTCACTAGTTGCCTAAGCAACAAGCAAAGTAGAGGTCAAATTTATGTAAAAAAACAAACAAACAAGAGGGCTATGATGGCCCTGTAACGCTCACCTGAGCAACATAGCACTTTGACAGCCTGATCTAGAACTGATCAAGGCAAACATTCTGATCAAAGTTCAAAATGATTATATTAACAAGTAAGACAATGTAACATGTCTAATGGACTGTGAAATAAAGGTCAAGGTCAAATATGGATGACTGCACTCAAGAGGCCATGCTAAGATGTATGCATGTACTAAGTATCACTGGCTGTAAAAGCAATAGTTACTGAGAAACTGACCTAAACACAAACACTTCACAAGTACCAAATATCACTCTGTAGGATCAATAATTACTGAGAAACTGACCTAAATGGAAAAACTTAAAAGAGTCACTGGACAGAAAACTATACATCACCTTGAAATCATCAAGACAAACATTTTAAGCAAGACTCATGATGATCACTTCAAAAATGTGACCTCTAGAGCATCAACAAGGTTTTCCTTTGATTTGGCCAGGTGACCTAGTTTTTGATATCAAGTGACCCAGTTTTAAACTAGACCTAGAAATCATCAAGACAAACATTTTGAGCAATATTTATGATGATTAATTCAAAAATGTGACCTCTGGAGTGTTAACAGTTTTCTGCTGATTTGGCCAGGTCACCTAGTTTTTGACCCCATGTGACCCAGTTTCAAACTTGATCTAGAAATCATCAAGACAAACATTCTGAGCAAGATTCATGATGATTGCTTCAAAAATGTGACCACTAGAGTGTTAACAAGGTTTTCTGCTGATTAGGCCAGGTGACCTAGTTTTTGACCCCCAAGTGACCCAGTTTCAAACCTGACCTAGAAATCACCAAGACAAACATGTTGAGCAAGATTCACGATGATTGCTTAAAAAAATGTGACCACTAGAGTGTTAGTAAGGTTTTCTGCTGATCTGGCCAGGTGACCTAGTTTTTGACTCCAGGTGACCCAGTTTCGAACCTGACCTAAAAATCATCAAGACAAACATTTTGAGCAAGATTCATGATGATTGCTTAAAAAATGTGACCGCTAGAGTGTTAACAAAGTTTTCTGCTGATTTGACCCGGTGACCTATTTTTTTACTCCAAGTGACCCAGTTTCGAGCTTGACCTAGAACTCATCAAGACAAACATTTTGAGCAAGATTCATGATGATTGCTTGAAAAATGTGACAACTAGAGTGATAACAAGATTTTATGGTGATTTGGCCAGGTGACTTAGTTTTTGATCCCAGGTGTTCCAGTTTCAAACTTGACCTAGAAAACATCAAGACAAACATTTTGAGCCAGATTCATGGTGATTGCTTCAAAAATGTGACTGCTAGAGTGTTAACAAGGTTTTCTGCTGATTTGGCCAGGTGACCTAGTTTTTGACCCCACGTGACCCAGTTTCAAACACATCCTAGTACTCATTAAGACAAACATTTTGAGCAAGATTCATGATTATTGCTTCAAAAATGTGACCGCTAGAGTGTTTACAAGGTTTTCTGCTGGTTTGGCCTGGTGACTTAGTTTTTGACACCACGTGACCCAGTTTCAAACTTGACCTAGAAATCATCAAGACAAACATTTTGAGCAAGATTCATGATGATTGCTTGAAAAATGTGACCGCTAGAGTGTTAACAAGGTTTTCTGCTGATTTGGCCCGGTGACCTAATTTTTGACTCCAAGTGACCCAGTTTCGAACATGACCTAGAAATCATCAAGACACACATTTTGAGCAAGACTCATGACGACTGCTTGAAAAATGTGACCGCTAGAGTGTTAACAAGGTTTTCTGCTGATTTGGCCCTGTGACCTAGTTTTTAATTCCAAGTGACCCAGTTTCGAACTTGACCTAGAAATCATCAAGACAAACATTTTGAGCAAGATTCATGATGATTGTTTGAAAAATGTGACCGCTAGAGTGTTAACAAGGTTTTCTGCTGATTTGGCCCGGGGACCTAGTTTTTGACCCCAAGTGACCCAGTTTAGAACTTGACCTAGAAATCATCAAGACAAACATATTGAGCAAGATTCATGATGATTGCTTCAAAAATGTGACCGCTAGAGTGTTAACAAGGTTTTCTGCTGATCTGGCCCGGTGACCTAGTTTTTGACCCCAAGTGACCCAGTTTTGAACCTGACCTAGATTTAATAGAGGCAAACATTTTGAGCAAGTTTCATCAAGATTGGGTCAAAACTATGACCTCTAGAGTGTTAAGTTTTTCCCTTGATTTGACCTGGTGACCTAGTTTTTGACCCCAAGTAATCCAGTATCAAACTTGACCTAGATTTCATAGAGGCAAACATTCTGACCAAGTTTCATCAAGATTGGGTCAAAACTGTGACCTCTAGAGTGTTAATAAACTAATTGTTGACGACGGACGACGGTCACAGGGTGATGACAATAGCTCAGCCTGAGCTTTTGCTCAGGTGAGCTAAAAAAAAACAAAACACATTTTCATGTAGGACACATAGTTTTAGAAATGGCCTGGTTGAGGATCAAACTTCCAACCTATGGATATTAAGGCTGACACTCTATAACACAGCCATATCGAACAATCTCATTTTATTCGTACACATTATTGCTGCGGCTGAATTTTTTTTTTTATTCTGACCAGACTGCATGGAGGGAAAGTTGCTCCGTACCATACTGAGCATCTCCGCTTGAAATTTCATTACAATAATTATGCCAACAGGTAAAATTTGCTTGCATCTTGAAGTCTTTTTCATAATAGGCAGATATTTGTCTTAATTCTCCACGAAAACATACGAGTATTCATTAAAGATGCCCTGCCCTTCTTACCTGAAGTTATGAAAACCTTTATTATAAATATTATCTCCTTTATATAAGTCCTTACCTTTAAACAATTCCACTTTACCACATGCACCTGTCAATGTGTCTAAAACTGCTGGATGAGTGGCAAAAAGTGATATTCCCGATCAGACAGCACACTGTGTGACATCTGATCTTGGTCTACACAGTGTTAGGTGTATCTTTCTGGGCCCAGTTGTTCAAAGCATCGTTAGCTTAATGAGTTTGTTAGTGGTCAAACTGTTAACTGTTCTAATAAGTACAATATCTAACTCACAGGTATTTTTGCTGGAAAAAAAAAAAAAAAAAATAGCGTATATGCCATATTTAATGCTCGAATTTTTAACGATACTTTAACTAACGACATTGTTAGTTTTGAACAACTGGGACCTGATTGTTTGGGGTAGATATATACCTGGAGTTATTGGTTGTTCACTTACTTTGGTTTGCCATTAGTGGAGATGCCATGATGTATCTATGAAATTCATCAATGTCATGTTGCACTACCACAAGCTGGTTGGTATGTTTAACAATTATCCCAGCATAATGGTCAAGGTCACTTCGAAGCTTTACCACTGATCTATTCATTGCCTAAAATTGAAAGGAAAAACACAATCAAACTGTGCCATCACCATGACCAGTTGCATTACTGTATATACCCTCTATACCCTATTTACCGTAAGTATTTGAACATAAAGGCCTAGACTTCAGATTTTTGAGTTAGAGTTTTATGGCCCAGTCAACATTGTTGAGGTACTGTTGAGATGGTCAGTTAACTACTCACTTTCCCGGGCAGGCTTAATTCTCTAAATGGTTAACAAGTACTTGTGCACATAATTTTGCCAGTGATAACAACTGCCCTTCTTGAATCAGCGGAAAGAGGAGATTGACGTAGAAATGATTTCATGATCAATCGCCACGCAGGTTTTGTGACCAAGCTGCGATTTGAACTTGCAATCCCTGGATCTGCAGTCAGACACACAACTGACTATGCTATGGAGCCTAGCACATACAGGCTTAAGCATCTAGGACATGTTAACTCTTTGCATGCTGGGTAATTTTGCATGCTTTTTTTGTTGTCTGTGGATTTTTTTCCATTCAGGAATTCCAAATACCATCAGTGTCAAACAGTTTGGATCCAGATCTGGCCCAACATATTGTCGGGCCTGATCTAGGACCCAACTATTTGCAAAGGTTATTAGCAGACGACAGAAGTCCCCACTAGCGGAAAAAGAGTTAAGGAGAATTTGATGATAAATCAGGGGTAATTTTCTCCATAAAACATATATTGTGGGTACTCATTAGAAGTGCCTCAATGAGGCACTTCTAAAGAGTACCCAAAACATATTTCAGTTGGTAGTAAAATTGAAGAGGGCAAAATTAAACACAATTATAAGGAGTTAATGTGCATAGCTACAGTTAAAAGGGGGTATCCACTTAATATTTTTTCTTTTTTCATCCAGAAATAAGAAAGATATCAGCATTTTTTTGGATGAAAAAAGCGCCTTATCTGTTGCTATGAATGTGGCATGATATTTAGGAAAAAAACAGTATACACTAAGTGAATCTTGCAGAAACCTGTCTATGTATTGTACATTTTTAATCAACCTGCGGATAAAAACATGCCACTGTTAAAGTTAACGCAAAGAGCAGTATTTTACTGTGTTAGAATGTAATTTTAGCTTTGGTAATAATGCACAAGTAATTTGCAACCCCAGCCCCATACCTAGGAATAATGGGGACATAAGGTTTTTCATTCTGCAAAGTCCTGATCTGCACTACTGGGATCATAGGTCTACAAATAAAAGAGTTTTTGCTTTTTTTTCAGCCAATAAGCACTGATACTTTTCTTATTTCTCCAGTACTCATTACAAGCACTTAGCAACATATCTTTTCGTGGAGAAATAAGAAAAAATATTTATCTGGATACCCCTCTCAAGCTATGGGTGACTTTTTCTTTGTCATATCACTGCTATAAGACTCTGCCCCATCAAGAGGTGGCTGTTGTACAGAAGATATGAGCCAGCGCACGACAAAACCTGCGATGACTTGTGCAACCAGCAAACTCAGGTCAGCCTGCACATCCACGCAGTCTGATCAGTCTTTGCTGATCGCATGTGCCTGCTACAACCTCCAGGCATTCCAAAGAGGGATAAATGAGAGCCCTTGTCATATTGGGTGGATTTACAGGCTGATCTGAGTCTTTGCTGGTCACATAGGTCTTATTGTAGGTTCTGTCGTGCTTTTTTTTTTTAATTATTTCTATCTTTTATTTTTTTTTTTTTATTCTTTTAGCTTATTATTTCAGTGGTAACAATACCCTTTCATTATTTTTCATCACGAAAACATACCCATATAATTTTGACCCCCTTAAACCCCACGTTTATATAGTAAAATTGGGGTTTACAGGGGTATACATTATTTTTCTTATTTCTGCTCAAAACCATAGATTGTGGGTACTCGTTAGAACCGCCTCGCCGAGGCAGTTCTAACGAGTACCCACAATCTATGTTTTGAGCAGAAGTATGAAAAATATCTGAGTTTTTTCTCTGAAAATTTTCTGGTTTTGGAGGTACAATTTTCTATATACTTGAATAGGCATGTTTTCGTAATGTTTTGCATGTAGAGCAGATATTTATATTTATATTTCTTTGGCAAATAATTCAAGAGGCATTTCTCTAGAAATACTGAACTAATCCTAACATTAAGTAGAATTTAGGAAAGTGGCTGTTTTCAGGAGGTGGCAGTTGCTGACAGTTTACCATTAACCCATTTATGCCAACTGGTCTCTTCTACCTTAGCACGTTGGATTGGTCCATTTCTAATAGAAGGGATGTCTGCTTAGTTTTTATTCTTACCATGTTGTATAAAATACCTATATCTCATGCAAACAGTGCAGACCCTGATCAGACGTCGCATTCTGTGGCATCTGATCTGGGTCTACACTGTTTATCAATGTCTTTTTTATGGAACGCTAGGCGTAAATGGTTTTGTAGAGGCTTCATCAGTGTGGGGAATCCACGTGACCAAATGACTAGGTGCACAGAGTTTGTTACAATTTTTAGCTCCACATGGATTTGATACATGATGGAATTTGTTCAAATAAAGCGCAGAGTACGTGGAAAGTCAAGCTCTTTCTGGTTGTGTAAGTGCTATTCTGCAATCTGGTCTGATTCTCAAGAACATTCGGAGAATGTTTATCATCAAAACACATGTACATTGTCCCAGTAGCCCAGATTGACAGCAAAAACACTTTTTGAATGTTCTCGAGAATTAGACCAGATCGCAGAATAGTGCTTACACCAACAGAAAGAACTTGGTGTTTTATTTGAACAAATTCCATTTTGTACGAATAGAGATATTCTAAAAAATCCTACCTTATGTGCAGCTAAAAATAGTAACAAACTCTATGTACCTAGTCATTTGGTCACGTGGAGTCCCACACTATTCATTGTATGTAGCAAAAGAATACTTTGGAAAAACATTAAAAGTGATTGTTACATGGAGGTGGCTGTTTTTGAGAGGTGACCATAAATGGTAGTTATACTGTATAAACATCACACTCACATCCATTTTATTATTCACTCCCTCTTCTAGTGTTGTCAACTGTACCACTAATTGGCCGTTGTCGGTATCAACCCCAGCAACCCCATTCTCAGACTTTGCTAACTGAAAATGAGAATGACAATACTAAATTTACCCTCAATCACTGAACAGATGTGCCTGAGTAAACAGTATATCCTGATCAAACTTTTCCAAAAAGAGCAGTCTGGACCCAGTTGTTCAAAGCATTGTTAGCTTAATGAGCTTGTTAGTGGTCAAAATATTAATTATTCTAGTAAGAACAATATCTAATTCACAGGTATTTTTCTGAAAAAATGTGAGTAGCTTTTGCAATTGCAAAAGCTACTCACTTTTTTTCAGCAAAAATATTAGCATATTTTCCATATTTAATGATCAAAGTTTTAACAATTTGTTAATTGACAACATCGTTAGTTTTGAACAACTGGGCCCTGATCAACAAAATTTCTCCATTTACAATTCCCAACCACTCCTCTCCAGTATCAACAACTATGCAAAATTACAAGAACATTCTTTAAAAACTACTCAAGTCATAGAGTGGAAAAAGTGCTGATATATGCATGGACCAACTGACAGACACTTGAATGGTAAAACATAATACCAGCTACTATCATGTGGCAGGGTATAAAAATATGATATCATGTATACCTAAAATTTTTAGAGTTCTCTTTCTTTATTTAAAATTATTCCCAAAGTGAATGCAATTTAACAGACACAAAAATGATGATGACTGTGTTTCACAACCCTTTCAACATTATTTAAGGCATACAAAGACAATGAAAGGATGATAATGAAAGACTGTGCAATGAAGCACAATAGAGTCAGAGCTGAATTCCACCTAGGTTGGGAGCGCTAACCCCCCACCCCCCACCCCCCGGCTACCCGGATGCTTCAGACACAAAAAGGGTATCTTTAAGAAAATTTGCAAAACTAACACTAACCTTTTCATAATTTTCTTTCAATCCTTGGACAGTTGTTGTGAGATTATCCATATTGCCTAGCAACCGATTCATAGTGTTTTCGTCTATATTAACATTTCCTACAGCGTTACTTGTGTTCTTTTTTTGCTGCAACAGAAACATGAACAATATTAGCAAAAATACCCTATTTAATTCATTAACTCTTGTCATGGTAAATAAATTAAAATGCCACGCCCACTTCTAATTGTCATCGAATCAGATAGCTTGACGCAGGTTGTTGATACAAACTCACATACTTAATGAAAAAAAGTGCAGATCCAGATGTCAGCTTCTCCAGAAGCTGATTGACCTGGATTTACTCTGTTTGCAAAGGCAGGGCATATCTGGGTTCAGCAGGACCAAAGTTATTAAAGCATTTCATCAGACAGGCCTGAGCAGTGTGAAGGAAGAGGAGCCAAACAAGCAGACTGCTTCCATTCGAATCCTATAAAATTTGTTATTTGTTATGTATACATCAAAGTATTGAAATAAAATATGTTTAACCCTTCTCATGCTGAATAAATTAAGATGCCATGCCCACTTCTAATTTCAAGCCAATCAGATTACTTGATTCGGGTTTTTGATAGAAATTCACATATTTAATTTGTTTGTTTGTTTGTGTTGAGCTTTTACGGCCCAGTCAACCCAATGGAGTCATGCTGAGCGTGGTCAGTTTACCTATCCACACATTTACTGGACAGGCTTAGTCCTCTAAGCAGTTAACCAGTATTGTGCACATTCTTTCGCCAGAAACTGACAACTGCCCTTCTTGAATCAGCGGAATGGAGAGAATGACCGTAGAAAATATTTCATGATCAATCTCCACGAAAGAATGTTGCCGACCTCGGCTGGGGTTGAATCCGTGACCAAATATTTAATGACAAACCCTGCAGATCCAGATCAGTTGGCTTCTTTGGTTTGAAGAAGCCAACTAATCTGGATCTACACTGTTTGCTAAGACAGGGCATGTCATGTTCTGCAAGAGAATGGTTAAAACTAAAAGTGGTAACCCTGATCAAATACTGCAGTATGCTGCATCGGCCCTAATTCTGTGCAGTTTGTCATTCATCCTGCAGTTTTTAGATACATCAACCTGAGAGGCTTGATAAAAACTTTAGGATCAGTATGGTAAGTGGTTACAGTTTGTTTGTGTTGAGGTTTTACGGCCCAGTCAACCCAATGGGGTTATGTTGAGCGCGGTCAGTTTACCTAACCATACGTTTACTGGGCAGGCTTAGTCCTCTAAGCAGTTAACCAGTATTGTGCACATTCTTTCGCCAGAAACTGACAACTGCCCTTCTTGAATCAGCCGAAGGGAGAGAATGACCGTAGAAAATATTTCATGATCAATCTCCATGAAAGAATGTTGCTGACCTCGGCGGGGGTTGAACCCGCGACCTCCTGATCTCCAGTCGGACCGCGCATCCAACTGAGCCACCGAGGCCAGCAAGTAGTTACAGTGGATGAATATTTACAGTAAATGCAGTAAGGCATGACCTTAACCCTTGTCATGCTGAATAAATTAAGATGCCACGCCCACTTCCAATTTTCAACCAATCAGATAACTTGATCCAGGTCTTTGATACAAATTCACATACTGAATGACAAACAGTGCAGATCCAGATCAGTTGGCTTCTTCAGAAGCCAACTGATCTGGATCTCCACTGTTTACAAAAGCAGGGTATATCCTGGTTCAGCAGGACAAGGGTTAGGCATGCTGCTGGTAGAGAACAAATGTATTATATTTGCTTCAAAAACAAAGGGCTTGACCAAAGCTCCAGATAAGGCACCTTTTTTTTTTAAACTCCAAAAAGTATTGATATTTTTCTTATTTCACCACTAAAACATATGATATTGCAGATAGTTAATAGAAGCACTTATGTGAGACACTGCAAATCGTTATGTTTTCATATAGAAATAGAGCTGTCAGAGGATCTGACTATAGCCAAGCCATAGTGCTATCAGAGAAGAAATACCCATAGTGTTGAAATATTTTTAATTCATGCTTACCAGATAACATCATTGTAGGACATGGTAACACGGCAACGTAAAACCTATCAAGGGTTTCAACTCCATGAGTTATGGGCCCTTGGCCCTGATTCCAGTATGCATGATACACCAACCCACTCGGTATGTGTGTATCAAGTCTTAACTTTGTAAACCTTACAGTTCTTGAGAAAAGTGCGACGAAAATTTACCTGATAACTGGACAGAAGGAAGGAATGATGGACAGAATGATGGAATGAAGGAAGGAATGGCGGAACAACAAGGCAAATCCAGTATAGCCGCACTTTTTCAAAGCTGGGCTATAAATAAGATACCACTCTTACCTAAAGCTGTACAGAATGCTCCATTCATATTGTCTCAAAAGAAGGTAATTTGACTGAAATGTACATTTGAATGCATTTTTTAACCCTGGTCCTTCTGAACCTGGATATGCTCTGCCTTTGCAAACAATGTAGATCCAGATCAGTTGGCTTTTTCAGAAGCCAACTGATCTTGATCTACACTGTTTGTCATGCAGTATGTGAACTTATATCAACAATCTGGATCAAGTAATCTGATTGGTTGACAATTAGAAGTGGGTGCAGCATCTTAATTTATTCAGCATGACAAGTTTTAACAGTGAAAGCCCTGATCAATCTTCCCATCCACACGGACTATGCGGTGTCTTTAAGGATTCTACACAAAAACACTGGATACTGTATTCTACTGAAGACGTGGTGCTTCTAATGAGAGCCCACAACATATGTTTTTGTAGAGATATAGGAAAAATATCAATACTTTTTGGTTAAAAAAGCGCCTTATCTGGAGCTATGCATATGTAAAAGCATTTTCCCTTAAGTACTGAAGTGAATCCTTTCATCTCTGAATTTGGGCATATCCACTGTTGCAAAATTGGGGTGTCAGTCATAAATCAAGACCACAATGGCAGTGTAGATCCTGATGAGATGGCACATTACAAGCCATCTACTCTGCATCCACATTGTTCGCAAAAGCATCTGTGTCGGTCAACAGGGCTGAAAGAGTTAAAGCTAGACTAAGTATTGGTGCGACACAGCTAAAGCCAGACTCAAGTCTTTCATTTACTTACCATTGTTTGAAGAATTTCTTCTATTTGTGTTTTAAGATCACTAGAACTGGCACTGGGTGTAGAAGCCACATCAGAGAAACCAGATGCAACATTCTTGGTGAGGGTCCCGGTCGTGTTCTCCAACTGACCAAGTCTTGCCTGCCAATAAATACACACTAACCTCTTTATAACACGGTTCATTATAACACGGCTTTGGATATAACACGGCTCAAAGATGGATCCAAAAATGTATAGATTATATTGAAAAATGACCATAAACGGTCATTTTTCAATATAATCTATACATTTTTGTTTGGATATAACACGGTTGTTTAACTAACATGGTTTATGCTATGGACCCCAACAATAGTGTTATAAAGGGGTTGTGGTGTACAATAAAAATGAACTTCATCAAAAGGAAAAGGTCACAGCTCCAGATTATTACAGAAGTATCATTAGAAGTGCCACAGGGCAACATGATGGCAAGATGCCAGAAGTTAGGTTCAATATTCTATTTTAAAGACAAGAAACGGGATAAAAAAAAGCTTTTTTTAAAAGTAGTACAAGCAAACTGTCATCAATCATGCTAATCTCAAGTTTTAAGATATGTTGCACATACTTTTCTTGACACCAAAGAACTATAATTATACACAGGATTATGGTATAAGCTCTTTCACAAAAGCAAAGTTAAAAAAAAATACTAAAACTTTTCATTATATACCTACCTCATGTTCAGTAAGACTAGACTGTAGCAGTGACATCTGGGTCAATAGAGTCACATTAATATTATTCAACTTCCCTGGTATGGACTGAAAAAAAAAAAGAAAAAAAAAAAAAAAAAAAGCAATTTTCCATTAAACAATAACATTTTTAGTAAAGCAATATTTAACATCATGTTAACCTTAATCACTCTCTGTGAAAATTCAGCAGACGACAAATCGATGATATTTTCCCCATAAGATGGGCACTGGTAAGCTAACAGTGACAAAAGGTTTTCATTAAGGAAGAGGCATCTCCAGTGAGCAGCCACCATATAGTCAACTTTTGTTATCTCAGTCCAATGGATTCTCTGAAATACTTTGAGATATCCGTACCTCGACATATCAGATTTGCAGAATTGAAGGAAAAATAAAGCAAACAACCACATTTCAGAAATAAGTATGTAATTTGACTCCTGAAGTTTGAGATATATTGAAAATATTGTGGAAAAATGAAGCAATTTCTCCTCTTTTCCACAATATTTTGTTACAAGTTGTTTTATTTCCATGTTAAAACAGGGACCAGATTTTTACTTTGATAAGCAGTTATTCGAGACAAGCAAAGTTGAGATAATGAGAGTTGACTGTATGTTATGATAAACATTCAAGTCTTCAAAGAGTTAATGTACACATGATCTGAATACCTTTTGACTATTTTGAGCAACAATGTCAATACCAAATAAAAGCACCGCAAGCATAATACCCCACCATAGCAATTATTTGTTTATGTATTAAAGTTAACATTGCGAAAATGTCTGGAAAGAAAATGACAGAGGGACAGATAACAATCCTAAACCAGATCTTGATAATATCAATGCATATAGCAAGTTTGGTTAAAAGGCCTTGTTATTTACTCAAGTTATCAGCCAGAAATGAAAATATGGGCGTGTCTCGGGCAGATTCCGTAAAAATTAGACGAAATTTGCCCATTAGCAATTCCAAACCAGATCTCCTTAATGTCAATACAGATAGCAAGTTTGTTAAAATCCCTTGTTATTTACTAAAGTTATCATCCGGAAACGAAAATATGGGTGTGTCTCGGGCAGATAACTCTGTAAACATTTGACGAGATTTGCCCATTAGCAATCCCAAACCAGATCTCCTTAATGTCAATGCATATATAGCAAGTTTGATGAAAATCCCTTGTTATTTACTCAAGTTATCATCCGTAAAAACGAAAATATGGGCGTGTCTCGTGCAGATAACTCCGTAAAAATTTGACGAAATTTGCCCATTAACAATCCCAAACCAGATCTCCTTAATGTCAATGCATATGGCAAGTTTGGTGAAAATCCCTAGTTATCTACTGAAGTGATAGTCCGGAAACGAAAATATGGGCGTGTCTCAGGCAGATAACTCTGTAAAAATTTGACGAAATTTGCCCATTAGCAATCCCAAACCAGACCTCCACAATATCAATGCACATACCAAGTTTGGTGAAAATCCATTGATGTTTTACTCAAGTTATCATCCGGAAACGAAGAACGGATGGACGGATATACAACAGACGGACGGACAGACGACCAACGTGAAACCATAATACCCCACCACTATTGTGTAGCGGGGTATAAAAATAGAACTAGGTCCTTCAAAAATATCTTTTGCACAACAGATTATAATAAAATTATGGTAAATGTCCTAAAATTTAATAAAGTTAACTACCTGAATTAGATTTGCTAGATCTGGACTTAGCTCAGCATCTGGTGCTTTAGTCTGAAAATAAACAATTTAAAGAAAATCATATATAGAACTGACGTCAGACTATTCAATTGACAGAACTGAAACAAGAATATACACTGTAAATACTGCTGGGTGGGTGAAAGTGTGTGTGTGTGTGTATGTGTGTGTCGGGGAGGGGGGGGGGGGGAGGTTGCTTTGAAGGCAGAAATTTCAGTTGTTAAACAACTTAAAAATCATCCCCCTACCTTGACCATTCCAAGAAGGCTGTAATTCTGTTGCAGTTCCTCTTCATCCATTTGTTGTATTTTTTTTTATTGACAACATGCCATTTTGTGTAGTCATGCCATATAATTAAACCCTTATCCCGGGTCCCTTGGGAGGGATGTGTTCCATGATAGCTTTTCCTGGGTATTGCTACATTTGATTTTTCCATCTAGTTCAGCAGCTTAACTCTTGTCCTGCTGAACCCAGATATGTCCTACTTTTGCTAACTGTAGAAACAGATCAGATGGCTTTTTTCAGAAGCAGGGGCTGACAAATCCACTGCCTGGACGCCCGGGACAAGCTCAAAATCGGTTCGGGCAAGCACCGTTTCCAAGGCTGACGCCTGGCCAGACAAGTAAATAATGGCCCTATATAGCTCACCTGAATCATGTTATACATAGCATTGCTAACAGAGATGCAGTTCTAAAGGTCATGGTGATCTTGACCATAACCTTTGCCCTCAGGGTCATCTACTGGTCATAAGAAACGTCCCTACTATATTTGAGGGTCCTAGCCCCAAGCACTGCCGAGTCATAAGCTTGTTTTGTACTAGAGGTCACTGTGACCTTGACCTCTGCCATTAGGGTCATCTACTGGTCAAGACCAACATCCCATCTAGGTTCAAGGGTTCTAGCCTCAAGCATTGCCTAATTATTAGCTTTTTAGTACTAAAGGTCATAGTGACCTTGACCATGACCTTTGCCCTCGGTGTCATCTATTGGTGAGGACCAACATCCCTTCTAAGTTTGAGGGTCCTAGCCCAAAGCATTGCCAAGTTATCTAGCTTTTTAGTACTAAAGGTCCTGGTGACCTCGACCTTTGCTCTCAGGATCGTCTACTGGTGAGGACCAACATCTCTACTAAGTTTGAGAGTCCTAACCAAAAGCATTGCAGAATAATAAGCCTTTTTATTATTAAAGGTCACGGTGACCCTTGACTCAAAGGTCATCTACTCTTCAGGTCCATCCTCCTTATTAGTTGGATATTCCTAGGCCTAATCATTGCCAATGGCTTTTTGCTCTATGTAAAACAAGTGACCACACCTCCCCTATGGGCATGGCCTCTTTTCACCCTAGGGGCACAATTTGAACACTCTTGTCAGAGGACCGCTAGGCAATGCTACATTACAAATATCAAAGGCCTAGGCCTTGCACTTTCAGACAAAGATTTTTTAAGTTTTTTCTATATAAGTCTATGTAAAACATGTCTGCCCCGGGGCAGGGCCATTTTTGGTCCCAGGTCTATAATTTGAACAATCTTGACAGAAGTCCACTAGGCGAAGCTATGAACCAAATATCAAAGGCCCGGACCTTCTGGTTTCAGATAAGAAGATTTTGAAGGTTTTCTCTGTACAAGTCTATGTAAAACATGTCGGCCCCGAGGTGGGGCCATTTTTGGCCCCACGACAGTAACCTGAACAATCTTGGTAGAGGTCCACTAGGTGAAGCTGTGTATCAAATATCAAAGGCCTGGGCCTTCTGCTTGCAGACAAGAAGATTTTTAAAGATTTTCCCTATTATGGGTCTATGTAAAACAAGTGAGCCTCGGCACGCCATTTTTGACCCCAGGGCTACAGTTTGAATAACTTTGGTAGAGGTCCACCAGATGACGCTACATAACAAATATCAAAGACTTGGGCCTTCCGGTTTCAGACAAGAAGATTTTTCAAGTTTTCAGTTAAAAAAAAATCTATTTTTAGCTCCTGTGACCTAGATATGCAAAGGACTGGAACCATTTGAAGAACTTTGAAAGAGGACCAACCAAGCATCATTCCTGTGAAGTTTGGTCAAAATCCAATCAGCTGTTTAGGAGGAGATGTCATTTGAAGAAATAGTTTACGGATGGACGAATGGACTGACACATGGCGGACAACAGACAAAATGTGATCACGAAAGCTCACCTTGTCACTATGTGACAGGTGTGCTAAAAATATGTTCTGCAGAAGACACTGAGAGTTGTTTGAGAATGTGTTTTATGGCCCAGTCAATACTGTTTGTTTGTTTGTTTGATTTGGGCTTAACGTCGCTTTCAACAATCTTTCAGTCATATCGTGACAGTGTCTGGATGTGACAGGGAGCTCAATGCTCACTTTTAGAGTGCTGCCTCACTGAAATATCATGCCCCAGACACTTTGACATGATATTCCACCCAGTCACATTATACTGACACTGAGCTGACCAGTTCAGATTCCTAGCTCTACTTTCTTAATGCTGAGCGCCAAGCGAAAGAGCAGCTAGTACCATTTTTAAAGTCTTTTGTATGACCCGGCCGGGGATCGAACCCACAACCTCCCGGTCACAAAGCGGATGCTCTACCACTGAGCCACTTTGCCGGTAGTCAATACTGTTAAGGTCATGTCATGTTGTTCAGTGAACCTACTCATAACTTCCCTGGGCAGGCTTAGTCCTCTAAATTCCCTTATTTGGCCTATATCTAGGGGTTTGCTCTTTTATCAGTGATGAGACTATGACCGATACACATCTTCTTTTTATGTCTTTAAGGGTCTATATATATATCCTTTGTTCTTTTGGAAGGATAAATTTATTAAGTCTATTCAGTTTGTATCATTCATTCCTTCTCTCAATATCGATCCTCTGTAAGTGATGTCGGGGCAAAATGCTGGGCAAGCAAGTTTTTCCACTAAGCAAGTGAACAAATATTTTACTTGCCTTGTGGACAAGGAATTTGTTTCCTTTGTCAGCCCTTGTCAGAAGCCAGCTGGTGTCAGAAGCGAACTGATCTGGATCTGCACTGTTTGTTATTCAGTATGTGGACTTATATCAACAATCTGGATTAAGTAATCTGACTGGCTGACAATTAGACTGGCTGTGGGCATCTTAATTTATTCAGCATGATAAGAGTTAATGTGCATATGAACAGCAAATATTGCAGTGGACCTCACTTCATTTCATGCTTACTGGCTATGATGTAAAAAAATAAGGGAAAGGACCTTTCATCATATGAGAACAAAGAAGGCCTAGATTAGGAGTCTGGGCCCAGTTGTTAAAGCTAACGATGTCATTAGTTAATGATTCGTTAATATTTACATCGAGTGATACGCAAATATGTGAAATTTTTTGCTGAAAAAGTGTGTGTAGCTTTTGCAGTGCAAAAGCTACTCACATTTTTTCAGGAAAAAATATCAGAATATTGTATATTGAACCTGCTAAAACAGTCAACAAAATGACCCATAATGAACTCATTAAGCTGACGACGCTTTGAACAACTGGGCCCTGATCAAGGCCTTCTGTTTGTCAATAAATTCCACAGTAACCATAGATTGTATAACTGGGCAACAAAGATCCTGATCAGACTGTGAAAATGCATATCAGATATGGATTTTTTTTTTTGATTTGGGTTACGGCCCTTTCAAGATTACTTATATCGAGCCGATCGTTCATCATGATGGGCGAAAACTGGAGAACCCGGGGAAAAACCACCTGACCATCCTTAAGCTGAACTTGGCTTTCCCACGTGATCCGAGCGACGCTCGAACCACAGCGGTGAGAAACCTAATGTATTAAGAGTCAACTCTCCTATCCACTAGGCTACAGGGGACTGCGTCAGGTATGGATGCTTTTCCGATGTTGCAGATCATGATAACACACACACACACACGCATGCACACACACACCGCTGTTATTGGCAGCTGAAAGAGTTGACTGTCAAAAAAAAAAAAAAAAAACAAGAAGGAAAAAAACAACAGAATTTAATACAACTTACAATATCTATCTCATCCACTTTACTTGACAGTTCATCTAGTTTTACATTGGCCGTCTTCATAAACTGATCAAATGATCCCACCTTATCTTTCATGACAGTTACTTCACTACCAAGGTCCACAACAATCTGTAAGAGAAGACATTGTTATTCCCAAACTCTACTTCCTACATCACTGAAATATCGCAGCCCAGACATAATGTCTGTCAGATAGTTCTAGATAATAGGGAGTCTCAGGTCAATATTTTTCTTATTTCTCCATAAAAACATACATTACACTGGGGTGCTTCTAATGAGTGTCCACAATGTATGTTTTCGAGGAGAAATGAGACAAATATTAGTAATTTTGGGTTGATGGGTTGATATTATGATGGTTCTGGTTGTGACAGTGAGCAACATAAAGGTCACAGTGATCTACTTATGCTATGTGGTAAACTGTCTTCACAAGATGTACCCACATACCTAATCTTATAAACTTAGCTTATACAGTACAGGTGATATACCTGGGACAAATGTTTTTTATGCAATATAGGTCAAAGGTCAGCCTATAGGTCACAGTGCTGTACTTATGGTACGCAACAGAGCCATCTTCACTACATTCACCATTACACAAAATTTGGTGAACCTAGGACATATGTTATAGAAGATTTGGACTAAAGAAACTTTTTCTTTATATATTGGTCAAAGGTCTGACAACATATAGATCACACAACCTTTTTTATGGTTTGTGATACATTTCATTAAATAGCTGTACCTAAACACCAAACTGATCAGCCTAGGCTATGTAGTACGAAAGATATGATTATAAGAACAAAATGTGGAAGGATTTTCTAGCAAACCATGTTCGTGTGCTTTTCTATTATAATAGCCCACTGAAAATAAGCTCTTTCATGTTTGAATTTGAACATGTCCACAGATGCAAATAGGGGTTTAAGTCTAAAATCAACAAGAGCTGTCGTAGGACAGCGTAGCTCGCCTGCTGTGTACATTTTATATTGTAACATTTTTATCATTAAGAAAATCAAAATGAAATAATCTATGAAATAATTTTCAAGTTATATGGCGAAATCATTCAACCATATAATATAGGTCACACTGACCTAGATGTACTTGTATGTAAATCATTTTGTCACATAAATATAATAATCCAGGTATGACAATTCTCCATGAAATAGTAATAAAAATAAAAGGCAAAATCACTGAAGCATGAAATATAGGTCACAATGACCTAGATATAGTAAGTGGTCATTCATTGGGTCACATGTAAGTAATATCCCAGGTGTGACATTTATCCAACAAATAGTATTCAAGATATAAAGCAAAATCACTGAACCATGAAATATAGGTCACACCAACAGAGATATATTTTGACGTCAATAATCGGGTCACAAGGAACTAATATCCCAGGTGTGACATTTATCCAACAAATAGTATTCAAGATATAAGGCAAAATCACTGAACCATGAAATATAGGTCACAATGACCTAGATATAGTAAGTGGTCATTCATTGGGTCACATGGAAGTAATATCCCAGGTGTGACATTTATCCAACAAATAGTATTCAAGATATAAAGCAAAATCACTGAACCATGAAATATAGGTCACAATGACCTAGATATAGTAAGTGGTCATTCATTGGGTCACATGGAAGTAATATCCCAGGTGTGACATTTATCCAACAAACAGTATTCAAGATATAAGGCAAAATCACTGAACCATGAAATATAGGTCACAATGACCTAGATATAGTAAGTGGTCATTCATTGGGTCACATGGAACTAATATCCCAGGTGTGACATTTATCCAACAAATAGTATTCAAGATATAAGGCAAAATCACTGAACCATGAAATATAGGTCACAATGACCTAGATATAGTAAGTGGTCATTCATTGGGTCACATGGAAGTAATATCCCAGGTGTGACATTTAACCAACAAATAGTATTCAAGATATAAGGCAAAATCACTGAACCATGAAATATAGGTCACAATGACCTAGATATAGTAAGTGGTCATTCATTGGGTCACATGGAAGTAATATCCCAGGTGTGACATTTATCCAACAAATAGTATTCAAGATATAAGGCAAAATCACTGGACCGTGAAATCTAGGTGACCTGGACCATAAAATGTAGGTCACCATGACCTTCACTCTCTTACACTTAAACCGATGTCACATAGTTAGCTGATGTATAACCAGTTGTGTCTATAACCTGTAGGCATATAAGATTTTACAAATGTGTCCTAGATTTTGACCCCTAGCCCCACCCCAAGGCCCACCCTGAGGTATGAACCCAGGGGTATGTTCTTTTGGAATCTCAGAAGACTCGTCCAGGTACCCAAATTCTAAATATGAATGCTCTATGAGGAGTGAAAGTCAAGATATAAGAATTTGAAAAACTTTAACACAGTATTACAAAGGTGTCCTAGATTCTGACCCCTAGCCCCACCCAAGGGGCATGAACCCAGGGGTTTATTCTCTTGGAATCTCAGAAGACCCTCCAAAGTACCTAAGTTCCAAATCTGATGCCTCTGTGAGGAGTGACTGTTGAGATATAAGCATTTGAAAAACTTTAACGCAGTGTGACGGGAACGGGAACGGGAACGCAAACGCAAACGTGGACGACAGGGGTGACTACAATAGCTCTCCTTGTACTTCGTACAGGCGAGCTAAAAACAGAATGGCAAACAGTGTAAATCCTGATGAGACAGCTTGTTACTAGCCGTCTCATCTGGATATACACAGTTAGCACAGGTATTGATTTTTGCCTGACAGGCTGAGAGGGTTAACAGGCTAAGTGTTAATTTATTGGAATAAAACCTCAAGCTGGATAAAATTTACCTCCTATATCACTAGCAACATATGGACAGATAGATGGACAGTTATCACAGTACAGCACTACAACATGTGGGGCCATAATAAAGACTATTAGAATGACCCTTCTTCTTTTATGTTTGTTTGTGTTGAGGTTTTACGGCCCAGTCAACCCAATGGGGTCATGTCGAGCGCGGTCAGTTTACCTAACCACACGTTTACTGGGCAGGCTTAGTCATCTAAGCGGTTAACCAGTATTGTGCACATTCTTTCGCCAGAAACTGACAACTGCCCTTCTTGAATCAGCGGAAGGGAGAGAATGACCGTAGAAAATATTTCATGATCAATCTCCACGAAAGAATGTTGCTGACCTCGGCGGGGGTTGAACCCGCGACCTCCTGGTCTCCACTCGGACGGCGCATCCAACTGAGCCACCGAGGCCGGCCCTTCTTCTTTTAAAATCCTTAAGTATTTTTGTGTTGAACAGGTGACCATATAAAATGAGTGTTCTTAGTTTTTAAAGTGAGCCTTATTAGCTGCATTCAGTATACTGGTGACATAGAGATCCATGTCAATCTCTGTGAAATGGCTATTTATTGTAATGCTAATTTGATAAATGTTGAAGGTGGTTTGTTTCAAATCACAAAAATTCAAGTTTGATCTATATTCAGGAATCCATAGGTATTCAGTCTGTTGTCGTGTTGAGGTTTTACAGCCCAGTTAACCCAATGGGGTCATGTCGAGCATGGTCAGTTTACCTAACCACACGTTTACTGGGCAGGCTTAGTCCTCTAAGCGGTTAACCAGTATTGTGCACATTCTTTCGCCAGAAACTGACAACTGCCCTTCTTGAATCAGCGGAAGGGAGAGAATGACCGTAGAAAATATTTCATGATCAATCTCCACGAAAGAATGTTGCCGACCTGGGCGGGGGTTGAACCCGCGACCTCCTAGTCTCCAGTCGGACGGCGCATCCAACAGAGCCACCGAGGCCGGCAGGTATTCAGTCAATAATTTCTTTCTTTTTCTTTATTTTTCTTTCATTACTAGGTTGCCAGGTTCTCAATGCTGGTTTTGGCACTGGTGTCTTCACATTCCTGCAACTCCAGCCGCTGACCAGAGAATGGATGTTGGAATGAGACATGCTGGGGGATTGTTCCAGCGGGTTAGATATATAAGCTGCACTCGGCTATTCTCGGGGCTGCTTAACTTTAAGCGACTTCGATGAAAAGTTGAGTTTTGTGTTGCCAGAATCTAAGTCCTGGAATTTCTGGAGGAAAAATTTTCTAATTAAGGATCCAAGTATGAAAATCAGTTTGCTCTCTGGTCTAACGCTGCTTGCTTGTATCGATACTGAAACAATTTCTTTTACTGTAACAAATTAAATGGGACCATCTGCATCCACATAACATTATTAAATTTTTCTTAGTTTACTGAGACTTGCTTTTGATCTTATAAGAACCACCTGCACAGTGTTATCCTGACATCCTTGTTACAACACACAATCTACCACTCGGGTATAACAATTATTCCAGAATTATCATCAAATACTACTCCTTACCAAGTGCTAGGCCTTACCTTTGACACAGTCTGTAATTTCTCAGGTATCTGTTTTAGTTCTGGAGCTGCTTCTAAACCAGCACTTAACCTATCCACTCTTTCTGTGAGCTGGGAGATCTGTGAATAGACAAGAATATACAATAAACCTGAGTTGCAGAAATCAACTCCTCCATCTTTGAATTTGCACAAATCAATTGTTGCAAACAGAGGTTTCTGTCAAAAATCAGTAACAAAATGGCAAACTGTAAATACTAATGAGACAGCTTGTTACCTAATGAGCCTCACATCTGGATCATTGCTGTTTGCAAAAGTATCTGTTTTGGTCTGCAGGGCAGGGCTGAAAGTATTATCCCATTGTATACTGAATAGACTCTCCCACAGTATATATTGGAAGAGTCCAATTTCAATTTTAGGTATGTCCGGCTATGAGATTTACATATTCCTAAAGAAAAATGGCTAAACTATTTGCAAACAGTGCAGACCCTGATCAGGCGCCGCATTTTGCTTATCTACAGATTTTGTAGACTTGGATACATGAGAGTTAACCATTGTCATTCTGAATAAATTAAGATGCCACGCCCACTTCTAATTTTTAGCCAATCAGATTACATGTACTTGATCCAGGTTGTTGATACAAATTCACATAATGACAAACAGTGTAAATCCAGGCCAAGTGATCTGGATCTATACTGTTTGAGAAGACAGGGCATATCTGGGTTCATCAGGGCCAGGGTTAAGAATTTAGAAATTCTGGTGACATGCATTCCAAGGGCAAGAAACTAACTTTTTAGTACTCACCAATACTGCTAAGCGACTTAAAATTCAGGCATGCATGGTACTTGCCTGTATTCAATCTCACTTGATTTGCATCAAATAAATTTCAAACATGTTTTTCAGAGAAGCTCTAAGAGTGTCTTTCTAGCATTTCCTTTGTCCACTATAGGAATGCTTGCCATTCTCCTATTCCCGACAATAAGTTTCCTTTAGCAGGCTATCATCAGGTTAAATTTTCATTTCTGGTAACATGATGATGACCTGTCCATATTATCCTGTCTGCTTCAGAAAATGATTTAATGCTTGTCTAACTGTATAACTTGTTAATAGGTTTGTAACTGTATAACTTGTTAATAGATGTGTTAAATTGAAGAATAAAAGCAAGAAATGCAAAAAAAAATGGTGTTCTAGCATAGGTCCTACTTACTTCAACCAAGAACTGATATTTTTCTTATTTCTACAATTTTTGTTGGTGTTGTTGTTGTTATTTTGTGCTGCTGTTTTTTTGTTGTTGTTTTTTTTTCTATGAAAAGGTACTTTAAGAAAAACACGTCAGTCAAAAATTTAAGTTCAATATGCTTTTTGACTTATTTTAATGCTCCTGAAATTATTAGTTCATACTTCCACAAAGTAATGATTTAAATGACTAAATAAGACGTCTTCTTACTTGCATTCTCCACAAAAAGATATGTTGTGGATACAATGTCATAGCAACTGATAAGGCGCTTTTTTCATCCGAAAAATGTTGATATCTTTCTTATTTCTCCATAAAAACATATGTTGTGGGTACACATCAGAAGCACCTCACCGAGGCACTTCTAATGAGTACCCACAACATATGTTTTTGCGGAGAAATAAGAAAAATATTATGTGGATACCCCCTCTTATCTGTAGCTATGGATACTCATTGGAAATGCCTCACCAAGGTGCTTCTAAAGAGTACCCTCAACATAACTTTTTGTGGAAACATAAGAAAAAGATTATCTGGATACCCTCTGATATCTGGACTACCATTCCAATATTTATCAATAACTATTAATTCAATATGGATTTACTAGTTATATAATGAGCAAATATCGAGATTTTTGGCCAAATATAGAAGTTGAAATAATTTATAAACCAATCATATACTTACCTTTTCGTTGATAGCTGATATGTTTTTAATGACTTCAGTTAGACTGTTTTTTCCCACCTTTATACCCTGTACAGTTTTATTAACATCTGACAGCTGGACTATAAATTTGTTCACATCTTGTACACTCCCCTCGCTTCTTGACTCAACTGCAATAAAAAAACAACATAAGGGTAATATTATGAAGATTCTGCAACTACAACTGACATACCTAATCAGCAATCATATTTAACTCTTGTCCTGCTGAACCTGGATATACCCTGACTTTACAGTGTAGATCCAGATCAGTTGGCTTCTGAACTGATCTGGATCCACACTGTTTGCCATTAAGTATGTGAATTTATATCAACAATCTGGACCAAGTAATCTGATTGGATGAAAATTAGAAGTGGGCGTGGCATCTTAATTGATTCAGCATGACAAGGGTTAAATATACCCACCTGGCTCTAGATAAGAGGATGTATCCACTTAATATTTTTCTTATTTCTCCTTGAAAACATATGTTGTGGGTATTCATCAGCAGCATGCTTATGAGTACCATCGATAGCATATACAGTATTTTCATGGAGAACTAAGAAAAATATCAGTTATTTTTATACTTGAAAAAAGTGCCTTAATTGTAGCTATGAATTCATTTAACCCTTAAAATGCCAAGAAAACATGCATCTGAAAATGTTGTCTGTTTATGTTGTCTGCTAAATATTCTTGCAAACTTTTCAAACCTATTTTTGCACACAGGCAAACAGTGTGGACCCAGATCAGACTGCTCCTAGAGCACACTGTTTGCAAAAATGACTTTTAAAATCACAAGCAGATGACGAAGCAGACGACAATTGTTGTGATTGGCAGTTTAAGGATTAACTTTTTGGTCATGTGTTTGAGAAGAGCTCTTTGAATCCATTTGACTATTTGGTCCTGAGTTTGAGAAGAGCTGGTTGAATGTCAATGGTTTTTGTACTTTGTCTCTGAACAATATTTCAGTTATATTGAGATGATAGATGGAAAATGAAAGGCTCTGTGCAATGAAGTACTGTCATGTGCTGAATCCTGCCTCCTGCCTCCAGAAGAATTTGAAATCTTGACAGCTGAATGGCAAATACAGCAGACAACCAGATTTGAGTTTGTTGTCCCAGTTTTATGGCCAAGTCAACGCTGTTAACCCTTCTCTTGCTGAACACGACATGCCCTGTCTTAGCAAACAGTGTAGATCCAGATCAGTTGGCTTCTGAAGAAGGCAACTGATCTGGATCTGTACTGTTTGTCATTAAATATGTGAATTTCTATCCAAAACCTGGATCAAATAATCTGACTGGCTGGAAATTAGAAGAAGGCATGGCATCTTAATTTATTCAGCAAGGCAAGGATTAAGGTCATGCCGAGCGGAATTTAACTGGATACAATGCAGCTGTTTAGCTACCAAGGATTTTGCTGTGGATCCCAGCAACAGAGTTATCTGGTAAAAGAGAGGTTTTTGTGTTTATTACATGAGCACTTAATTTAACTCTTGTCCTGCTGAATAAATCAAGATGCCATGCCCACTTCTAATTTTCAGCCAATCAGATTACTTGATCTGGATTGTTGATACAAATTCACATACTTAATGGCAAACAGTGCAGACCCAGATCAGTTGGCTTCTTCAGAAGCCAACTGATCTGGATCTACACTGTTTGCAAAGGCAGGGTATATCCTGGTTCAGCAGGACAATGGTTAAACCCAGATCAGTCTGCTTATCAGTGCAGTTCAATCAGGGCTCTTTGGTATACTTTTATACTTTATTACATGTACTTTTGTCTGTCAATAAGCTGCCCATAAAATGCATAAACAAATCTGTATTTCATGTGTCAATAGATTTATTAAAATAAGCATTTTGCCTCATTAAAATACAGCTTTAACCCTTATCACCCTCTGCGCAAATTCACCAGAAAACAAACTGACAAACAAAATTCTCATATTTTTCCCAGAAAATAGGTTTTGACATTTCATTCAAATTCATTCATTCATTCTCAAAGACAATTTGCATGAAATATCCAAGCCTATTCTGTGGAAAAAAAGAAGAAAACTATTTCAAAATGGCATCTGCAAATTTTATCCAGCATGCTAAGTATTAACAGGGAAAACAGTCTTGTTACAATACACATTTTGCCTCATTGAAATACAGCTTGAAACCTTGTGCATACAAATTAATACAGTAAAATTCATTACAAGACTGCAGTAACTACACTCTAATCAATATACTGATATTCAGATGTTGTTTCACAGCTCCAGATAAGATGGCATGTCCAGACTATATATATATGTTTTTTATTTCTCCATAAAAACATATGCTGTAGGTAGTCAATAGAGTGCCTCAGCGAGGCACTTCTAATGAGTACCACGTCATATGTTTTCATAGAGGAGTTAGAAAAATATAGATACTTTTTGGTTGAAATGAACGTCTTATCTGGAGCGATGGTGCTTCACCAGAACATACCCAGAAAACGCACAACATCCCAACAATGTTGTTACAAAGTCGCTGCAACGTCGTGACTTTGCAGCAAATTGTAACGATGTTGTTGCAACGTTGTGTGTTTGCTGGGTATTATATAGCTCTACAGTGAGAGACTGTAAGTGGATAACTTCTAATCTGAACCCTTGTCATGCTGAATAAATTAAGATGCCACGCCCACTTCCAATTTTCAGCCAATCAGATTCATATAAATTCACATACTGAATGATAAACAGTGCAGATGCAGATCAGTTGGCTTCTTCTACACATTCTCATAGCTACATATGTTTTCGTGGAGAAATAAGAAAGATATCAACATTTTTCGAATGAAAAAAAGTGCCTTATCTGTTGCAATGCATTCTTGCAGTCTGATTAGTCTACACTGATTGCTAACAATCTATGAACAGTAAACATTCTATTAGCCAATGCCCAACAGTGAAGACCCTGATCAGATGGTGTGGCTGTACAATCTGATCTGGGTCTTAAGTGGTTGGAAATGTCATAAGGTCAATTTTTATTTAAATGGCTCAAGTTATAGCTTGTACAATTCTCCAACTTCACTTAAGTCCATTTTTTTTTATTTTAAAAGCGTATATTGTCTGTTCAGAGTTGTTGATCGGAGGTTTAAAAGAGTTATCAACATTATTTCAGTCCTGTCAAGCCCTCACCAAGAGTGGGATAGAAAAGAGAAGACTAATGGGATAGATGAGATCAGCTAAAAGCTGTTAAGGGCATGATCAACACTGCATACAAGTTCCAGAAGGAGGGTGCACCACCCTACCACCCATTTGCTACAATAACGAAGTGTTAACCCATTTATGCCTGGTATCCCAAAAAAGGGACATTGGCAAACAGTGCAGATCCATATCAGATACCAGTAGTATAGGCAGGCACTATGGGGACTGCCTGCCTATACTACTGATGCCACAATGCATCTGATCAGGGTCTTCACTGCTTGCAATAAATACAAGAATTTCTATAAAACATGGTATAAAAAAACACAAACCAGACACCCCTTCTAATGAAAAAGGACCAGTCCAAAAAGTTGCATTAGCAGGGTCTACTTGGAATAAATGGGTTAACCTATTTTCCTATGAAACAGTGTTTGGTATTAACTACCATATTTACCCTAAATACAAGGATATCTTACCTCCTTACCATGATTGTCTTAACCCTTAACATGTTGAATAAATTCATTAAAATATGCCACGACCACTTCTAATTGTCAGCCAATCAGACTACTTGTTTCAGGTTGTTCATACAAATTCACACACTAAATGATAAACAGTGCAGATCCAGATCAGTTGGCTTCTTCAGAAGCCAGCTGATCTGGATCTATGCTATTTGCAAAGGCAGGGTATATCTGGGTTCAGCAGGACCAGGGTTAAAATTTCAAATTTGACTAAGCCTGTTGTTGTGCCTAAAACCTGCTGGATGTGTGGCAAAAAGTGTAGACCCTAATCAAAATGAGTATATAATATTATACTGTTTGCTTAGGCCAGTCTGTTCCAATTCTTAGAGTTACTATGGTACAAATGTTGTACCTTGAGAAAATTCAAATGAGTGTGTCATATCTCTAACCAAAACTCTGGTTGCAAGGTTGGTGTATATCCCATTCAAAGTATTTCAGCTATGCATGAAATGCTGCAACTACAAATGTATGTGCAATTTAAATGTAGCAATCAATTACAAACTCCCACTCATTAAATCAAATGCAAGCAATTAGTTGGAATACCTCATGTTGTGTTAATCACCTGCTTATCTTTTTAATCAAGCTATACCATAGTTTAAGCTGTGTACTGGTACAGACAGTCCTAAGAAAACAGATCTGCTGCCACAAAACAAGACGTCTGATCAGAGTTATACTGTTTGCCACACAAGTTTTAGACAACAGCTAATAAAACCAACTGTTCCGATTTTCAGGCAAAGTATGGGAAGGAGTTATGTGTCCCAGTATTTAGGTTAAATACTGCAAGCAATTAGCAGGAACTCCTCATCATGTTTTACTATTAATCTTCAGTAACAGTTCTCACCCCTGACAACCTACGTCATAACAGTGATGTAGACATCTATTTTCGTCAGTAACTAGTTTTACTGAATCTTGCTGAACTCACTAGGGTTTTATGAAATTCCTAATATTCATTTAGTGCCTCACATTCATTGTAATATGGAATTTGGCATTGAGGATCTGGACCTCATTCTGAAGGAGAGAAGACTTTGATGGTATGGACATGTGGAACGCTCCAGTGGTGCAATCAAGACAGCCTTTGACATACAGGTTGATGGAAAGCATGGGCCTGGGAGGCCCAAAATGACATGGAAGCAGCTGACAGAGAGGGATTGCAGAGAGTGGAAGCTCTCGGCTATCAACCCTCATGATAGACGTATCTGGAGATCTGGTGTGAGATCTGCCATGCGTGCAGCAAGCCAGCTATCTGGAAGGGGGCCCACTGATGTGGATGTTGCCCCTGTAACTGCACGTTAATCGAAAATCCAATTATATATATATATATGGACTTTTGAAAAATCTGGCTTCTGAAGGGGAATGGATAGTCAGACACTTGCAACATCAAAGCAGACATTCAGCAGCACTAATGCTTTAAGCATAACTGGTTGAAGTATCTAAAATAATTAGAATATGTATGGAGTAGGCATTTTGGGTAAAGGGCAATACGGTAAATGTCCTAAAATTTCGAACAAAATTAAATAATTTCAGTTCTTGCTGTTCGAAATCTTAGAAATTATAGTTTGCTAAAAAATTTACTGTTCGAAATTTTAGGACAGATTCACTTAGAGCCAAAATTGACCTAGCTATCGGACGCTTTCGGACACCCGAAACGACAAAAAAGGCCCTACACGACGAAAGTGTTTTCTTATTTGCAATGAGTGATTGGTAAATTGAATGTGAAATTGTATGAACAAATAAATAAATACCACACTAATGTTTGTTTTCAATTCCATCCGATTAATTCCATGTCGAATAATGTTTCTCATAACAAAACAATTAATTATCCGGTATACTAATTAATCGCCAGAAACGTTTGTTCGGCACTCCGGGAATGTGCCACTTTCTTAAACTAGGCTGGCTTAGTCCACTGTCTTCTTACGTAACAACCCTCTTCACTTTACCGCACTGAGATACACAAGCTGACCAAAAAATACTTCAAAAGGTTACCGCACGTTTGTTCTTGTTTGAGCCACTACAGAAACACTAAAGTCCCTTTCCTCAAAGGTGAGGTGTACTGAGTTTAAATGTGAAAAGCGCAGACTGATTAGAATTTCCGCCGTTTTGAAGCGCAGTATTCACACTGCTTGCTGACATCTGAGGCTGACATAATGCATTCTGTTGGCGATATGCTTAGACCCAGATCAGACTGCCCCGATACTCAGACTGCGCGGATGCGCATGTTGGATCTTGTCTGTGCTGGTCTCAGACATAAGGTTTTCTATTGGAAAATACTCATACATAAACGAACAGTGCAGACAACCAGATATGAATGCAGCCTGATCAAGATCAAAGAGTTTAGCTCTACACCAAACTGAACTACCTATGCCAAACCTGTGAAGTGCCATTATCGTTTTTAGCAATATTTCTCTCGTTAAAAAAATGTATTGTCGTTTAGAATTCGGTAACGAAACTTATTGCAAGAATTATGTGTCATCAATATTAATCCTTTCATTAGATCCCTGTTCAGGCGAAAATGACCCTTTGTGTATATGTGTAAGTCAGATCAGAATGCGAGACGCAGTCTAGTGCAGGATGGTGTCCACTCAATTCGCTGATTAGGTCATTGGTATAAAACACTGTAATACGTGAGTAACAGTCTCTAGCAAGTGCACAGACTGATCACATTTGTAAAAATGATTAGGTTCATTTTGGCTTATTGGGACCGATCATCTCTGCTCGGACCATCACCTGTTCAAATAGGATGCACTGAGCATATCATGACAATCACGCGATCAGACAAGAAATATTTTGCTGGAGGCTAACGTTAATCCCCATGGCGAAAACATTTTCGGCGTGCTTATTGAAACCTTTGGCACGCTAAACTTAAATATTAGCGGCAGATATTATCGAAGGACATAGTGTACGGACGAGCAGGAACGACCCATATCAGAATGCGTGGATGCACATGCTAATTTACAATTTCGCGTGTAGCGCTTTCTTACTATCGCATGTGCGTCACGCTTTGCAGAAATGATCAGCTCAACTTTGGGATTCTGGTTTAGTGGTCAAACCATTTACCGAAATACCGGAATACTACCGAATACCCGTGAAAAATACAGGAATTCCTGTGAAGACACCAATACTGGCTTTAATTAAGAAACAAATATACTCGGAGGACGATCTTGAAAAGCCCAGAGGCCAATTCCCCTACTCCCCCAAATTTCATTCCCTTGTTCACTGCGGCGTCTGATCTGGATCTACGCTGTTTGTATAGGCCTATCTGTTCCAATATTTAGGTTCTTTTAATTTTTTAATACGTGCCAGTTTTGTATGCATTTCTGACGAGAAAAGGCTCTATAAAATAAGTTTGTTTTTCTCCCGAAGAGGTTTCCCGCCACGATTTCACGTGACGTACCGCTACGAGCACGTGGTTTCTTAATGCGGGGCAAGGGAAATGTTCTCAGGAAGTGTTGCTTTGCGACTGTTCAGTTTCTGGGTATTTTAATAATTATGATGTTCTCAATATATACATAATGTAAAAGAATTACAGTACTTATATTTATTTACACCCTGGTAAATGCGGAGTAAGGTCCTCATACACTTTTTAGGTTTTACTGTTTAAAGGGAGCTAACTGCCTATGCCTTGATGATGAATTTTACGAGTCGGACCCAGCATTTTTTTTATGAATCAGGGGCGGATCCAGGATGATTTCTGAAGGGATTCGATTTGGCCGAATTTCCGTACTTACTCTACGTAATCGGACAGACAGGCAGGCCTGAGCAAACTGTAGACCCAGATCAGACGCCGCAGAATGCATGTAAAACCTTCACTGAAACGGTGATGTATTTAACCAATTATTTGGAAACTCTCCAAGAACTGGAGTTTACATGCCTGTTTGTTACCACAAACGGCAAAATCTGACTGCCCTTGCGTCTTCACTGGACGCACGTCTTATTGTCCTAAAAGTGTTTTCCGAATTTCCATGTTCCCTGTTCCCCCTAACTAGTTTCATTCCCTCTTTCTCTGCGGCGTCTGATCTGAGTCTACAGTTTGCACAGGCCTATCTGCGTCAATACTTAGGTTCTATTTTAATACCTGCCAGTTTCATATGCATTTCTGACGAAAAAAATGCTCAATAATTTAACGAACATTAGTACACATGCGTCTTATATACTTGACACTTTAACGTCCTAATTTGAGCAAGTCCACTTTACTACCCGCTGATTTGTCTAAAAACTGCTGAATGAGTGGCAAACAGTGCAGACCCTGATAAGAGATCTATTTTGCTTTTTACATTTTTCAGAAGTTTTTTTTTGCTTGGCGCGTTACACAGAAGAAGTAAATTTGTAAACTTTTGTCATGATTTAATGCAAATCCATCTGTCATAACTACTTATTTCTTAAGTCAATCATTTTTGAAAAATCAACTATTTTTACTTTTTCCAATAGTAAAAATGAATGCAAATTATGCAGAAATCTGTAGGGTAGGTACAAATGTAACTTGGAGGCAGATTTTTCATCAAGTTCCGCTTGTTCAATGTTTCTGAAATTTTCACAATATTGTTGAGAAACATCAATAAATCAAATTCAGCAAAGAAAAGTAAAAAATATTTTCTTAGACAAAAATTCAAAACAATCACTTTACAATAGAAATTTCATGGACTGGACCAATTTTTGGATGTAAATTTAATTTTAGGGTAAATATTTGAGAACAAAACACAGAAACAGAAAGGACAAATGGTTTCTGATAGATATGGCCAATCAGAACAAAATATTTTTATTCAAAATAAAACGCCAAGCAAATAACGTCTTTCCGAGTGATGTCGAAAGGACAGTAGTTTTGTCTAAATACTAGGAGTAAATATGGTAAAAATGTCTCTTTATCAATCCTAACTAGTAACACTGACATTTCATGGGAAAGGCCTCATACAGAGACAATTATGAAATGTCACCTAATGAGATCAAACTACATAGAATGTGGCATCTGATCAAGGTCTACACAGTTTGCTCAGGCCTGTCTGCCAGAACACTTAGGATAAATATGGTATAATTCTGCTGGAAAAATACTTTAACATTTAATGTTCTGCTAATACATGAAGTGTACTGAGGTTGGGTTACCCACAGAAACCATCCAAGCAACATGCATAAACTACAAACTACAAAGCTCCAGATAAGACAATCCATTTATGTCGAGTTGACTCTTCTACCACAACTCTTGGACTGGTCTATTTTCAATAGCAGAATGTCTGGTTAGTTTTTATTATTACTATGTTTTATTGAAACTCCTGTATCTAATGCAAAGAGTGTAGACATTGATCAGATGCCATATTCTGTGGCATCAGATATGGGTCTGCACTGTTTGCCAGTTGCCCTTTTGGGGTCTCCAGACTAAAATGGGTTAGTTTTCTTCCTTCTCCTGAAAACATGGTGTGGATAAGAACGGCCTCACAGTATAGAACTCACAACATACATTTTTGTGAAGAAGTAAAAAAAGTATTACCAAATTTTGGTTGAAAAAAGCATCTTATCTGGACTTAATAAATTAAACAAGAGAAGAAAATGTCAATATGTAACAAGCTATAACTGGAAGTAAATCAATGAACAGAACCAGAAATTCTAATCTTAACCCTTGTCCTGCTTAATAAATTAAGAAGCCACACCCATTTCTAATTTTCAGCCAATCAGATTACTTGATCCGGATTGTTGATATAGATTCACATACTTAATGGCAAACAGTGCAGATCCAGATCAGTTGGTTTCTTCAGAAGCCAACTGATCTGGATCTACACTGTTTGCAAAGGCAGGGTATATCCTGGATCAGCAGGACAAGGGTTAATTCTTTATCTGCTGAAATTAAATATTCACGGATGACTTTTTAAATTTTTTTTTTTTCATAACAGAATGTGACATTTCATGTGAATTGCCACTTCATGAAACAAATGACATGAGCCATTGCACTCTAATTTCTGGGGAAAACCAAGAAAACTAGATGTGTCCAAAGTACACAGATGTCCCCGCACTTTGCCCTTATGGCAATAACATATGGATGCATAAATTTCAACAACTATTTTCCAAATGCTCAATCTGGTCTGGCCCAAGGACATGACCTAAGGGCAACTCTAGCACAGAGTTGAGGATTTAGGTCTGGATAAGAAGCATAAAGAATTTCAACTGCCTAGTATAAAAGGTACCTTAGTTATAACTCCAAGAGAAACAGACGTAAATGTAAATGTAAATTTGAATGCAAACTAAATAATTTGTTAGGTTCTGGTTATGAACATGAGGGGGAGGGGAGGGGGGAGGCGGGGGCATAAACTTCATTCATCACCTGCTAATTTCAACATCAGCCAAATCACTACAAACATTTCTATATTTTTTTTAACCTTTGTCCTGCTGAATAAATTAAGAAGCCACACCCACTTCTAATTTTCAGCCAATCAGATTACTTGATTAAGTTTGTTGATATAGATTCACATACTTAATGGCAAGGATTAATCTTGCAACTGCAAATGCGCAGATAAATGTTTGTGTTGGGAGTTTTATGGCCCAGTCAACCAATTGGGGTCATGTCAAGCACAGTAAGTTTACCTAACCACACTTTTACTGGGCAGGTTTAGTCCTCTTAGCAGTTAACCAGTATTGTGCATATTCTTTCATTAGAAACTGACAAAGTTCTGTCCTTCTTGAGTCAGCAGAAGGGAGAAACTGACCATAGAAAATATTCCATGATCAATCTCCATGAAAGAATGTTGCCGTCCTGACGGGTCGAACCCGCAACCTCCTGATCAACAGTCAGACGCGCATCCAATTGAGACACTGAGGCCGGCAGCTAACATGATTGTTTGGCTACAACACAGGGGCAAATTTTCCTTATAGGGGAATGAAAGAAAACCTTATAATGCTTTTTATGGGCAATTTTCAAATGCTGCATGTTGACAAATGGAGCGGTGAATCCGCTACCTCTAGATCACCAGCTGGATGTGCATCCAACTTGTGCATTCAACTGAGCCATCGAGGTCAGCTAAATGCTCAGATACGAATGTTACCGTAATAATCCTAAGTGCTGGGATTGATAGGTTTTTGCAAACACTGAGGAGCCAGAATAGACACCGCAGAATGCAGCATCTGATCAGGGTCAACACTGTTTGCCATACATACAGCAATATTTTAGACATATCAGGTACATGTATTAGTAGAATGGACTATTTCAAATTTGAGGACAAGTATGGTATGTCGATAAGGTGTCCCAATACTTAGAGTAAATATGGTATCTTATTTCATCACATAAGGATCATCTCAGAAATACAATTTCAATTGCCCAGTTGTTCAAAACTAATGATGTCGTTAGTTAACATATCGTTAAAACTTTGATCATTAAATATGGCATATATGCTAATATTTTTGCTGAAAAAATGTGAGCAGCTTTTGCATTTGCAAAAGCTACTCACATTTTTTCAGTAAAACACCTGTGAATTAGATATTGTACTTAGCAGAATAGTTAAGATTTTGACCACTAACGAGCTTGTTAAACTAACGATGCTTTGAAAAACTGGGCCCAGATGTTGCCTAGTACACAGGAACATCTTTATAACACAGTTCATTACAGCGTGGTTTTGAACATAACACAGTTAAACCCTTGCCTTGCTGAATAAATTAAGATGACACGCCCATATCTAACTTCCAGCCAATCAGATTACTCGATCCAGGTTTTTGATAGAAATTCACATATTTAATGACAAACAGTGCAGATCGAGATCAGCTGGCTTCTTCAGAAGCTAACTGATCTGGATCTACACTGTTTGAAAAGGCAGAGAATATCCAGGTTCAGCAGGACTAGGGTTAAAGATGGACTCAAAATATGTTTTATCCAAACAAAAATGTATAGATTATATCGAGAAATGACAATTTATTGTCATTTTTTTTCTAAATATTCAAAAATTTATATATTTTACAGAAAAATGACCAATTATAATCATTTTTCTGCACAATCTATACATTTTTTAGGCTACAACATACACCACAACCTCTTTATAACACTATTGTTGGGGTCCATAGCATAAACCGTGTTAGTTAAACAACCGTGTTATATCCAAACAAAAATGTATAGATTAAATTGAAAAAATGACCATTTATGGTCATTTTTCAATATAATCTATACATTTTTTGGGATCCATCTTTGAACTGTGTTCTGTCCAAAACCGTGTTATAACGAACTGTGTTATAAAGAGGTTGAAATGTAGTTGTTTAGATAACATGATTGTTTGGCTAAAACAAAAGGGCGAATTTTCGTTACAGGGGAATAGAAGAAAACCATTTAATGGTGTTAGAAAAGCTATTTTAGGATGATCATTTCTATTTAGTTGCAATTATTGAACCAGTTTATCTGAGGTCTGCCAAGAAAAAACAAGAGGGCCATAATGGCCTTGTATCACTCACCTAGGTATCATAGCACTTAGAGGCCTGACCTAGAAATGATCAAGGCAAACAATCTGATCAAGATTCATGATTATATTAACAAGAAAGACGATGTAGCATGCCTAATTGACCATAAAATATAGGTCAGGGTCAAATATGGATGACTACACTCAAGAGGCCATGCTAAAATGTATATATTTGCTAAGTATCACAGGCTGTAGGACCAATAATTACTGAGAAACTGACCTAAATGCAAAAACTTAACAGTCAGTGGACCATGAAATATAGGTCAAGGTCAAATATGTATGACTGCATTCCAAAGGCCATGCTAAGATGTATGCAAAAGCCAAGTATCACTGCTGCAGGACCAATAATTACTGAGAAACAGACCTAAAAGGAAAAAAAAAGTCATTGGACAATGAAATATAGGCCATAAAAACCTAGTTCAGAACTTGACCTAGAAATCAAGACAAACATTTTGAGCAAGATTCATGATGATCACTTAAAAAATATGACCTCTAGAGTGTTAAAAAGGTTTTCCTTTGATTTGGCCTAGTGACCTAGTTTTAGACTCCTAGTGACCCATTTTCGAAACGACTTAAAAAACATCAAGACAAGCATTTTGAGCAAGATTCATGATGATTAATCAATGTGACATCTAGAGTGCAAACAAGGTTTTCCTTTGATTTGGTCTGGTGACCTAGTTTTTTACCCCAAGTGACACAGTTTCAAAGTAGACCTAAAAACATGAAGACAAACATTTTGAGTTAGATTCATGATGATTACTTCAAAAATGTGACCCCTGGAGTGTTTACAGAGTTTTCCTTTGATTTGACCTGGTGACCCAGTTTTCGAACCTGACCTAGAAATCATCAAGACAAACATTTTCAGCAAAATTCATGATGATTACTTCAAAAATGTGACCTCTAGAGTGTTAACAGTGTTTTCCATTGATATGGTCTCATGACTTAGATTTTGACCCAAGTGACCTAATTTTTAACTTGACCTAGCAATCAACAACACAAACATTTTGAGCAAGATTCATGATGATTACTTAAAAAATGTGACCTCTAGAGTGTTACCAAAACTTTCCTTTTGATTTGACCTGGTGACCTAGTTATCAACCTCAAGTGACCCTGTTTTGAACTTGACCTAGATTTTATAGGGGCAAACATTCTGAGCAAGTTTCATTAAGATTGGGTCTAAACTATGACCTCTAGAGTGTTAACAAACTAATTATTGATGATGGACAGAGGGGGATCACAATAGCTAGCCCTAAGCATTTGCTCAGGTGAGCTAAAAGAACTATGAAATAATATGATATGTGATTTTAGAGTTATATAGTGAGCAGGACTGTGAAGTAGCGCAGAGGATGGTGTGGCTAGGTTTACCTCTCTGGTGAGAGCTAAGGACTAACTCCCCTTATCACAGGCCCTGGTGAATGAATGTCGATAGATGTACAGTGCAACCTGTGTAAGAGAGCCACCTCTGAGACAGACTTTAAACAGGGAGGGTTGATGTGGAAAGGTGACTGTCTTATAAGGGTACATGTCATGTAATTTTGCTAGCAAAATTACATGACATGTACCTTTATAAGAGAGCTACCTTTCCACATCAACCACTAAAGTCAGTCTCAAAGGTGGCTTTCTTACACAGGTTTCACTGTACATGTATCACCAGTAAAAATTCTGATCAACTTAGTGCAGAGGGTGAGCAGACATTTCATAAACAAAAGGGTTGAGCACTACATTTGTGACTGTACATTATATTAAAAGGATAAACAGAATATTTATGGTCAGTTTATATCACTTTTTAAAAATGCAAAGTTCGTTTTAAAACACTTAGCATGCTGAGTAAAAATTCAGCAGAAGACATTTTGATATATTTTGCATGAAATGTCAAAGTCTATTTTCTGGGAATAAATAAGAAAAAATATTTCAAAATGTCATCTGCTGAATTTGCCCAGTAAGTGGTAAAGATCAAGGAATATTTAAGTACAGTATATTACACCTCAATTATAACTGGAAATTTTGTTTCATAAACAAAACAAGACCTGTAGCCAGACAGGATAGCTCGCCTGATACTGCACATTTTGTTTCTGGAAAATTCTAAGTCTGTGACCTTGATTTTAACATGACTTTGGGAGGGAGGGGGGGAGGGGGGGGGGGGGGGGGGCATTGTGCAAAATTTTCATCAACCCAAAGATGAATCAAATCAGTGATATGGTAGGAAATAATGAGGTCTTAAAAACTTTAAGAAAACTTTTAAATTCCAAGTCTGTGATTGATTGTGTTGAGTTTTACGACATGTCAACCCTTGTGGGTCATTTTGTGTCGTCTCCCAGAGAAAGGGAGAAAAGAGATAGAAAAGACAGTAGAGGAGATGAAAGAGAGGGACAGGGAAGAAAGAATAGGAACGAAAGTGAAGAAACAGAAGAAATAAAAACATTCTCCCTCTACCCTTACCTGCTACAAGGATAGCAGGCCTTGCCCAGCTGTAAGCCAATATCAGTTGGACGCCCCAGTGATGTAAGCTACACGATACCTACGCACCACCCGACCACCCCACCAAGTCTGTGACCTCGACCTCAAGGTCATGAAAGCTGATGGTGCTGATAAAAACTTTGGACCAGTATATACCACGATACCAAATATAAATCAAATCCATCATTTGGTTAATAAGTAATGAGGTCATAAAAACTTTGACATAAAATTTTAACATGAAAAATTTTGACATGTGAATGTGACCTCGACCTTAACATGTACTAGGGGATGGTAATGGAACTGGAGAAAATTTTTGACCAATATGTATCATCATACCAAAGATGAATCAAATCTGTGATAAGGTTAGGAAATAATGAGGTTTTAAAAATTTTAATGAAAACTTTAACATTAAAATTCTAAGTCTGTGACCTCGACTAAAGGTCACGGTCATGAGTGTTGATGGTGTTGCTAAAAACTTTTGACCAGTATCTATCATGATACCAAATAGGAACTTATTAAAAATCCATCATTTTGTTTAGAAGTAATGAGATCCAAAAAACTTTGAAAAAGTCGGTGACCTTGACCTTGACCTGACCTTGGGGTGGGTGGGATGGTTTGCTTTGTTTGTGTTGATGTTTTACGGCCCCGTCAACCCAATGTCATGTCGAGCGCGGTCAGTTTACCTAACCACAAGTTTACTGGGCAGGCTTAGTCCTCTAAGCGGTTAACCAGTATTGTTCACATTCTTTCACCAGAAACTGACAACTGCCCTTCTTGAATCAGCGGAAGGGAGCGAATGACCGTAGAAAATATTTCACGATCAATCTCCACGAAAGAATGTTGCCGACCTCCGCGGGGCATGAACCTGCGACCTCCTGGTCTCCAGTTGGACGGCGCATTCAACTGAGCCACCATGGCTGGCAGGTAGGGATGGTACTGCACAAAATTTTGGACCAATATGTATCATCATACAAAAGATGAATCTAATCGGGGGTAAGGTTAGGAAATAATGAGGTTTTAAAAACTTTAACAAAAACTTTAATCTTTAAATTCTAAGTCTGTGACCTCAACCACAAGGCCAGGGTCATGAGTGTTGATGGTGCTGATAAAGACTTTTGACCAGTATCTATCATGATACCAAATAGGAACTAAATCCATCACTTGGTTGGGAAGATGAGATCCTAAAAACTGAAAATTCTAAGTCAATGACATTGACCTTGACCTGACCTAGGGGAGTGGGATGGTACTGTGCAAAATTTTGGACCAATATGTATCATCATACAAAAGATGAATCTAATTGTTGATTAGGTTAGGAAATAATGAGGTCTTTAAAACTTTAACGAAAACTTTAACATTTAAATTCTAAGTCTGTGACCTCAACCTCAAGGTTATGGTCAAGAGTGCTGATGGTGCTGATAAAACTTTTGACCAGTATCTATCATGATACCAAACTGGAACTAAATCCATAATTTGGTTTAGAAGTAATGAGATCCTAAAAACTTTGGCGTAAGATTTTAACATGAAAATTCTAAGTCCATGACCTTGATCTTGACCTGACCTAGGGGAGTGTGGATGGTACTGCGCAAAATTTTGGACCAATATGTATCATCATATCAAATAAGAATCAAATCAGTGGTAAGGTTAGGAAACAATGAGGTATTAAAAACTTTAACAAAAACTTTAACATTTGTGGACGCCGACACCAACGTCAACAGGAACGCCGCCACCAAGGGTAGTGCAATAGCTCTCCATGAACGTTGTTCAGGCGAGCTAATTAAAACGTAAATCTAAAATACCCCGCCATTATCATGTCGCGGGCAGATAACTCCGTAAAAATTTGACGAAATTTGCCCATTAGCGATCCCAAACCAGACCTCCACAGACCTCTACCAAGTTTGGTAAAAATCCATTGATGTTTACCCAAGTTATCATCCGGAAACAAAAAAGGATGGACATACAACTGACAGACGGGCGGACAGACACACGGACGTCTGTGAAACCATAATACCCCTCCATTATCATGTGGCTGGGTATAAAAAGATGGTGCACTATGTTTTCATACACAACAACAAGTTATACCTGTTTTAAGAACCCTGCGCAAGCTTTCTACATCCTTTCTCATTTCTAAATACATCCATGTAAGTCCAGCACAGACGAGTAAGCAGGTTATAAGAAGTAAGAGACCAGAGACAGATGTGCAGGTCGAACATAGATGACATGAGCCCCGTCTACAACGAAACAAAATTAGCAAATCTAGCAAGAACCATCACCAATAGCTCACTACCAAAAACATACAATTTACTCATGCAAATAGAATTCTTCACAGAACCTGAATTGCTCACCTGAGTACTACCGAGAAAAATACCCGTAGCTCCAGAAAGTGATAATTATGGCAATGATTTGGATAATTTTTGCATCAAAACACCTTATGGCTACTCGTTAGACTATAAAAAAAAAAATGTGTGTGTTTTTTTTTTTTATACAGACTGTCACCAAGTACATGTACATGGAGAGATAATTAGAACACCAAGAGTAACAGGATCATTGTTCCTGTGATAATACACATCTTGACATATTCTATAGTTGTAGGACGTATCATTAAAACATCCCAAATTGTATTCAAGGTAGTTCAGACACCAAATCAGTATACAAAGCAACTACCACAAAGTACTGCAAAACTAAATGGAAAAGTGAAACTGATAAGAGTTGCCCTGGCACAGAGCACTGTAACTTAACCTATTCTACCAGGTATCATCAAAATTTTCATAATGATATTAAAGTTACAATACACACTTAATATTTCTCATAAAGAGGAGATGATTGTTAAATTAAAAATGATAGTTGTCATTCTTAAGAGCTGTCACTCTTGGAAGTGACATAGTATCAATCAATTCAGTTGCCCTATCAATTACTACGTGTTTTAATATTCATTAGACTTTCAGTCGAGTGCAGAGAATCAAACGGAGACATTCTGATGTCATTGCAGAGGTCATTGCACCGAAAAACTGTTAGAAACAAACATCAAATGGTTTTATAATGTGGTCTTGTCAATTGCGCAATTCTGATTATTAACATATGATATCTGAGTTATCTCACATGCGATTGGTTTTGATTCAGTAGGCAGAGACAATTAAGCCAGTAAATGATCTGGCTGACTTGTCCTCTATCTGGCCAGGTACAGCTGTTGTGAAATACGGTACTGGCGGATTTTATTTGGCGGACTATTTGTGCATCTTACAAGTATTACTCGCGACCCGATTGGTTGTGCAGGCTACTCAAAATAATAAAACTGCTAACTTTGTGCGGAAAGAATGTCCGCCCTTGTATGTAAGTATGCACTATAAATAAAATAGACCAATATGGGACTGTGCAGACTTGTCTGGCTCAGCAATTTTCGCGTTTGCAATAAGGTATGCCTTTTACTACTCAGAACACTATATTAACCGGTAGACTCGTGCACAGTAAAACAGTTACGTATTTCTTGGGCAAGATATGATGACCTGGACCAGCCTGCACATAAAAATGTTTCTATGTCCTGTTAACACTGTCAAGCAAACTGTAGGTCCTGATCGGAATAAACGGATGCGACAGCCTGCTGTCCTATCATAGTTTTTGGCAACTTTTTTTTTGTAATTGGTAAGGTACCTTTTTTTATTTAATGTTGAATGACCGCCTTCCGTTATGCAAGTGACTAGTTTGATGTTTGTGTGCAGGGATCAAGCTGGCTCAGAAATTTAGGGAGAAGTGACTTCTCCCTCCAGACAAAACAGGGAGAAGTTTTATAGGATGAGGGAGAAGTCAAGACTTGGTTCACCTATAGCCTTACTGAAAGCTCGACAATTCAGGACTCTTGACCCACTTTACTGCATTGTCTTGGGAATTTTTACCATATTGTCTTGGGAATTAACAAAGAAGGAAACAAATTTTACTGTAGACCTGTTCATTCTTACTTCTAAACCAATTAAATGATGCAAAGTAACACAGACATGAGTAGGGCAAATACATTATATCTGGACACATCTTTTTGGAAATTGAAAATTCTTTTCAGTAGATACAGTCAAAACATCAAGGTCTGTGGCTTGGTAAGTAAGCTATAAACATAATGATAATAATAAATTTGTTAAACTAAAGTGTCTGCCAACTTCTAAACTTAGTTTTTTGCACTTTTAATGCTGCTTCTGGCCAATTTTCAGCATGTAAATGGTTCATTTATGAAAAAACGTACACCCACGAAAACTAATGACATTGATGAAAACGATCTTTTGGTCACTTAATAGGCGAAAAGTTTTCCTCCAAAACTTGTTAAATCACATCAGACTTTCATTCAGTGGCATTTCTGATACATCTAACAACATTTTTCAACAGATTTTTACCTTTGCATGTTTGCTCATTTTTCACTGGATTTCTCCCAACAAAAAGTTCGTTTTGCACAAGTACTAGCTTTTTCAAAAGTTGCAAAAACGGTGGGCGAAGTTTTTGTCGCCCTCTGGGCTTCCCAGGGCGACTTTGAGCCCACTAGAGCGACTATTTCGCCCCAGTCGCCCTGTAGCTTGATCCCTGTGTGTGGACGGTTTCTTATCAAAGTATGCAGCAATGCTTTTGAAATTGGCTGCTGTTAGACAGCTGTCGTGTGTCACGTCCGCACCAAAGTCTAATGGATATTGAAATGCGTAGTATATATACTGAAATAACCCTAAGAATTGGGACAGATCGCCCTTTACAAAAAGTGTATACCCAGATCAGATACCACAGATATGAGGTCTGATCAGGGTCTACACTGTTTGCCACACATACAATATTTTAGACACATCAACAGGTAGTAGAATGGACTTTTTCAAATTTTAGTATGGTAGGTAGATAAGGTGTCCCAATATTTAGGTAAATTCGGTACCATCAATATATTCCAGTTACAGTATCAGATTTTGTGACAACTCAGCTGCAAACAGTTGCCATAGATCAACTCTACATCTTAAGGCTGCAGAGTTTCTCGAAAAACAACAGCTAAATGAATGGATGGGCAAACACTGAACAAAAAAGTGATCACTGCAAATCAGTTAGGCACCCCCTTAATTTTCTTCCAGGATACATTCCGGATAAATATTGTTTGTGTTGAGGTTTTACGGCCCAGTCAACCCAATGGGTAATGTCCAGGATGGCCAGTTTACCTAACCACACGTTTACTGGGCAGACTTAATCCTCTAAGTATTGTGCACATTCTTTCGCCAGAAACTGACAACTGCCCTTCTTGAATCAGCGGAAGGGAGAGAATGACCGTAGAAAATATTTCATGATCAACCTCCACGAAAGAATGTTGCCGACCTTGACAGGGGTTGAACCCGCGACCTCCTGGTCTCCAGTCGGATGGCGCAGCCACTGAGCCATCGAGGCCGGCAATGTGCAGGCTGATCTGTGCCTATGCTGGTCACATATGTCATACAGACTGTTCTTTTTGGAGAGCCTCAATAATCTGGAGCTATGTAGTGTCACAAATAGTCATGTAAAAGTTAAATCTGCTCTTTCAATAATTATATACATTTGTATGTGATGCTTTAGTTAGCAACATCCAATGTACTTAACAATGTGCAATATGAAACAATATCGCATGCTTATATTTAATGTAATCTCTACGCCAGGTTCTGTTTCTAATATATTAAGACACAGCATTTCAAAAGTCCATTTCTAGACTGACACTTAAATTCATGTTCCCTTGCAGGTAACATAACTCCCCACTAATACAAAGCGAGGACACAAAAATGAAAATGAAGTAAACAAGTATAGTATGTCTTGTTTAAGAGCTGCCCTCTTGGCCTCCAACATATATCTTTCACAACTACTTTACAGAGGGCTAAACCTAAACCAGAACATCAGGAGTCATCATGTTCTGTGTAGGAGAACTACTTCTCCATCAAAACACTATGGACTGAATTTTAATTGAACAAGGTGATATAAGAAATGACATTCTTTTACCAAGGGTGTGCAAAAGGGAGATTAATCTCTAGATCTGACCAAGGTCAAAATCTTTGAGGCATAGATCTTAAGACGCTTCAGCTGAGGACTGTGCACTAAAGAAATTAGAGTGCATTCCAATCTCTTACTGCAGCTGGTAAGAAGTGTATCTGAAGAGATCAGTCCTGACCAAAGCACTTGAAACAGCAAGAGGATGTTGCTTCCTACCCCATCTGTTCAGTCTAATGAAAAGTCAATATTCTTACTTGATCCTTTGGTAGTTTAGTTCCCTTTACAAGAGAATAAGACTAGGTATAGTTTCTTTCCTATGTGCCTGCATGTATTCCCACTTCAGCTTGAAGTACATAAGTGCACTGGATTCTCATGCTAGTAATCCTGGTTTCCATCCGCACCCAAGATTAGAAATTTTCTGGCTAATGAACAAGCTCTATTAGCATTATTGGTAGGGGAGCATGGCTGATCAGATCAGTAATTTAACTGGATGACCTCTGTATAGGGAGACACTTCCTGTGCTGGTAAAAGATTCCAACTGCTGAGAAAAAGTTTTCCAAAGAGGGCCAGCTTGCAAAACTAGCCCAATGATAATTGTCAAATATGATCAACTGCAGCTAAATCAGGAGTGGCGGGATAGCTCAGTCGGTAGTGAGGTTTGTCTCACGACTAGCTACACATTTCTGCCATCTAGGTTCGATCCAGCTGGGTACATGATGACATGTTTATGTATGACTGTTTGGCAGTTCTCTCCCTGTTGCAGTGGTTTCACATGGTATATCCCAGTCACCTCTACAACTGCAAACTAGCCTAGCTTTTCTCCACCATCAAACTGTCCTCTGAATAACAGTCAAATATGACTAGTTCTGATTATATATGGTAGACAAGAAAATGAATAAAGCAGAAAAACTCTCAGAACTAGTTTTGTTACAAATCTGGCAGCCATATTTTCCAGCTCTTCTTGAAAAACTACACCTTTCGAGTCCCAGAAAGAAGAATCATACTAAAGGACAGTGGGACAGTGGACCCCCCCCCCCCACACCCCCTTCTAAGTTAGCTTAATTATTTGACCTCAGCAGGACACAGGCCACTTTGTTACCTCAACCCCTCCCCTCACCTACACCCACCCGAGTCCTGCTATGCTGTTTTCAGGAAACCCCCCACCCCACCCCCACCAAGACCTGCTATGCTTGCTACTGTTTTCAGGAGTGAAAAAAAAAAAAAAAAACGAGACTGTAAACGTACGATTTTGAAACTGAAAGACGATAGTCCTCGACATCTGATGATTCCGAGTCTACAGAACGTAACAGTTCATGGCCGCTTGAAGACTTTCTCCTGGAATGTTTATTATTGCTAACCAAAGCATCTAACTCCCGACGTTTTTTCATCTTTTTAGATGGTTTAAAATCAACATTAATTTTCGTGTTCGATTCCATTTGAGTATCCAGGATTACGAGACCACTAAAAACAACATAACACCCAACAAACCGCGATACTGACAATTTATCTGTTATTTTTTCGCATAAATTAAATTGTCAACATTTTTTAACCCGGAAGTCACCCGCCAAAATGTCACAAAATCGGTAACTTCCGTTACAAAATCCGAGCGTCAACGAATATGAACGGCAACACACGAGCCAACTACAGTACATTTTCAAAATTCAGAATATAATTTTCACAAGCGGAAAAAAAAAAGTCATTAGCTTCGTCTGTTTATTTGTCGTTTTACAAATATTTTATATGTTTCCCTATCACTAAGGTCCTCAGTCAAGATATCTAAGACGGATACATGGACACCTATTTCTAATGATTCAAATCGTTAATTCCTTTTCAATGCGTTCAGTTGCGAGAACTTCCATGGTTCCACAGGAACGGCTCATGTTCTGCCAGTGCCAGGAAGCTATACAGCAGGAAACTTGGTCCTGAATAATACAAGGAAAGAATGATTTGGTCTTGACTTGCATGCCACAGCGACTTATTTCACGTTTACATAAGGAGAGAATTTCAGTTTACATCAACCTTAACCCTAGTCCTGCTGAAACCGGATATGCACTGCCTTTGCAGGCAGTGTAGATCCAGATCAGTTATCCAACTGATCTGGATCTGCACTGTTTGTCATTAAGTACATTGTATGTGAATGTGTATCAGTAATCTGAATGGATGTAAATAAGAAGTGGGCGGGGGCATCTTAATTTATTCGGCATGGCTATATGATTAAATGCTGCGCAAAACTATTTGTAGACGACAGTCTTCGTGAAATCATTTCTACTGATGCAGACAGCTATCAGACGGAATGTAATCTTTTGCAGGACAGATAAGTATCTGCAGGGCTGAATGCATATTTGTTGTCAGAATAGTATTTTCTTTGCTAAGATTCACAGGACATTTGTCAGACAGACTAAGTTTTTTTGCAGGACAAAATGAAAAAAAAAAATGCCAGTTTTGTCAGGCAGTCCTGCACTTTTCGCGAAGACTGAGACGTTGTTACCTCTTTCATCCCTGCAGCCCTAATACCTTTGCAAACAGTGCAGATCCAGATGAGACAACTCACGCTGTCTGCTGACTTTTCCCAGCATGCTAATCGTTAACTGCGTCTGCTTTAGAATAGTATTTACAGTTGTCATTTCTGCTATCTTCAGCATTTCTGTGTGTGTGTGTGTGTGTGTGTGTGTGTGTGTGTGGTTACACCATTGATAGACTGTCCACGTCACACAAGTATACAGGAGTGTCGGCAATTACCAGTCTTCTGGTGCAAAATGGTATGTACAGTGAACGTTTAACTTTTGCCTTGGATCCCTGTACCTTATGACTGGCGCCAACAGAAGCAGGGGTCCAGGGCAAAACAATCGCTCAGTTCGAGTCAAATTAGGCTACACTTGCTTTGACAATCTAAGCGCCTGCTTAATCACATCTACTTCACCATCAATGTGTTCAGGCCTTGAAAGCCTGTTTCTAGAAGGAAGCCTGTTTCTATAAGGTATCTATTTATTTATCAATTCATACTGAATCACCCCCTCGCGGGGATTACGTGCAGGTGTGCATCAGTGCGATGTGGGTAGAAATATTAAAAATATAAAAGTTCTCGTAAGACATGTAGTATACAGGCGAAATAAAAGATGACAAAGCTAAATGTTTAAAGTCAGAAATAGACTAACAGTGAAAGTTAAAAGGATAAAAACAACGCGCTGGCATTTAAGGCATTGAATGGCTGATCGTGTACACTGCCCTTTTGAAGGAATCAAATGTGTGCAGTAATGCAATGCTTAGCGGCAGCCGGTTCTATTGCACGATCGCGAGGGGGTAGAACGAGTATTTGTAATATTCCGTAGCAGTATGAATCTGGCAGTAAGACAGGTTGCAGTTCTTGAGGGGTCTCATAAGGTGCACAACATACGGTGACAGTTCGACAGGTACAAGACCATTAATGATCTTGTACAAAAGGCTTAGTCGGGAGTCGGATCGTCACCGCTTGAGAGATCTCCATGGAGCCAATGGACTGAAGCATCTCTGTGACACTTGCATAGGGTGAATAATTATGTGGTGTTCATCTGGCAGATCAACCATCACGACAACATGCCTATATAATTTTGACCCCATTAAACACCATTCTTATAAAGTAAAATTGGAGTTTACAGGGATACACATTATTTTTCTTATTTCTGCTCTAAACATAGATTGTGGGTACTCGTTAGAGCCACACTGCCGAGGCGGTTCTAACAAGTACCCACAATCTGAGCAGAAATATAAAAAAAAATCAGTTTTTTGTTGTTGTTTTTTTATCTGAAAATCTTCAGTTTTTGGAGATGAAATTTTCTATATATTTGAATAGGCGTAATTTCGTAATACACCATCTCAAGTTTATCAATGTTTGTTTTGGTGTAGGGGCTCCATACTGAGGAGTATTCCACCAATGGACGGACTAGCGTCTTGTATGCCATTTGGGATCTGATATTTCTCTTCAGGAAGCCCAGAGACGGTTATATTCTGTATGCCTTTGTTGAAGGATACATTGCTGCTAATCTCCAAGCCTCATCAAGGCGATTCTAATGAGTACACTCAACATACCTTTATTGTATAGAAGATCAAAAAGACTTCCCTAAATTATCATCATTTGCTTCCTTACTTTGGCACCACGAGTAACCCTCAGTGGCTTGAACTACCCATCTCTCGAATAAATTTCCATGGTTTTGTTTGATTTGGGCTTAACGTCGCTTTCAACCTTTTTCAGTCATATCGCGACGGTGTCTGGATGTGGCAGGGAGCACAATGCTCACTTTTAGAGTGCTGCCTCACTGAAATATCACGCCCCAGACACTTTGACATGATATTCCACCCAGTCACATTATACTGACACTGAGTTGACCAGTTCTAGCTCTACTTTCTTAATGCTGAGCGCCAAGCGAAAGAGCAGCTAGTACCATTTTTAAAGTCTTTGGTATGACCCGGCCGGGGATCGAACCCGCAACCTCCCGGTCACAAAGCGGACGCTCTACCACTGAGCCACTGTGCCGGTAAATTTCCAGGGTTCCAAAGATGTTCCAACTATTGAGTTTTTACTGTATATCTAAAATGATTTTAGACTTTGAAATTATAGGTACATGTAAGGTGTTAAGGTGTCCAAATATTTAGGATAAATATGGTAATTAGAATAAGTTATAACACTTGTTTCCCTCTCCATTATAATGTGACGTGATGTGGGTCTTTTGTGATGTGGGAAAAGACAGGCATGGCCTATGCAGGAAAGGAATGCCCAGATCAAGCTGATTTGGATCTTCCTTGACTGCATACAAAATAGGTAGATACTGTATATTATATGGACAAACAAATAAGGCCCTGATCAGGTCTGCAATACCAGGTCTGACTTCCACAGATTTCACTACTGTCTATGAGAAATAGATCTAGTTTGTTTTCATACCTTGTTGGGGAGAGTGACCATCTGTGTGAGGCTGAACTCATTTAGTAAATCAACAAATTCTTCATACTGGCTTCGATATTTGCAGTCAGGAGACATGACTGAAGTATTGTCTGCCCAGGTAAATGGGGATAATTAAAATCCGCCCCCCACCCCCCCCCCCCCCCCCCCCCCCCCCCCCCCCAAATCCAGACATGACCCTTAAGGGAACTCACCATACTTTCAGACTTCTTGAACTCTTCAAAGCTCTGTGGGTCTGACTTACTTGATTCATAGTATGCAGCAGTACAGGTGTTTATGGTTGCAGTTTCTCACCTAGCTCTGACCGAAACTGTAGGTTCAATGTACAACTTTCCAGGGTCCTGCTGGTAAACCACCTTTGTCTTTTCATACATATCTCCCCATGGGATAGTGGCAGGGTATCGTTATACCATTTGGGTGCCTGTCAGTGTTGCATTTCCACTAACTTGAGTACTTTTTTCATGAATTTTCTTGAAATTTGGCATAGGCATTGATACTCGGGGAGGAGTCGGTTGTAGATTGTACATGGGGAAATTTTGTTAAACCTAAACAGAGTAATGGCCCTTGATTGCCATCAAAATTTCATTTTTGTTAAATACCTCGAGTACAAATGAATGGGTTTTGATCAAATTTTATATACTCATTGATATTCACTAGATCTAGATGGGGATTGAAGAAGGGCCAATTTCGTTAATTTTCAACAGAGTTATGGCTCTTGATTGATGCAAATCTGAGTTTTTGCTAAATACCTTCATAACAACTTGATGGGTTTTGATATAATTTTATGTCCATGATATTGACTAGATTTAGGTTTGAGATACAAACAAGGGCTTATATCATTATTTTTCAATGAGTTATGACTTGACTGTCATCATTTTTTTCTTTTGCTTAATCAATTGAGAACGAATCTGTGGCTTTTGATCAGATTCTATATGTACATTGATATTGACTAGATCTAGGTTGGAATTAAAAACTGACCAAATTTCCTTAGTTTTAAATATAATTGTGGCTCTTAGTAGACGTCACAATTGGATTTTATATCTTGAAAACAAATTAATGGATTTTGATCAGATTTTATATACAGTGATGTGGACTGGATCTAGGTTGGAACTGAAAATGAGCCAAATTTCGTTAGTTTTCAATAGAGTTATGGCTCTTGGTTGATATTAAAACTGAAATTTTGCTTCAGACAGTATCTTGATGAATTTTGATCAAATTTTATATCAATACTGACTAGAACCAGGTTGAGTTAGAAAATGGATCAATATCAGTACTTTTTAATAAGGTTATGGCCCTTGATTGACATCAAATTGTGATTTTGCTTAATATCTTCAGAAAGGTTTCATACTAATTTTTCTAGCAGTGACCAGGTGTCATGCAGTGTCTGCAATGTTTTTGTTAATATTTACTGCTCTGTCTTTAAATTTATGTTTGTGTTGAGGTTTTACGGCCCAGTCAACCCAATGGGGTCATGTCGAGCGCAGTCAGTTTACCTAACCACACGTTTACTGGGCAGGCCTAGTCCTCTAAGCGGTTAACCAGTATTGTGCACATTCTTTCACAAGAAACTGACAACTGCCTTTCTTGAATCAGCGGAAGGGAAAGAATGACCGTAGAAAACATTTCATGATCAATCTCCACGAAAGAATGTTCCGACCTCGGCGGGGGTTGAACCCGTGACCTCCTGGTCTCCAGTCGGATGGCGCATCCAAATGAGCCACCGAGGCTGGCCTTTAAATTTATGAGCTGACCCGCTGATATTTATACAACCATGGAAGAACTGCTCCCTTATAATACACATGCTAAATTATTACATTAATCTGCAAAGCATATCCATAAACATATCACCAGTAGATTTGTATCCTATTTTGTCCCTGCCTTAGTGGGAGGGGGTGAGGGAAATCCTGGGGAATTTCCAGATGTCTTGCAAAACTGTATCCCTTATTTCCTTACCTGGTGCTCCTCCAACAGGTTTAGAAAATATGGCTCAGACAAAATTAAACAGATGTAACAGACAAACACACAAATTAATTCTACATCCCGGTAGGGACATAAAAGTACCAATATCTCTTGGCTGAAAAAACATCTGATAGTGATGTAAACTTCACCACACTCTGGACCATTTCAGCAGATGACAAATAGATGACATTTTCTTATTTTTACCAGAAAACAGGATTTGACAGTTCATGCAAGTTGTCCATGAAATGTCAAACCCCATTTTATGGGAAAACAAGAAAATATTTCAAAATGTCATCTGCTGAAATGGTTACCCAGACTGCTAAGCCTTAAAGACCTGGACCCAGTTGTTCAAAGCTAACGACATCGTTAGTTAACGATTCGTTTAAATTTACATCGAGTGATACACAAATATGCTGAAATTTTTTGCTGAAAAAAATATCAGAATATTGTATATTGAATCCGCTAAAACAGTTAACGAAATGACCCTTAACGAGCTCGTTAAGCTAACAACTCTTTGAACAATTGGGCCCTGTTTTACCTCAACATTATGGGGAACAGATTCACTTTCACTCACTGGGGAGGCCATTTTATTAAAACTGTTCTGCCTTCCTTCTGAAAAAAGGTCTACCTTAAAAGGAATAAAGGAATTTTCTTTTAAAGTAGATCCATTTTCAGAAGGGGCATAATGTGCAAAGCAAACAGGAAGCCACAAAAGTTGTCTCCCTTGTAAAATTGGGAAATCCATTAAGTGAATTAAGTCCCCTTAAGTTCATTACCATGACTGAGTCAGTCTCCAAAATTGGGTTTGATATTCATATGTGCCTCTTACAGTAATATTTAGTTCCCCCAAAAAATGTTTTATTTTGTTTACTTTTAATTACTTAGGCTTTGAAAACTCAATGAACTTTTTAACAAGCAAAACTTGGAATTCTGCCACACACAAAAAATACCTAGCTGTATATATGTATTTGCCAATAGATAACAGTAAGTCAAATTCTTGTTTCAAATGATCAAAAACTGTACACTGAATAAAGTCCAATTACCACTGCAAAATTCCACTATATAGGTATACCTATGAAAGACGCCTATTAAAGACACCAATATTGGCTTTAATTAATCAGTTCAGTAATATTATGTCAACCTAATGGAAAAGGGATAATACTTTAACCTAAAATAATTTGCAAATTGTCTTTGCAATTTTTTTTTTTTTTATTTGAAAACATTGTTGATAGTCCGCTAAATCAGAGCCGGAATACGACCGGAATACCCGCGAAAAACGTGAATTACCTACACTTCAAACGAAAAGTACATACAGAACAGATCAGGTAAAAGAACAAAAAAAAAAAAAAAACTCTTTACCCCGAATATCGGCGTTTTGCGGACTTCCCCCAAACACTCGGAATCAAACCGAGTAAACGTAATATTCAGCGGACAACACTCGCAAGTCCGCGCAAAGTATGTGTTATGCAAAGTTGTGCAAAGTTACTCGGATTCGTAATGTTGTACCCGGAGACATTTTTCCACCATATAGAACAGTCTGCGTGAAGGTTATATCGTCCACGCACATGCGGATGCGCAGGTTGATCTGAGTCTGCGCTGGTCGCAAAGGTCTTATTATCCCAAAAGTGTTTTCCGAATTTCCGCATTCCGATCCACCAAAATTAGGTCAATTCCCTTGTTTTCTTAAAATATTAACCAATGCTGCCTTGTTCCCTGAATATATTTGGGTGCTCCCTAGGTCCAAAGAAAACCCCGGTAGCCCCATTCAGTATTCGAGCACGTAACATGGGCCTCAACAACGCTCCATATGAAAAAGTACCGGATTCTTTGTCTTAGTCTACTCCGGCCACATAAGTGGGTCCGGCATGGTCATTTTTACTTAATATGCTGTAGAAAACAAAACAAACACATGAAAATCACAAAAATCACAAAGAGAATCAAACATCTGCCCCAAATCGACGAATTACATATTTATATTTAGTATTCCTGTAACTGCCTTTTCCCATGCAACAACCGCACGCGCTCAATATAAATGACGTACTATGGTAAAAGACCGGGAAATTCTCATTCGCGTGCAGCAACCGCACGTGTCAATATTAATCAACTTAAAGGGGCGCTTCTGCTATCAAAGAGGCATTGAATCAATAAGATAGCCCATGTGAAAAGGGTGTCTGTCACACAAAAACACACTTTATGCACACAAGGGACAAGAGAGGCTAATGACAATTCAAATGAGTGAGTGAGTTTTTTTTACGTCCTAGTAACAGCCAGGTCATAGAGAACTGTGGACCATGGTTTAAAGTCCCATATTAAAGGCTTGAGAAGCCTGGGATCGAACCTATGACCCTGGGAGACAAAGCGAGCAGCTTTACCACTGTAACACACCACCGAGGCACCATTTCCCAATATTTCATTCTGTTTCAAGAAAATATCTCAAATAGTTTTCAAGATATAGAGTGGACATAAATATATTACAGAATTCACTAAAATATTTTCGGTGTTCAAAGGGCCATAACTCCAAAAGTAGGCTCTATCGTCAAAGTATATGAACTGTTGAAATGATTAACAGCTTATGAATAAGCCGACCCCGGAAAAGTGTGTGGGCTCGACAAGACCTACATTGTGTTGACTGGGCCGTTTTTAACTCCAGTTCAAACCAAAAATTACGTCGGTACAAAAGTATGATTTACAATGTTCTTACAATGAACCAGACGACAAAACGTACTATAGTACAATGTACGTGCGACCAGCAAAGACTCGGGTCAGTCTGTGCATCGACCCACTATATAAAGCAAGCTTCTTGGATAGCCCGGAGTCCGAAGAAGGTGCATACTTTACGATCAGCGTAGGATCTGATCAGAATGTGATGTTACAGTCACATTGTTTATCCCGCTTTGGTCAGCCCGGCTATCGAAGGTAAATACGATCAGCGAATGCTCTGATCAGAATGTGCAGTTGCGGCGACTGACCAGAGTCTTCGCTCGTCGCACAAGACGTTTTGTTAAACCCATAGATTGTAGGCGGTACATACGATTAGCGAAGGCTCTGATCAGACTACTGATGTGCAGGCTCAAAGTGTGCAGGCTAATTCGTCTCTTCGTACAAGTTATAGGTTTTACCGTGCACAGACCCATGCGCGATTTGTTTCTGCAAACCATAACGCGTAACATTCTGGGTAAAGTTTTCAACAGACATTTTGAAATATTTTTATCATTCTTCCAAGAAAACAGGATTTGCATTTCATGCAAATTGTCTCCATTGCATGAAATGTCAAATCCTGTTTTCTTGGTAATAAAACAAATAACGATTTTTTTTCTTTTGTTTTTTGTCGTCTGCTGAATTAGCCCAGATAGTGGTAATTCGATACCTGCGAGCACCAAGTGTCGTGTCTTTGAGTCCTCGTATCTTAGTATTGGTTTCTACCCAGGAAGACGCTGCCTAGAACGTCCGTGAAGACATATGACAATATTATGTGAAGATGCTTTCCCGCCGATGCTAGGTTTATACGTGCGTCTCTTTTACTCGTTAAATAAATTACGGTCTTGGTTTTGCATATCGAATGTTGAATAAACAAAAACAGAACACTTTACATGGAAACGAAAGTTTTGAAGATTGCTCTATAAACAATTAAAGACAATGTTATTAATTTATATACCGTAAGAGAATAACATAACAATATTCATTTGTACCCTGGTAAATGCGGGATAACGTCCTCACACTGCAGGGTTTTACTCTTTTAAGGGAGCTAACTGCAACTGACTATTAAAAGGGAGTTAACTGCAATTGCTTTACGAATCTGGCCCATGCGAAACGGGATGGGGAACTGCATTTTTTTACGAATCGCGCCAATTAAGCTTATAAAATAAGCGTTTAACCAGTACACTGAACCCTCTTCCTCCAGAAACTTGTAACTGCCAATCTTGAAGCAGTGGAAGAAGCTAATGACCGTAGCAAATACATGTGTTTCATGTTAAGTGGGGATCGAATCGCGTTCGATTCCCGCCGGTGCGATATCATTTTTCCAATGAAGTCAGTGCAAACAACTTACAGCTCGAAAGGAGACGTGTCATATTTATATGAGGGTAAAACGAAAGAGCTTTCCAGAGCGAGAGAGAGAGAGAGTTTGGAGGGTAAAACGAAAGAGATTTCCAGAGAGAGAGAGAGAGAGAGAGAGTTTGCAAAACTTGTAAGATTCTGGCTGGTCCATTTCAGGTACATCCGGCTATGAGATTTGGTTATTCCTAGAAAAAATGGCTAAACCGTTTTTGCAAACAGTGAAACCTGACCAGACGCCGCATTCTATCATCTCTATGACTTTTTTTTTTTTTTTTTTTTTTTTTTTTGCTGTTGTGTGTTTTAAAGAGACATAAGACACCAAGTCACGGTGATTTAAATAGACAGTCGTATCCCTGGTCCAATCATCAACCGTCCAGGCCTCGATCCGAGCAGTGTAGATACATTCCAGCGTATCCGTTTCTGTCTCCCTTGTCAAATGAAATGTATCCATACTTTAACCCTTGAAGCGCTTAGCATATTCAGCAGACGGCATTTACATTTTTTTTTCTTATTTTCCTGTGTAAATTATGCGTGACATTACATGTGAATCATCTGCTGGGATTCAAAAGAAATGTTCATCCTAATTTTCACCGTAAAATACTAAAACAGTTAGATCGACATCTCCTCTAGAACTTTCAGCAGTGCTTCGGGGGTACAAACTATTTTCTTGGCAGCAGCAGCACCTGCAAAGTTTTTTGATGTTTTTTTTTTTTTGCGGGGAGAGCGCTATATATAAAATTTCGCGATGTATTCGGGGTAATTTTTACACAGATTGATGCAACGATTCTCATATTTATAAAGGCGTGCTGCTGGAACACATTATTTATATTAATATATTTATATTATATTTAAAAGAATATTCATACAAGCTACATGGGTGTAAGGATGACGTTACTCATCATGACTGCATTGGTTGTTTAATCTGCGTAACTTTCAAACATGCGTAAATGATTAACTTTCGGTGTGTCGTGTTTGAGACTTACTACTGGCCATATATATATATATATATATTTTATATACATCATACATAACTAAATCAATCGGAAGGAATTATTCACTGAATTGATAAATACTTTATACAAAAAGTCGTATGTACTTTTTGTTTGAAGTGTAGGTAATTCACGTTTTTCATGGGTATTCCGGCTCTGATTTAGCGGACTATCAACGTTTTCAAATAAATAAATAAAAAAACAAAAAACACTTCAAAGACAATTTGCAAATTATTTGAGGTTTAAATATTATCCCTTTTCCATTAGGTTGACATAATATTACTTAGTTGATTAAGCCAATATTGGTATCTTTAATAGGTGTCTTTCACAGGTATACCTACATTTTTCACGGGTATTCCGGTATTTCGGTAGTATTCCGGTATTTCGGTGATTCGTGTGACCGGAAAAATCTACCATCTTTATCTTAAGTATTCAGACAGACAGCCTGTGCAAACAGTGTCAGACCCCAGATCAGATGCTTTTGTTTGCCACTCATCCAGCAATTTTTCGACAAAATAAACATTTAGTAAAATGAATGTGTTCAAATATTAGGAAAAGGCTGATAAGAAGATAAGGTGTCTGATACAATTAGGGTAAAAATGGTAAAAGGTGTAAATTTAGCTTTTAGTAAAATTTAGATTTACACCACAACCTCTTTATAACACTATTGTTGGGGTCCATAGCATAAACCTTAGTTAAGCAATCGTGTTATATCCAAACAAAATTGTATAGATTATATTGAAAAATGACCATTTATGGTCATTTTTCAATATAATCTATACATTTTTGGGATCCATCTTTGAACTGTGTTATATCCAAACCCGTGTTATAATGGACCGTGTTATAAAAAGATTGTAATGTAGTTGATTTGAAGTTCAACTAAGGTCATGCTGGCCCAGTCAACACTATAAAGGACATGCCAAGCTGGTCAGTTTACCTAACCACACTTTTCACAGACAGGCTTAGTCCTCAAAGCGGTTTACCAGTACTTGCACAGTCTTTCACCAGAAACTGACAACTGCCCATCTTGAATCAGCTGAGGGAGTAAAATTCAGAATACAGTACATGTAAGTACATGAACAGTAAAAGGAAAAGCATTCTAAGGACTTGATAAGGAGGGGTATTTGATAATAATTCTGGGATATTTTTTTTTTTTTATTTCTTCATGGAAACATATGTTGTGGGTAAGTACTTCGATGAGGCACTTCTAAATTAATAAATTGAGAACCCATAAAATAGGTTAAATGGAGAAATTGAGACTGCCATCAAATACTCCTCCTTAATAAGTCCTCTGAAAAGAAAAAAGCTGTAAATGAGACTTCATTTGCCAAAAATGACCTTCCTAAATTATGGTATAATTAGAGTCTATATGGGGTACTTTTTAGAATAGACAGTCATTGCTTAAGCTAAATACAGCAGACTTGAATAAACATGTCCCACTTACTGATAATGAACTTAAAGTGCCTGGCAAATTATCTGGCATAATAAATGGAAGTCACAATAAAAGGACTTTGTTAGGGTAACTTGTCATAAAGGGTAAGTAAGTAGAATTGGTAGGAAAATATTCCTATTAAAAATACACACAATATTTGAAGCTTTTAACAGGGTTTTACAGGAGGAAAGGATTTTTGATCAAAACTGCAGTTACATAGAACAAACTTTTCCTCAATATCAATGTTTAATAGGCAAAGTTTCCATAAAATTCATAAAAAAAAACAACAACAAAACTCGATGATCTCTAACGGGTATGAATGTCCTCACTACTGCCATTTGGCTTTGTAGTTTTATTATTCTGAACAAAAATGTCACGTGCAAAAATTAAATTTTTCTAAGTAAATCAAGGTTATGAAACTCTAGCAATTGATCAGTTCTGTGACCTTTATGCACATGCCCGGTCTACATCCTTATTACGGCACAAGTTTCAAACCTCTACCTTGAAAACTGTAGGAAAAGTTGCAGAGACACGAAAAGTACTGTAAAGAGTGACTGATGGACAGATGTATGCATGATGAATTGTAGAACTACATGCCTTTCTCTGCTTCATGGTTGGGGAATAAAACACTGAAGTTAGAAATCTGAAACAAAGTGCTGACAGATGGACACTCTCACAGTATAACATAAAATCAGATACTATCATGGGGTCAGGTATAAAAATTATACCCTCTGGCCATAACTTCTGTGCCTATGCCTGTGTGTGTGTGTGTGTGTCTGTGTGCAGCAGTGTCAGTGGGGAGCATGGATCTCACAGCCACCTCTGGATTAAAATGAAGGGAAGTCAAGTAGCAAGTTTGGTTTAAATTCCACCCAGTGGTGTAGGAGGAGATAGCGATTGATGGACAGGTGGACAGATGGACAGACGTTCTAACATTTTGGTTAAAGAGGCTATTTTCATGTTAAATGTACAAAGCTGATTAGCCCCATAAACTAACCATGTTAGGGACAAGTTAACATATTTAAATGGAATAAACCTCATAATCATGTCCAAAATATAGCCCCCCCCCCCACCTCCCCACACACACCACTAACCTTAAATTTTCTCCATGATGGACAGACAGACAAACAGACAAATGGGGACATGAACAATATCCCCATTGCTAAAGCACTCCACAGTTTGCTGTAACAAATACCGTATTCGACCTAATTACCGCACTGTGCGCTTAAATTTTTCAAAAGCACTGGGGAAACTTGTGGTAAAATATCCACCTAATAAGGGCACACTTGAAAGACAGAGCAACAGAGGACTTCATGAGGAGCGTATTTAATGATGCTTATGCAATGTTATGTTCTGTTTTTTTATAGAATCATATGTTGTGGATACTCGTTTGAATTGCCTTGACTTGTCGAGGCAATTCAAATCAGTACCCACAACATATGTCTTTTTCATAAAGAAGTAGATAAAAGTACACTGGTTGTAATCTTTTAGATTACTAAATTGTTTGACTGTGCGCTTATAGGAGCATGTTGCGGTAATTGGGTCGAATACGGTATGAGTCTTAGCTCTGCCACATTGTGTTCATGCAGACTGATCATCTAATCATTTCTAAAGTCATTCTCCAAGAAGGGCAGATGTACAAAAATGTAAGTTATTCAAGAAATTATGTGCCCATGTACTTGTCAACAACTTAGAGGACTAAGCCTACCCAGAAAATGTAGAGTAGGTTAATTGACCAGCTCAACAGGACCTTAACAGTGTTGACCAAGCCATAAAACAATGACTCAAACTACATGTAACTCTTTTCATGTAACAATGATGAGAGCCCCATTATTATGATACTAAAGGTAGATACTTCGCTACAATCTGCCATTAACCCTTAAAGCGCCAGTCACAACTATTGTCGCCTGCTTTCTCATCTGCTTGTGATTTTAAAAGTCATTTTTGCAAACAGTGTGGACCCAGATCAGACTGCTCCTTTAGGAGCAGTCTGATCTGGGTCCACACTGTTTGCCTGTATGCAAAAATAGGTTTGAAAAGTTTGTTTGTGTTGAGGTTTTACGGCCCAGTCAACCCAATGGGGTCATGTCGAGTGCGGTCAGTTTACCTAACCACACGTTTACTGGGCAGGCTTAGTCCTCTAAGCGGTTAACCAGTATTGTGCACATTCTTTCGCCAGAAAATTTTCAAGAATATTCAGCAGACGACATTTTCAGATGCAGTTTTTCTTGGCGCTTTAAGGGTTAATAGAAGCAGTATGTTTGACTGTTAAACCGTAAAGCGCCAATCAAAACTGCAACATATGACATTTTGATTTTTTTTTTTTTTATTATTATATATTTTTCAAAGAAAATAGGTACTGACATTTCATGTATATATTCTGCCAAGCAGACAATTCCCATGTAATTTCAACTCATTTTTCCAAAAAAATAAAAAAAACAAACAAAAAAAAACAACAGAATGTCGTCTACTACAAATTTGCTAGGTGCTTTAAGGGTTAAGACCCTTTTCTGTGCAGGTAACTCTACCAGGAAGGTATTTCAATACAATCCCCCATTAACCTTTAAAGCGCCAAGCAAAATTTGTAGCAGACGACATTCCAATTTTTTTTTTATCTTTCAGAGAAAACAAGTATTGACATTTCATGTGAATCCTCTGCCAAGCATACAATTCACATGAAATATCAAAACTTGTTTTCTCTGAAAAATAAAAAAAAAAAATTGTTGTCTGCTGCAGTTGTGATTTAACATCATTTCAGTCAAATAGTATCCTTGATAGCCAAAGCACAGGTATATTTTATTTCAAATAATGTGAAAAGACAAGGGGATCTAGTTAAGTTGTTTATCTGTGAACAACTTCTGATAAAATAGGTACAAGTACCATAACAACCCAAGTTACTAGGACAGATTGGCCTTTGCAAACAGTGTAGATCCTGATCAGATGCCAAAGAATACGGCATATCTGGATCAACACTGTTTGCCATACATACAGCAATATTTCAGACACATAAACAGGTAGTAGAATGGACTATTTCAAATTTTAGGACAAGTATGTTTATAGATAAGGTGTCCCAATACTTAGGGTTATTAACCCTTAAAATGCCAAGAAAACCTGCATCTGAAAATGTCGTCTGTTTATGCCGTCTGCTGAATATTCTTGCAAACTTTTCAAACCTATTTTTGCATACAGGCAAACAGTGTGGACCCAGATCAGACTGCTCCTAAAGGAGCAGTCTGATCTGTGTCTGCACTGTTTACAACAATGACTTTTAAAGTTACTGGCAGAAGACAAAGTAAACAACAATTGTTGTGATTGGCACTTTAAGGGTTGAAACTCCATGTTTTCAGACAGATATGCCTGAGCAAACAGTGCAGACCCAGATCATCAATCCATTTGAGCCAGTGCATGACAAAACCTACAATAAGACCTGTATGACCAGCAAATACTCAGATCAGCCTGTACATCCACCCAGTATGGCAATGGTTCTTGTTTATCCCTCTTTGGATAACCATGAGGCTGAAGAAAGCACCTGGGATAAGTGAAGCATCTGATCAGACCAAGGATGCACACGCTAATCTAAGTCTTCGCCAGTTGCGCAAATCTTTTAGTAGGTTTTGTCGTGCACTGGTTCATTTATATTTGTAAGAATGTTCTTGAAGAATCTTTTCTTATTTCTCCATTAAAAAGTACACTTTAACCCATTGTATACAGAACAGACTCTCCCACACTATATAGTGGAAGAGTCCAATTTCAATTTTAGGTACGTCCAGCTATGAGATTTACATATTCTTAGAGAAAAAAGGCTAAACTATTTGCAAACAGTGGAGACCTCAATCAGACGTCGCATGCTGCGGCATCTGATCTGGGTCTGCACTGTTTGCCAAGTACCCTTTTACAGGTCTCCCGACTACAATGGGTTAAAAGTGACTTGGCAAGACCTTTCTAATGAATACCTTGTTTGTGTTGAGGTTTTACGGCCCAGTCAACCCAATGGGGTCATGTCGAGCACGGTCAGTTTACCTAACCACACGTTTACTGAGCAGGCTTAGTCCTCTAAGCGGTTAACCAGTATTGTGCACATTCTTTCGCCAGAAACTGACAACTGCCCTTCTTGAAACTCTAATGAATACCAAAGATTATCGATTTTTAATGGAGAACTAAAGAAACTTATTCCAGAATTAACTTTGAATTCAAATACTCTGTCTTTGCAACTCGACTGTTAACCTGTAGATTCCCAAAACTTGACTGAATCTTTATGGTTTACTTTTAATAAATAATTTACTGATTTTCATTCGGCCCAATTTTCATAGTTTTAGCAGGATTTTGTCACAATAAGTAATCCACCTGCATGACCAAGCATTTTATGTTCTGGACTTCCAGCTCATGATGTTCCAGACTTGAATCCTCTGGAGAATGAACTTAGTTGAAACACTGAACAACATTCCATACCTGGACCCTTCCCCCACTTCAATATACAGTCAAACTTCAATGGCTTGAACATATTTGGGACCATGAAAATTTGTTCTATACATGGGTAGTTTGAGACACTGAGGATTGATCATAGTGCTAGGACAGAAGGCAAACGAGGATAATTTAGCGATGTATGCCTTTTCGATCTTCTATAAAATCATAATATTGGTATATTGAGTGCACTTGTAAGAACTGCTTCATTGAGGTCATTCTAATGAGTACACACAACATTATTTTCATGATGAAATAAGAAACTTTCCCTAGACTACTCCTAAATATTTAATTTCATGGGCTATTAGAAGAATTTCCTAGGGACTCCAAAATGAGTTCCATTCAGCCACAGTCAACAAACCGTCGGTGTTCCAGTCATTGATATTTCACTGTAACTAACTAATGGTCGCACAAGACACATTTATCCACCAAAAATATCTCTTTAATGGGTAATGAGGTCCACGGGTTTAGAATGTCTTCGAAAAGCAAACTGTATGAATTCTTACACTCTTGTGCATCTAGCAAACATACTGTAAGATACTCAGCAAAATTCAACCTTTGTTAACCCATTGTAGTCTGGAAACCCCTAAAAGGGTAATTGGCAAACAGTGCAGACCCAGATCAGATGCCACAGAATGTGGCATCTGATCAGGGTCTCCAGTGTTTGCAAATAGTTCAACCATTTTTTCTCTAGGAATATCTAAATCACATTCCCTGACTTACCTAAAATCAACATTAGAATCTTCTAATATATAGTGTGGGGTAGTCTATTCAGTCTACAAAGGGTTAAACATTGCAATTCAAATTTCAGTTTACCATATTTACCCTAACATACCTAAGCAAAACATTTACACCCAAATCAGAGACAAAAGAAGGTTTGCATTTCATGCAGTAATTTTCAGACACAGCTGATCAATATCAAATCAATTTATTCAAATTTATTCAAATTTTAGGACCAGTCTATAACAATTGGGTAAGGTGTCTGAATATTTAGAGCAAATATGGTAAGCCTCTGGGCAATGGAATTGCAAGGAATTTACTCTGGTAGAGTTTCAATGATTTTAGGCTGATCTGTCATTAAACAATAGTCATCAGTATTCTGCATCCAGGACTCCTATTTCGGAGCTGTGACTCCTTTTTTATGTGAAAATTTATGGAATTTATATTATGGAACTCCGTTGTTTTCTAAAACAGGCATCTGGAACTCCTACTTCGTAATGTCTAGTCACATCCCTGGATGTCACTGTTTGCCATTCCATCAAGTATTTTGTGAATCAAATACATAAAAACTGAATTTAGTCAAGAAAAATGTGGTGTAAGTGTTTGAACTTTTAGGAAATTTACCATAACTATTTTGCTGAGATAATCATATAGACACAAGAAAAATAACAATACCATACATGTATTTATCTCAAATATTGGGACACTCCTTACCATACCTGTCCTAAAGTTTGAACAGGCACATTTTACTACCTATGATGTGTCAAAAAGAAGTACTGAAAGCATGGCAAACAGTGAAGACCCTGATAAGATGCTGCATTCTATCTGGGTTTACATTGTTTGCTCAGGCCTGTCTGCCCAATACTTTGGGTTATTATGGTGATTTCATTTCCACAACATCCAGTCTAAAACATAGATCCAGTAAAGACATGGTATCCCCATGACAGTTTTCTCATTTCCCTGTGAAAACATTATGTTGTGGGTACTCATTAGCGCCCAGAGTTTTCCCTCAGAGTTTTAAAGTGAGGGTCCCAGGGACTCCCTTATGTGGAATTAAGAGGTTTTCTAATAAGATTTAGTGGTTTATTGTTTTAAAGAGGGCCTTTTGAGCACTAACTGCAACTGCAGCAGATGACACTTTGAAGTACTTTTTTTCAGAGGATATAAGGCTTGGCATTTCATGTGAAGACAATTCACATGAAATATCAAGCCCATTTTCTCTGAAAAATAAAATCAATTTTAGACTGTTTGAATACAAAGCCATAGAAAAATAAATTAATTTTGGATTTGATTCTTTGTGCTTTCACTTAGCTTTTAAGAGTCTGATGAAAAAAAAAAAAAAAAAAAAATGCCACATAAAACATATTTTGAGGGTACTCATTAGAAGCACCATATTAAGACACTTGAACTTCTAATCGAGTAATGAAGAAATATTTTGGGGGTTCTTATTAGAGTCTTGAACAAGGTTTTTGGGGTAAAAACTGCCAAAATGTGAGTCAGAGAAAACCCTGACACATATAAAAGGCCCTTTTAATGATTACCCACAACATAATGTTTTCATGGAGAAATAAGATGTATGGCTACTTTTCCTGATGAAAAAAAAAAAAAAAAATGCCACATAAAACATATTTTGAGGGTACTCATCAGCCGCACCTTATTAAGGCACTTGAACTTCTAATCGAGTAATGAAGACATATTTTGGGGGTTCTTATTAGGAGTGCCTCACAAAGGCACTGACAATGAATACACATCAGGGCCCAGTTGTTCAAAACTAACAATGTCATCAGTTAACATATCATTGAAAAACTTTGATCATTAAATATGGCATATATGCTAATACTTTTGCTGCAAAAATGTGCGTTTGCAAAAACTACCCACATTTTTTCAGCAAAAATACCTGTGAATTCGATATTGTACCTACTAGAGCAGTTAACATTTTGACAACTAACAAGCTTGTTAAGCTAACGATGCTTTGAACAACTGGGCCCTGTTTTTGTGGAGCAATATGCTAAATATGACTTCTTTTCAGACGAAAACACATCTTATCTGGAGCTATGCTAAAAGCTTGCAATAATTTACCTGATTTAAGTCTTCCTCTGAGATCTGATATTTCTCCAGACATCCATGTGATAACAATACTAATGAGACAAATTGCCACTATCACACAAAATACCAGGAACCCTTTCAGGAAACACCATAAGGTGCATGTATATGTGTTATCGTTGTTGTTTGTTGTCTTTATGGTCTTCCTCCTGCAATATACATGGTAAAGCTTCTCCTTACCATACATGTCCTAAAATTCGAAAATGTCTATTCTACTTCATTTTGATGAGTTTGAAATATTGCTGGACCAGTAGCAAACAGTGTAGACCCTGATCTTGTCTGTCTGCACTCTACCTTTCCTACCATTTTCTCTTTTCTTTTCAAAGGTATACAATCTATTACAGCTTATAATGTTTTGATAAGTTATGCCCCTTAGTGGAAATGATAGATACTGGTAGTTTCCATAGTAAAACAGTGAAATGGGATTAAAGAGACAAATACAGCAACAGGAAGTGATAAAGAATGACAAAAACAAAAACAATTGCAGAAATGACTGAAGCCAGTCTAACCCTGATCAGATGCCATATTCTGCAGCATTTGATCTGGGTCTACACTTGTATTTGCTCAAGCCTGCCTGTCCCAATACTTAGAGTTATTATGGTACAAATAACGGCCAACCCTCTTTATACATGTACCTACACTCAACACAACAACAAAATTCACTATAATAGTAATATGATAAGTACGAAACCTTCAATCAAGAGGTGACAGTTAATCAGACATTAGTCAAGACTATTGTGTTTAATGCTTCAAGAAGCATATGTTTTGGAAATTTGTTAGAATTGCCTCACTGAGGCAATTCTAACAAATATCCAAAACACAAGGAAATAAGAATAAAACAAGACCTTTCTTACATGTACATGTACCAATCATTCTGTTGTGTTTAAGGATTGTGAACAATAACAATTGCAAATTCATTTTAATGACAATATCTTTGTGAACCAATGCTGTTGTTGAAATGAGGGTCCATTTTTCCAGGCTGAGGCCCTTCTAATGAGTACCCATAATGTAAGCTTGTATGGGTGGGTGCGTTGAGGTTTTACGGCCCAGTCAACCCAATGGGGTCATGTTGAGCGCGGTCAGTTTACCTAACCACATGTTTACTGGGCAGGCTTACCGGTAGTCCTCTAAGCGGTTTACCAGTATTGTGCACATTCTTTCGCCAGAAACTGACAACTGCCCTTCTTGAATCAGCGGAAGGGAGAGAATGACCGTAGAAAATATTTCATGATCAATCTCCACGAAAGAATGTTGCCGACCTCGGTGGGGTTGAACCCGCGACCTCCTGGTCTCCAGTCGGACGGCGCAATCAACTGAGCCACAGAGGCCGGCGTAAGCTTGTATGGAGAAATAAGTAAAATATTATGTTGATTATCTGTGGCTAAGTTGTCATTGTTTCAAAGTTTCAAAGTCTCCTGCCATTGACTTTTCAGTGCACCCAGTGAAACCGGTTGAATATTGAACGACCAAAACAGAGTTATTAGAACATGCCCTAAACACTCCCTTCATTTTTAGAAGGTTGTAGAATTTAAGATGTGATTTTCATTTTCTTTGAGATTCTCATAGGTCCAATGATTAAAAAATATGTACAGATAATCATTCTTGCAACAAAAAATTGAAAGCAGAATTGCTCGACCTTAAATAAATGGAACACGGAACTTTCACAGATTACGAAACATTCAAAAAAATTACAATAACAAAATGCTCAAGGAAAGGGTCTCATATAACAAGCACAGAAAAGTCCAAGAATTGCGTTTAAAATCCATATATATATTGTTACCAAATCACAGAAAACAGTGGTCTTGTCACAGAGTTTATTCTTTAATAATAGACAGTTACCGTCGCTACTTATGAGAGCCGTATTTCCAGGGCTGCTGGGTTGTATGACAGTGGGTTGGCATTCAGAGTGTCCACTAGTATAGATAGAAGTGTCTGTTGCCTGCTGCATTCCGGATAGTTCAGTCACAATAAAACTAACTGAAGACGACATTCTGTCAAACTCTAATGACTGTGAGTTATATGATATAGCATTAATTTTGCTGTTACTTTGGCGGTTAGAATTCAAGAAAAACTTGTACATGTATGTCTGAAGTATATACATGTATCATTTCCCTTCAATGCACTAGCCAAGTGCCAGAGAACAAACTTATGTTCCAGTGCACCAGATGTCAACTCTGGTTCTATCCAGGGTGCCAAGAAACAAAAAACTGAATAAACTCCAGTTAAAAATTTCAAGGACTAAAATGTTTTGAGTGCAGATCAAAATGAATACATATAAGTTCATGTCATTTGTTAAATTTAGGCTATTTTTTTTTTCAGAATGTTCTAAAATTTTATGTTAATATTGATAATGAATAAACATCTCATTACAAGTATGATTATGCTATTTACACCTATCCGTTATGGGAATTCTGCATGATTTTCTAGGACAGATTCACGGAATTTTAAATGACTCATGGATATAACAGACTGTTCATGTAACTATCACATATTCAGGGAACTTAAAATGACTCACAGACACATCAGATTGTTCATGGAACTATCACAGATAAATGGAACTTTAAACGACTCACAGACATATCAGACTGTTCACAAAGTATCAAGGAGACTAAAGACATTTCAGACTGTACACCAAATTTTGTGAAAAGCTGTATAATCAAGTCAGCCCCAATCAGTTCTGCCAACTTCCGGGAATAAAATGGAAGAAAACTGGTCAGAGCGATTTCTGCTGTAAGTAGATATCATTGTATGCTACTTTTCCTTGATCATATTCTCTGCTGTAGAGCTCACTTCATTTGCAACGTGGTTCGCATGTTGCATGCTATGCTCGCTATCATTTAAATGACTCATGGATACATCGTATTATTCACAAAACGGTCAGATTCACAGAACTTTCATAGATTCACAGACATATTATGGAATTTTTCGAATACCACTTATCATTAAAATCCAGACCTGTAAGTATTCCATTACCCCTCATCAAAACTACTGAGAAATAACAAATACAACATAAAATCCTGCACTAAGTTTTACGGCTTGGCCAAGATAAAGGGTACACCTGATGTTGCAAGAAAGTCATTTTTTGAACTTCATACTAACATATTGCCATATTTAAAATTTCTTCGTACAAACCCCCACAGAGATTCTCCTAAAGTTTTTTTCTATTTGTATACAGTAGTTAAAAAGTTACAGTAATTCATATGCAACTACCCAGTGTGGCCTACGGACTGTACATAGTGAAGCATAACATAGGTAATTTATATTCAAAAGCACAATTTTCAGCTTTCTGAATAAGTTTTTTAAAAATGTATGTAATACTTCTTTATCATTTATAACATAAAATATTTCTTCCTTTCAGGTCAATTGATTTTTGACAGAGAAACACCGAATAGTGTATTTTTCAAAATAAACACTTCTTTGTGATTTAAAAAGAACCTTACAAAATAAGTGTTTGAATTGCTAATATGATGCAGACAATATCTACAGATATCTCTCTATGCATACAAAAGTTCAATACTGAATACTGTTTGTTGTTATTCTTTGTACTGATGCATTACAACTTACCCTGAAAAGGCCTACGGACTGTACATTTACATAATACATTCAAAGTCTTATTTAAACCTAAATTCTAAGTTGATATCTGGCTGTTATGTACATTTTTCAAACTGGTATATGCTTCACAGTAACTGATGCACATTAAACTATGTGAAATTATTTTTTTTTTCTTTTATCTAAATTTACTCAAAAGAAACACAACAAGAGTGAACATTCTTTAAATTCAGCTCAACAAAAATTACTAGGCAAACAATACAATCAACGTTTAATGAACTTATAACTGGAATTATTATGTTATCTTGAAGACCTATTAGTAATCTTTACAAAATCAGGGAAGCAAGAACAACATTTCAATGTAAATGATAATCTGTGTGGCCTGGACTACGGACTGTACACTTTAAACTTACTACATGTACATGTATTAAAAGCCAGAAGATCGAATAATATTTATCATCAAGTGGCAATTACTGTTCACTGTTTCCATCATTCAAGCATTGTTAAATGTTAAACAGAAATAAAAGTAACTTTACTATTATGTCAGTTATAAAACATGACTTTCAAAGTCTTCAAAACTATTTAAACGGTTCAAAAACAACTAGAAAATAAAATAATTCACTCTGGTGCCAAACTTTTATCAATTTAACAAACAAGAAACCATTTTCTTCAACTCTTAACTCAAACTAAGGTCCAACAAAGCAACAAAATCACTTTTTTTAAACATAGCTAATGATATAACTGGGGCTACAGACTGTCCATAAAAAATCTACATACTTTGTCATTTACATGCATGATTTGAGTTCCAATACCTGTATCACAACAGGCTCAGACATATTCATTTTTGAAGTCACTGAAATTTCTAAGTTGTGCTGTATGGTTTCCAGTTGTTGCAGAAACACTACTGTTTTGCATTTCTGATATACTTAAGACGAACAGTTTGAGCTAGCATATATTTTGCATCAAAGTTGCAAAATTTGAACTGAAACTTCAAAAAAGATTAGATGTACAAATTTTTAATTATAATCTTTTATCACTAAACACAATCAGTTAGTAGAATCAACACTAGTTATCAATTATAATCGATCATCGGCACAACACTAGCATTTGTAGTGGTACACTTGTGGTACCACAAATTTCTACATTACCATAATGGGTAAAATATATAATTACAACATTAAGTATTAAATTGTTATTTACGTTACTGATATACAATATTGTATTCAATGGAAATAATTAGTCCTAAAAGCATGTTAATACTTATAATGTGCAGTACACAATTCTACTTAGTAAACAGTGTTTTCCTAACAATTTTAAGTCATAAGAGCTTAGACCAAGTCTGTAAAGGAGAAATACCTAGGACTGTACGTCACTACAATCTCTGTAAATATGTATTTACGTATGTAATGATACTAAAAAAAAATAAATGCTTAAATAATTAGTGCTGAAAGCATGCTTGTACTTATAACGTGCAGTATACAATTCTACTTGGCAAATAGTGGTTGTCCTAATAAAGATAATTTTAAATCCTTAACACAATTTAGGCCCAGTCTGTAAAGGAGAAAAACCTCAGGCTCCGCTCCCCTATGCCTGAGTAGATATAAGGCATGTGTTTACACATGAATTGATATCCAAACAAAATTAAATGCTTAAATAATACATTTTTAGGTGATGAAAATTTCTGAGGACTTTTGAAAGCACATATATATATTCAATGTAATAAGAAAGTAATTTATGTATTGTTATGTTGTCAACTTATTTTATGCTATACTCTATTTATTTTTTCTTCGTCAATAACAGACATGCAAAATTCTGCACGCAGGTTGGAAAGCAGCCCAGACATGCCAATGTATGTCTCAGAGCATCCTTGTACGGAGGTCTGTCAAAGTCAAACAAAATATTTTAGTTATGATCTACATGAGCTGAAAATATGAGCATGGTTAGTCAGCATATAAATAATGCATTATTTATGTACAGTCTGTAGTCCCTCTAGGTATTTTCATTTATCATAAGTTAAACTATCAAATCATTTAATTATTCTTTAAGTTCTTTTATATTATTACAAGAGATCTTTAACAATGTTTTACATACAGTTTGTTGACATCAATTCTATTTGAGTACATCATTTTGTGAGCCATAATCAGATTTATGCTCAGAGTGCAGTATCATTTGTGTATCGACTTTTCAATATTCCTTCTGATCAGTGTTTAAAATTCCTCAACACAGCCACTTTGTGTTATACTGTGCATGTAACAATATTAAAACTGAAAATATAAGAGACTGCTTACTTTGTTAAGTTTTTAAAAATCAAAAATTGTAGGGGCTACGGACACCATATTTTTGCATGTAGAATTTCCTTCTTATTTGCTGTAAGGAAAATCTCTTGTCAGTCATCAGGCCTGCACACCATGCAATAAATGAGGAAAACACTTTTTTGATACATGTGATTATCAGCAGAATACACCACCTTAAATTTTGGGGCTACGGACTGTACAAAATATTGACATTTTTCAATTGATTTTTTTCATTATTGAAAAGATTTTCAGTAAAAAAGTTTTAGAAGATCTGAGTTAAAACATGTCCAAATACATGAAATTGCATATTTTTCTCTTGAAATGATTTCTATTTAATACTGAATGGCGGCATTTCCACATATACATGGAAAATGGAAAAAGTATAACATACCTGTACCTTCACATATTTAGTCGTAAAACATTAAAATATTTGTGATTGTTAAGCCGTAAAAAGTAGTATTACCTGTAAAGTTGGCTTGATTAGATGATCTTAAATTATTGTCATAGTTTGTGTAAAGTTCTTACTATATAGCAGTATAAAGAACAGCCTTTTTATTTTGCAACAATATAACACGCAAAAAACTGCAATTTATGAAGCTTTCCAAGCCTGTGACTTGAAACTAATTAATTCAAAGTATATAAAACTATATATCGCCTGAAAGGTTTGTGTCCAAAGAAATCAGAAAAGTCACAGCCAGCAATATATGCTTTTTTATAACTGAGAGATTGATGTATAACACATGAAAGAACAAAATGACCCCCTTTATCTTGGCCAAGCCGTTTAGGGAATTAATTCTAATTTTGGTGGAATCCTTCTTTACATAAATCCATGACTGAAAATAAATTTGTACCGTAATAACCCTAAGTATTGGGACAGATAGACCTGTGCAAACAATGTAGACCCAGATACCACAGAATGTATCTGATCAAAGTCATCTCTGTTTGCCAGATACATACAGCAATATTGTAGACACATCAAAGGTAGCAGAATGGACTATTTCAAAATTTCTGACAAGTATGAAAATTAGATAAGGTGTCCCAATACTTAGGGTAAATATGGTATACCCAATTTATTAAATTTTAAGGGGTAAAATGCATGTACCAAATGCACAAAAAAAAAAAATATTTGAACATTGCTCTAGTAACGGTCTGATGCAGCTAATTACAATATCCCAATTTTCTCTCTGAACTGCAGGGAATAAAAAAAAAGAAAATACATACTTTTTAGGTTTCTTTCCTTTGATAGGTGGCAAGTTCAGCCATTCCACATCGGCATCGCTGTCAGTGGAGTCAAGCAAGTTCATCATCGTATCTGCTTTATCCTTTGCAATCGCCCCGTTACTTTTTGGCTTCATGGTGATTAAAATATTCCTTACTTATTCAGTTCTTATGCACATGGCTTTCTGTTCCATGATCATGTAAATTCACTTCAATAAATTGTTTTTTATCCTTCGAGGAAGTTTAGTTTCACTTTGGTCAAAGTTTGTTTGGAAACGTCACATTTGAGGGAGGCTTTATGGTTTTATCATTAAAATTTCTAATTATATGATAAAGTTTGCTTTTTAAATAAAATGATTTATATAAAAATATTTTGTTCGATTTTTTAATAAGAATATACACTATACTAACAGCTTTAATGGAGCAGTGAAAAGCAACTTTATATTTGATGGAATGGTTATGGATTGCTCCCTAAATAGGGGAGGCTACTCATATAATCGGCAATTTCCGCAATTCTTCGATTCACGGAAAATACCGAAACATACAGTGTATCTTAAAACATTGTTCCCAAACAAACGTTTATGACTAGCGTCATACACAAAAGCTTATCACCCATAGCGCAAGAAAGTACAGAGGGAAGCTCGGTTTGTGGATACTGCAGTATGATTTGGGACTTTACTGTTCGCTTGTAGCCAATGTGTGAGTGAGTGGGGTATGAGTTTTGTTTATGTCGAGGTTTTACGGCCCAGTCAACCCATTAGAGTTATGCCGAGCGCGGCCAGTTTACCTAACAACACTTTTATTGACAGGCTTAGTCCTCTAAACGGTTAACCAGCATTGCTCGTGCACATTCTTTCGCCAGAAATTGGCAACTGTCTTTCTTGAATCAGTGGAAGGGAGAGAATGAAAGTAGGAAATATTTCATGATTAATCTCCACGAGGAGCAATTTCTCCTCTTTTCCACAATATTTTCAGTATATCTCTTACTTCAAGACTCTAATTACATAAATATTTGTTAAATGTGGTTAATCGAATAATTTTTCTTCAATTCTGCAAATCTAATATGTCGAGGTATGGATATCTCGAAGTATTTCAGAGTCCCTTGGAATTCGGGATAAGGAGAGTCGACTGTATTTGCTTATGAAATGTTTGAAGTCAGCCTTCCTACATTGCTTATGAAATGTTTGAAGTCAGCCTTCCTACACTGCTTATGAAATGTTTGAAGTCAGCCTTCCTACAGCACCGAAAGAAGAGATGTGGAACAAATAATGACAAACCCCAGCACAGCACATTTGCAGTAACAGCGGACATCTGAGCAAAAAGGACAGAAAGGGACGATGCCTGGGAGCCACATAGGTAGATCATCGCAACTTAGTTGTACTGAAATGTACCAGGGCTGGGTACACATTTTGGGTTGGATTTGTATCTCATCTTCCATTGGTGGTTACCTGCCACATACACACACACACACACACACACACACACACACACACACACACACACACACACACACACACACACACACACAACTAGAGTGCGCAGTCGATGGCTCCATCGCAACCCCCACGCTCTTTGCTAACGTTGCTAATAGCTTGACAGACGGACGGACTTGCTCTTCCACACCCTTACCATGAGGGGAAGGCATGTAGTAAGTTTGGTTAAATTCCACCCAGTGGTTTAGGAGGAGATAGCGTGACGGACAGATGGACGGACGCCGGACAGACGGACGCACGGAAAAATAATGTTGCTCTCGCCCACCATAACAATGAGGGGAAGTGGTATAGCAAGTTTAGTTGAATTCCCGCCCAGTGGCTTAGGAGATAGCGTGACGGACAGATGGACGGACGCCGGACAGAAGGACGCACGGAAAAATAATGTTGCTCTCGCCCACCATAACCATGAGGGGAAGTGGTGTAGCAAGTTTGATTGAATTCCGCCGTGGTTTAGGAGATAGCGTGACGGACAGATGGACGGACGCCGGACAGAAGGACGCACGGAAAAATAATGTTGCTCTCGCCCACCATAACCATGAGGGGAAGTGATGTAGCAAGTTTGGTTGAATTCCGCCGTGGTTTAGGAGATAGCGTGACGGACAGATGGACGGACGACGGAAAAAATGATGTTGCTCTCGCACACCCTAACCATGCGTGGAAGTGATGTAACAAGTTTGACTGAATTCTGCTGAGGGGTTTAGGAGATGGCGTGACGGACGCACGGAAAATAATGTTGCTCTCGCACACCCTTAACATGAAGGGAAGTGATGAAGCAAGTTTGGTTTAATTCCGCCCAGTAGTTTAGGAGGAGAGAGCATGACGGACAGATGGACGGACGCACGGAGAAATGTTGCTCTCGCACACCCTTACCATGAGGGTGTAGCAAGTTTGGTTGAATTTCGCTGTGGTTTAGGAGATAGCGTGACGGACAGATGAACGGACGACGGACGCACGGAAAAAACAATGTTGCTCTCGCACACCCTTACCATGAGGGGAAGTGATGTAGCAAGTTAGGATGAACTCTGCCAAGTGGTTTAGGAGAAAGCGAGACGGACAGATGAACAGACGACGGATGCACGGAAAAATAATGTTGCTCTCGCACAGCCTTACCACGAGGGAAAGTGATATAGCAAGTTTGGCTGAATTTCGCCAACTGATTTAGAAGGAGATTGTGACACAGAAATGGATGGACGACGGACGGACGCACAGAAAAATAATGTTGCTTTCGGAAACCCTTACCGTGAGGGGAAGTAATGTAGCAAGTTTGGTAGAATTCTGCCCAGTTGTTTAGGAGATAGTGTGACGGACAGACGAACGGACGGAGGCGTTAACAATATCCCCATCGATATTTGTTTAAAAATAGCGTGGGAATAAAAAAAGATCAGTGTTTATATTGCTGGAACTTATCGTTGGTTAAGTTTTTGGGATCGCTTTCACGCGCCCTGGATCCTCAAAAATTCCGTTGCATGTATCTCAGCTCTCCAGTTCATCTGCAACAGAAGTAGGCCGTCGCTAATACCTGTGTTAGTTACGTGGAATATGGTATCACAGCTTCGCGTCTTATATCATTGAAATTTATCCACCTGCTACAAGCAGGTTATACTACGACCGAATATGTATCACCAGTTAACGTTTTGGGATTACAAACTTGAACCAATACATTGGCGTAACCAGACCGGATTTTTTGTTTTACGCACACTTAGGAAAAATCTTGAACGCTATGCCTAGAATCGCTTCCAGAGGGAGCAAATTCTTTCCTTTCAGAGCAGCCCCTATGGTAAAGAAGCCAAGTACAGTCGACTCTCGTTATCTCGAATTCCAAGGGTCTCTCTGAAATGCTTCGCGATATCCGTACCTCGACATATCAGAATTGCAGAATTGAGGAAAAATAAATTGAACAATCACATTTAACAAATGTATATGTAACTGGACTCTTGAAATTCGAGATATATTGAAAATATTGTTGAAAAGAGGAGAAATTGCTCCTTGGAGCAATTTCTCCTCTTTTCCACATTATTTCATTACCTGTTATTAGGCAGGGACCAGATTTTCACTTCGAGATAAGCGGTTATTCGAGATAAGCGAGGTCGAGATAACGAGAGTCAACTGTATTTTATGTTAATGTCACTTTATAATAAATATTTTCTTACGCATGTTACGCACATGCGTAATGTGCGTAATGAGCGCTACGCCTATGCACTAGCTGACGTGTTTAAGGAGACCAGATACACTTGATACATTTTCTGGCATTTTTTACGAGGGAGACAACTTTTGTGACGCCCTGTCACAAGTTGCTTTTCTGCACACCAACTTTTGTGACGCCCTGTTTGCTTTCTGCACACCAAGTCCCTTCGAAAAGGGATCTACTTTACAAAGTCTTTCTTTTTTGAGTAGACCCCTTTAAAATCGAATGGGCTGAGGTGTAGAGAATTAGATTTTCGTCGAGTTTTGCACTTTGGGTTGGATGGGGTAGATATCAAATCAAATGGGATGAAGAGTAGACATGTTTATAATAAAGTTTAGACATGTTTGTAATAAAGTTTTGACCTGTGCAGTCCGGCACTGAGTGTGCCATCAGCATGCACTATCGACTCCATGTCATAACCTCAAATTATATATACGAGGGCAAGTCAATAAGTAACCAGCCTATCCTATTTCCAATTGACCGAGACACCCAAGATTTTCATGCCTTGTTTCAATACATGTTTTAGGCCTGTGGGCAAAATTGCACCCTTATCGTATCATTCATTCATAAGATATTGAATGTCAAACATGGATAGCGATGCAAAAGTAAGCTTTTCGTCAAAAGCTGAGTACCGTGCTGTAATTCGGTACTTGTATTTGAAAGGGAAACAGGTTAGGAAATACATTGCGAGTTGACCAATGTTTATGGGTCTTCTGCACCATTGTATGCACAAATTAAATTCTGGGTTGGGGAATTCAAACGCAGTAGAACGTCTTTAGAAGAAAAAACCAGGTCTGGATGCCCATCAGATGCCACCGATGAATAAGTGTGTAACAAATTACGGGATCTGGTGTACTCTGATAGGCAAATTAAGGTGGAAGAAATAGCGAATGCATTACACATTTCACATGGTAGCGTTTTAACAACTTTACATGATCGCTTGGATTTGCACAAGCTAACAGCCCGTTAGGTCCCGAAATCCCTTAGCGACGAGCAAATGGCAACCAGAGCATCAGTATACAGCGCATTTTTTGTTTGTGTTGAGGTTTTACGGCCCAGTCAACCCAATGGGGTCATGTCGAGCGCGGTCAGTTTACCTAACCACACGTTTACTGGGCAGGCTTAGTCCTCTAAGCGGTTAACCAGTATAGTGCACATTCTTTCGTCAGAAACTGACAAATGCCCTTCTTGATTCAGCGGAAGGGAGAGAATGACCCTAGAAAATATTTCATGATCAAATACAGCGCATTGTTGAAGCGGTTTAGGTCAAAGGAAGATGATTTCCTTTCAGGTCTGGTGACTGTAGATGAGACCTGGGTCCATTATTATGAGCCAGAGAATAAAGCTCAAAGTCGCCATAGGGCCGGGGTCTCCGAGGCCAAAGAAGTTCAAAACGCAAACCTCTGCTAGCAAGGTGATGACATCTGTATTTTGGGATGCACAAGGCGTTATGTTGGACTTTCTAGCAAAGAAAAGTACAATAACAGGTGCGTATTGTGCAAATTTGCTCGACTAACTGAGAATTGTGATCCGTGAAAAACGCCGAGGTAAACTCTCCGAAGGGATTCTGCTCCAACAGGACAATGCGAGAGTCTACACTTGCAAAATTGCAATGGATGCTGTTGAGCGGAATGGGTACGAGCTAATACCGCACCCCGCCTATTCTCCGGACTTAGCTCCTAGTGACTATTTCTTATTCCCAAACTTGAAAAAGGATATCCGTGGACGTCACTTCCGGTCCAACGAAGAAGTCGTGGCGGCAGTTGAGGAGTGGGTCAGAGACAAAGACCCTGGCTTCTTCAGTTCTGGGCTGATGGCACTGGAACACCGTTGGTCCAAGTGCATCATTCTAGAGGGCATTTACATTGAAAAAGAAGAGATCGATCTCACCTAGAAATAAGTTAGGCTGGTTTTTTATTGACTCGCCCTCGCAAAATCAAAATTAGTTCTAAATTTGCGAATAATCATTGCATTAACCAGATTAAAGAGACTCGATACACTTGGTAAAATTTTCTCTTTTTGCAAGGGAAATAACTTTTGTGACTTCGTTAGCTCTCCTACACACAATGAACCCTTTGGAAAGAAGTCTACTCTAAAAGGATGGGGATTTAATTCTTTCTTTTTAGAATAGACAACTTTTCAGACGGACAAAACAATTTAGACAGAGTTGCCTCCCCCTAAAAGCGCACCATTTCCACTTAACCCTTGTCCTGCTGAACCCGGATATACCCTTCCTATGCAAAAAGTGTAGATACAGATCAGAAGCCAACTGATCTGGATCTGTACTGTTTGCCATGAAGTATGTGAATTTATATCAACAATCTGGATCAAGTAATCTGATTGGCTGAAAATTAGAAGTGGGCATGGCCTCTTAATTTATTCAGCAGGACAAGGGTTAAGATTGGTCTACTGGTTGGTTCATACAATGGCACAACATGATTTATAAGCTTTTAACTTTTTGGCTGTGTAATCAGAATTTCATGTAAATATCTTTATAAAAGTTCAAGCATTCTATTTGACAGACTTTAAAATGTACTTACACAATACTTTAATTTTCACATTTGGAAAAGAAATACTTTAGCTATGTCCCCTTGAAAAAGTTTGCAGATTCTTGCCAAACTGGCATGGTCACTGGAATTGACCAAAGGAGCTGATAAGGTTTCAGTGGCAGTGACTCCATTTTTAAGGTCAGAAGGGGAGTTGAAAATTTATCAATATGTTGAGATTTTACATTTCAAGTGTTTGAATAATATTACATGTACATGGTTACTGCTGTGATGTGGGGGAAGAGGATACATAAAACACACCATAAAAATAATAACACACATCAAATTAACTGATTATTATATTATGTATATATTTGATTTCTATCAATTAAACCCTAATCTATATAATATGAAATACTGAAAACTGATAAAAAAAATAATGCCCGTCAGATTTGATTCTACTCTGAAAGGATGGGGATTAATTTCTTTCCTTTTAGAATAGACACCTTCTAATAGATTGTTCTTCATAATGTATAATTCATTACAAATTCATTACAAAACTCATGCTACATGGTTTAACGTTGACAAATCTCCTAATTTCAGAATATTTCCAACTAAAGATATTGTTGTGATGACAATTATGCTTAAAGCCACATTCAAAAATTCCTACTGGTTCAAAAGTTATGTTTTCATAGTCGTAACTTGTGTTGCAATTTATAGTAAAATAAACTATCCCACTATTCCATGACGTGAATGTTCTTTTTAAATTTTACTTGGAAACGCTTACCAAGAATAAATTGTTGGAAATTACATTCCGAAAGTTTATTACAAAATTTTATATAAATTTTCAATAAAATAACTTCAGAAAATGGAATTTAAATTAATTTTAAAATTTTACTTAAATTTAATTTTTAAAATTAAATTTCATTTAAACATAAAACTGATGATGAAAATTTATAAGCACTGCAGCCCTACATATAAATACGGAGATGCATTTCTCTTTGCATACATTTCCTGAATATTATCAAATTAAGGTTTTTAAAACATTTTAAAATTATTCATAAGAACCAATGTCATCCGTTCCTTATGCCTACATTCCCTGAATATTATCAAATTAAGGTTTTTAAAACATTTTAAAAATTATTCATAAGAACCAATGTCATTGGTTCCTCATGCATACATTCCCTGAATATTATCAAATTAAGGCTTTTAGAACATTTTTAAAATTGTTCATAAGAACCAATGTCATTGGTTCCTCATGAATAGTAACAAGTTGCAAATGAGCTAAAATTTAAAATCCCAATAACTCTGGAATATTTCAATGGGGTTTTCACCACTGGACTCAGCAGCCACATAACTTTCTGTTTAGCATATATATGACCAAAAGTGAGAAATTATGGGATGTATCTGCTAAGTCAAGATTACACCAAACTATAAAGTCAAAGGTATATATCAACTTAATATCAATACTGTGAGATTTGAGTTTACTTATATCAAGGCCCTCACCAGGACACCTAAATATAAAGCAAGTTTTTCCATGTTTTAGTATGTAAAACATATTTAAAGCATTAGGGCCTTGTCCATGTGAAAAACATACTTTTTCTGTTTGATAAAGCCTCTTTAGGTAGTCCAAAATATATGCAATTATACATCTGAGACTGAATGACACTGAGACTTCTATTTTGTTTACCTCTCCAGAAGGGATTAACTCCAGAAAAAGCAATCGAAAAATTCATATAGTTTAATATCATGTACATAAATTATTTAATATCATGTACATAAAATACTTATTGCATTTAATATCATGAACATAAATTATTTACAATTTTACATTCTGTATTTTAATTGATATTTTCTACATACAGTCGAACCTCAATGGCTCGAACATCTTTGGGACCATGGAAATTCGTTTGAGACATGGGTAGTTCTAGCCATTGAGGGTTTATCATGGCACCAGTTCAGGAAGCAAACAGCGATAATTTAGAGAAATCTTTTTGATTTACTACACAATAATTGTATGTTGAGTGTACTTATTAGAATCACCTTGATGAAGTGATTCTAATGAGTACACACAACATACAATTTCATGATAAAATTGGAAAAAAAATCCCTAAATATTTGTTTTCTTGAGCTATTGGAAGGATTTTGTAGGGACTGAAAAAAGAGTTTGAATCATCCACGATAAACGAGCCATACGGGTTTGAGCCATTGAGGTTATACTGTAAATTATATTTATTCCAGTATTCTGATACATTTATTCCTTTGTATAGCAGTACTTGTCCTAAATCTTGAACAAGTTTACTGACTACTAACAGATGTGTCTAAAAACTATTGGGCCCAGTTGTTCAAAGTGTCATTAGCTCAACAAGCTTGTAAAGGGTCATTTTGTAAACTGTTTTAGCAGATATATTACACAATCTTCTGACATTTTTTGCTGAAAAATGTGAGTAGCTTTTGCAGCTAAAAGCTACTCACATTTTTTCAGCAAACAATTTCAGCATATTTGCATATCACTCGATGTAAATTTTAATGAATCGTTAACTAACGATGTCGTTAGCTTTGAACAACTGGGCCCTGGAAGGGTAAACAGTGAAGATGCTTATCAGGGTAATCTGATCTGGGTCTACACTTTTATGTCACTACTGCAGCATTTTTAGACACATCAACAGTTTTTAGATATATCAACAGAAAGTAATATGGACATTCAAATTTTTGGACATGTATTGTAAAGAGTTGTCTGAATATTAATTAGGATAAGATATGGTAAGCAATAAGGGCTATTTTCACTCAACACATCAAAAATGATTTGTATCCATGCACTATTAATAGCTGGTGCCCCAAATTAGAGAAAAAACAACTAGAACAAGCCAATAGTAAGGTCACATACCAGACATAAGACATATCTGAGCATAGTTATTGCTGGCTATAACATCTAACATCTAGCACACTATTCATAATGATGATTTATCCTCCCCATTCCTATGCTTGGTGCTATTAATTAATTCATTAATAAAAAATACCCATAGCATTGGACTATAATTCTGTACAGTGTTGGTAAAACTACTGCACTAATCTGACAAGTCTTTATTGAGACAATCAGTCATTTGTTCAGGTAGCTTAACCCATTGTAGCCTGAATAGATTCTCCCACACTATATACTGGAAGAGTCCAATTTCAATTTTAGGTACATCCAGCTATGAGATTTACATATTCCTAAAGAAAAATGGCTAAACTGTTTGCAAACAGTGCAGACCCTGATCAGACACTGCATTCTGCGGCGTCTGATCTGGGCCTGCAGTTTGCCAATTACCTTTTACGGGTCTCCTGACTACAATGGGTAAATGATTAGCATACTGGATAAAAATTTCAGCAAACTACATCTTGCGACATTTGTTCTTCTTCATTTTTCCTAGAAAACAACATTTGACATTTAATGCAAATTGTCTCCTTAGTCAATGCAAATTGTCTCCTAAGGGGACAATTTGCATTAACTCATATCATCATAATCAGATTTTTGATTAACGTGCAGGTACAGGGGCAACATCCACATCAGTGGGCCCCCTTCCAGATAGCTGGCTATGTCATTTTGGGCCTCCCAGGCCCATGCTTTCCATCAACCTGTATGTCAAAGGCTGTCTTGATTGCACCACTGGAGCATTCCACATGTCCATACCATCGAAGTCTTCTCTCCTTCAGAATGAGGTCCAGATCCTCAATGCCAAGCCGCACAAGTAGATCACTGGACCTGGTGGTGACAATGTCTTGTGGCCTGACATTGCAGATCTGTCTGATCATTGCCCTGTCATTTCGCTGCAGACGCTGGAGGTTCGGCTTTGTCAATGGCCAAGTCTCGCTGGCATGGAGCATTGCGCTCCACACACAAGAGCTGTACACATGGCCACGTGTTTTGAAAGAGAGGTGGTGTGAAGAGAGGACTGGTAGCAGTTCCTTGAACTTCTTCCAGGCGGTTTTCACACGTGTTGTGGTTGAAAGTTCACAGCCACCTGCTGCTGAGAGCATGTCTCCTAGGTAGCAAAAGGAAGCTACCACCTCAAGCTTGTCAGGTCCGACCTGGACTTCCTTCTGTGGTCTGCCATCCAAGGGGCGTGCAGTTCCCTGGCACCGTGTACATCTATAGTCAGGGTCCTTTTTCAAGCGCTTGAGCCCACTGCATTTCTTGTGCACCCAGTGCTTGCAGCCATTGCAGAAGATGCTGTTGCTGCCCACTCCAGGGTGACAGACAGCGCATGGAAACTCGCCTGAACTCTGCAGGAGGTCCAGTCCCGTACCGCAGATCATGATCTTTGTCTTTCCTGCATTTACTCTCAGTCCTTTCTTCTCCATTGCTTCTTTCCAAGTCAAGAGCCTCCTGACACATTCCTCAAGTGATTCAGCGATGATAACAAGGTCATTGGCATAGAGGTCCTCCCAGGGGACCCCAGAGCGGAACTCTCATGATAAGGCTTCAAGCACAATGATGAAGAGCAGTGGGCTGAGTACTGATCCTTGGTGAACACCAACCTTCACTTCAAACTCTTCACTGTACCCCTCACCAACACGGACACGGCTTCGTGCATTTGCATACATCCCCTGCACCAGTCGCACAATCCATTCCTCCACACCAAGTTTTCTCAGCGACCACCAGATGACCTTCCGAGGCACTCTATCAAACGCCTTCTCCAGGTCTACGAAAGCCATGTAGAGTCTCTTATTGGCAGCTAGATACTTCTCTTGCAGCTGCCTGACAACAAATATTGCATCTGTAGTGCCTCTGCCTGGGACGAAGCCAAACTGGGAATCGTCGATTGACACCAACTGTCTGATAAGGCCGTCCACAATCCTCTCCAGGATTTTCATAACCTGCTCTGTCAGCTTGAGACCGCGGTAATTGCCCCTTTCCAATGCGTCCCCTTTTCCCTTGTAGAGGCAGACAATGAAACTCTGCTCTCAGTCAGAGGGTACCTTGCCATCACGAATGATTGCAACTGCGAGGTCACGGATCATGGAGGCACCCATGTCACCGGGCGCTCTTATCATCTCCACCACTATGCCTGATGGACCCAGTGCTTTGCCTGCCTTCATCTGCGAGATAGCCTTCTTAACCATATCAATGGTGATTGGGATGGGCGGGCCTTCCACTGGTGATTGATATGACAGGTGGTCTGGGTCCCAGTCAAACTTAACATTGAGAAGCCTTTGGTAGTGCTCCAACCAGGCCTTCTGCTTTGAGTCTTCGCTCATTGACCTCTCTCCTGCATCATTCTTCACAGGTTTGTCACCAACAACATCAGTGTTCTCTCTTCTAAACTGGTTAGCAAGGCGGTAGACTTCTGAAGACTTGGGGTCAATATTCTCGTAGACCTTGTCGGCTTCTTGGCGAGCATGGTGCACTGCATGTCTGGCATTTCGTTTGGCTGCATCGTATGATGCCCTAGTGCCTTTACCAGCCTTCCAGGCCTTGAAAGCTGTCCGCTTGGCAGCAATGGCCTTTTCCACGTGTTCGTTCCACCACCAGGTTTCACGATGCCAACGGTGTGGCCGAGTTGTGCCACATACCTCCTCAGTTGTCTTGAGCAGTCCAGTCTTAATGTTGTTCCAGATATCCTCAGTGGCCCCATCAGCTACACCTACAGATGTGCTCACATGCAAGTTGAAGACCTCCTGGAAATGATTGCTTGTCTGAGTGTCTTTAAGCTTCCAAACTTTGAGGCGAGGGGTGAACTTTCGCTTGGATTTTGGAGGCACATCAATCCTCATGTCACATACAAGAAGCTGATGTTGCAAAGCTACTTCCTCACCAGGGATCACTTTTACATCTGTGACAAGTTTGCGCATGGTCCTACGGAAAAGGATGAAGTCTATCTGTGTGGCTCTGTTTCCAGACTTGTATGTGATGAGATGGCTGTCACGTTTCTTGAAACATGTGTTCCCAAGAAGCAGGTCAAATGCTAGGGTGTACTCTAGGATTCTCTCACCCTCAACATCTGGTTCCGGCCTGCCATACCCTTTCCCACCATGCACTTCCCTGTATCCAGTGCCTGCATGGCCAACATGGCCGTTCCAATCTCCACATGGGATCAGAAATTCTGATGCTGGGATCCTGGCAGTCACAGCACGCAGCTGATCAAAGAACAAAGGCGACGATTCGCATTAAATGTCAAATTTTGTTTTCTGGGAAAGGAGACAGTTTGCATAAGATGTCAAATCCTATTTTCTGGGATAAAAAAGTAAAAGAAATTCTGCAAACGTCTGGTAATGTTCAAGAAACCGAGCTAAATGCACAGATTAAACATTGTTAAGCTAAGCGTGACAAGTACATCATGGTCAGTGATGGCTGATGGCAGTGGGCAGAATGCATCGTGGCAAACGTGTATGAAGTTTCATTAGCCTAGAAGCTTTGGTATTTGAGAAACAGAGCTAAACGCACAGACTTAACATTGTTGACAATCAAAATTGCCAACGACAACACCACCAACTGAAAGTGATCCATATGTCCCTCCTGCTAGGTAAAGCAATAAACTTGTCATCTGCTGAATTTGCCAATAGGTTGTTAACTGTTAAATTACTCAATAATACATACATAGTTGTTCTCCTATGATTCTGTACAGTAATTGTTAATCTGAATCTTCTCTGATGTTTTAGTGTCTTTTCTTTGTATCGATATTTGCCACTAACATCAGAGTAACTCCTATTATGAAAATCAGGAATTTTCCTGTCTTGTATAAAATGAGGGTTTTCACCAAAATAGAGGCACGGAAGTTAATGTGTAATGTAGATAGCCACTAAGGACTACCAAGCCAGGGCCCAGTTGTTCAAAGCTAACGACGTCGTTAGTTAACGATTCGTTAAAATTTACATCGGGTGATACGCAAATACGCTGAAATTTTTTGCTGAAAAAATGTGGGTAGCTTTTGCAATGCAAAAGCTACTCACATTTTTTCAGCAAAAAATATCAGAATATTGTATATTGAATCCGCTAAAACAGTTAACGAAATGACCCTTAACGAACTCGTTAAGCTAACGACGCTTTGAACAAATGGGCCCAGTATTTTCTGACTAAAGAAAAACCACTACTTGAATTTCGTAATGAATAATTGACATTTAGGGGTAACAAATTGGCTTTTACCATGTACAGTCTAGGCAATGACAGTAGACTGTTACAGGTATAGTGAAAATGCTGGTTATGCAAGTTTCAAATGAAACAAATTATTTAATTTATTGGAAAATGCTTTCTTTTGTTTATTCTAAAATTTAATGATGCTATCTGCTGGATGATATTCAGAATTTTCCTCTGAAAGTGCCCAGCCAAGACTGGCTGGGGAAATTCTGCATTTTGGATAGCTAAGTTGCTCTGACCATAAGTGGTAAATATCAAAATAAAGAAAAGCCACTTAAACGTCAGAGAAGACTCGGACTAAGTAATTGTAAAATGATTGCACTAACAATTCTTTATTGAGACAATCAGTCATTTGTGCATGTAACTTTAAACCCTTAAAGTGCTAATCACAACTGCAGCAGACATTTTATCATTATAACATTTTTTTTTCAGAGAAAATAAGGCTTGACATTTCATGTGAAACATCTGCCTAAACGCTTTTTTTTTATATATATTTTCCTGCTAAATTTTTCACAATAACTGTCTTTTTCTTTTTGATTTTAGCAAAACTTGTTCAGTGACAAAGTTGTGGTGGGCAACCTCTGCAAACTTCTCTAAAAGGGTCCAGCCTTCAAATTAATTATAGATTCTCCACTAATTAAATGAACAAATCTTCATTTTATAAGATCCTGTCATTTTTCAGACTGCATCTGTCAATCATGCTATGCAATGTAACAAGAGGATCATGATGGTCATAGAGTGTGCTTGAAGAGTATGTTGAGGACAATTACTGTGCAAGGTTTAACACAGCTATCACCACTTCAGAGAAACACAAGTAAATGCTAGACTCAGAGTAAAATCATGACAAAGCCACTGGAGCAGGAAATCTAGGTCAAGGACACTGGTTCGAAATGAGTGTGTGAAGATGATGTCAAGGACAATTACTATACAAGGTTTGACTATTGCAGCTATTGCTGTTACAGAGAAACACACTTTAATGCTAGACTGGATGTAAAATCATAACAAAGTCACTCAAGTGCGAAATCTAGGTCAAAGGCACCGGGTCAGAGCGCATGCTTGAAGAGTATGTTGATGACAATTACTGTGCAAGGTTTGACACACGCAGCTGTCACCACTTTAGAGAAGTTAGACTCGACATAAATAATGCCAGACTCAACATCAAATCACGTCGAAGTCACTCGAGCGTGAAATCTAAGTCAAGGGCACCAGGTCATAGTGCGTGCTTGAAGAGTAGATCCAGGACAATAACTATGCAAGGTTTGACACTTGCAGCAAGCCTCGTTGCAGAGAAATCCTCTTAAATGCTAGACTCGATGTAAATTGTTGACAGACAGACAAACAGACAGAAATTCAAATTCCTATGTCACAACTTGCTACAAGCAGGTGCGACAAAAAAAACCCACATAACCAACAAGCCAAAACCCAGACCTGCCCATGCAACCATGCAGTCTGACTGCACCTCCAGTTGGTGGCATGAAGAAATAAGGGTCCCCAGTAACTGCAGTAGGGTCAGATCAGACAGTGCAGATGCACAGGCTGACCTGAGTAATAACTGGTCACACAGGCAAAGATTATAGAAAACACTGTCCTAGGGTAAAATATACACGTTATTAAAATAACACTTAGGAATTCATGCCTTTTGGAGCAATCATACCAAGACTGTGCATTCAAGATGTTTCCTTTAAAAAGTCTATTCCGTTATTTGAAACTTTCTCAAAAGGCATAAAAGAAAAATCTTGAATTGTATGTCCAGGAGAATTGAAATGTCTGAAACATTGGTAAAAATATCCATGTGAAATGTAGGAAGCCGAGTCATTTTGGAGAAGATTGCGGAAGTCGCCCACAACAACTTTGTAGATGAACATGTTTTGCTATTAAGATGAACAATAAAAAAGTTTTTGCAAAAAACAAAGCTTAAAAAATAAGAGTTTAGCAGACTATTCACATGAAATGACAAGTCTTACTTTCTCTGAAAAATAATGATAACAAACAAAAAGGGTGGTCTGCAACAATTTTTGCTAAAGGAAATATTGCAGAAAGGAGAGGATTTTCCCTAATTGGATCAGGTGTTGAAGATAGATTTCAGAAATAACAATATTCAAATTCTTATTACATATTCCTGTAGCCTGATGTCTGAATCATAGCAGAGAAGAAAATTTATGCTTCTGGCTATTATGGGGGAGATAATTCAGTCCTGTTTACCCCATCCCAAAACCTCCTTAATACAATGTTCAGAAGGATAAGATTTACATTTAGTTACCTTTCCCTTTGGGAAATATTATTTGCATCAGAAGGACAAAAACACAACACTGATGGGAAATTATGGTTAAATGAATACAACCAGTGCGTGTGTTTGGTATATCTGACTTGAATTCTCTTTCTCATTTCTGATTAAAATGCAAAATTGAATGGGTTTCATAAAAGTTGTTATAAAAATATGTTTCCCCACTAGACCCAAGATGCCCCCTTCGGTGGAGATATTTCGCTGACATACTTGGGTCATATATATGAATGGGAACCTGGGTCTTGGGGGAACATATTTTTATAACCACTTTTATAAAACGCATTCAATTTTGCTTTTTAACCGGCAATGAGAAAGACATTTTTATAACCACTTTTATGAAACGCATTCAATTTTGCTTTTTAACCGGCAATGAAAAAGATATTTTTATAACCACTTTTATGAAATGCATTCAATTTTGCATTTTAACTGGCAATGAAAAAAAGAATTCAAGTTAGATATACCAGACACACACAGTGTTGTGCTCTCATCATTCTGATGCAAGAAATATTTCCCAAAGAGAAGGGTGACTTAATGTAATTCCCATTGTTCTGAACATGATATTAATTTCTCTGGTTGACTATTTGAGTATTGTGATGTTTATATTACAATTATGATTTCAATCTTTGGCTTAAATTATTCATCATTATCTACAATGTATAAAAATGAATACTGCCTGTCTAAAAACATTATATGAATAGACCGTCAAAAAGCTCTTGAGAGTTGTTGTTGTTCAGTTTGTTACTTCAGTGCATGGGGTCCCAGGGTACAAAACCGTAAGAGACACAACCCCTGCACCTGCGTCTGTGCGCCGTCTATCGTCGTCATCTATCGACTGTTGGTTTAATTCTGTCGTCCGTCTTCCTTGCTGTAGTCGAATCAGGATGAAGACAAGGCGGTGAGTCATCTGCGACTGTGCAAGGTCTGGGTAACCCTTTGGTCTTACTTTTGGCATCGTATCTCCGTGACATCATCCTGTTTATCTTGCTCATTTTGGGAGGCACCAGGGGGAACCCAGTTTCTGCGGGATACTCGGGTGTAGCTGCCCCCGTGGGGATAGCTGGGGCCTTACATTGCTTGAGTCTGGGGATTGGGCATGTTTCCATGTGCCCGGGTGGGTCTTAATTAATTGAGTGAGGAATGGCTGACGCCTTCACATACATTCTTCCTGCCCTAATCACGGCCTTCCCAGAGATGAGTTACCTAGTCTGGCCTACTAATTTGATATGATTTTTATTGGACCGGGTTTTCTGTGGGTGGCAATATGCTCATGTTAGCGAGGATCTTAGGTTGCTGTTAGTTCACATTTGTGTTGGCTGAAGAAGGGGAGGTAATTATTGGATTTATGAGTTACTACAGCCTGTGAGCTATCTTATACCGAAGTTGGGAGGTGAAATGTTAGAAATTCCTCTTCTTGTTTCCTTGCATGATTCCTTCATTCGCGTGTCTGTCGATGTTACTGCACATCTGCAAAGAACAACGTTGGACAAGGATTCCTTGTCCAAAGTTGTTCTTTGCATCTGTGCAGTAACATCGACACGCAAATGTAAACCCGAGTGTGTTATGCACAAAGCTCTTGAGCGCTTATATATATGTCATCCTGTCTTAAAATAAATTTTCTTGCCTTATCTTTAGGAGTTTTTTGGGGTGGGGTAAACAGGATTGATTATCTCTCTGTAATAATAATCCAGAAGCATAAATTTTCTTTTCTGCTATGATTCAGTTATCGGTCTAGCGGAAAATGTAATAAAAATTTGAATATTGATATTTCTGAAATCTGGTCTTCAACACAAGATCCTATTAGCGAAAATCCTCGCCTTACTGCAATATCTCTTTTTCTCAAGTCAGCATTACATGCAATTTTAGGTGACAGATGTACGGTAAGAAAAAGTACAGTAAAAGTTCTTAATTTTGTACACTCTGAAATTTTGTTAGCAATTTTTGAACATTTACCATACATGTACTCCACAGAGATACAACAAGTGTTGGTGAACAAAAATTAGAAAGCCTAGGGAAACGTCCCTAAATAAATGAATAGATTAAATTAACAGTATGACAATATTGCCATTTTATAGGCCAGAAATGACACAAGTTTGTCATCTATGCACATATTGATCAAACTGCTGTTTTCAAACAGCTGAAACTGCCTAATCAGGTGTTTGTCCCACTACTTATTAATCCTTAGCAAGCTGGGTAAAAATTGTTTCAACAGACAAAAATCTGAAATAATTTTCCCTTAAATAGGCTAGTTTTCCAAAAAAAAAAAAAAAAAGCTTTGACAGTTCATGGAAATTGTTTCCAAAGGAGAATGAAATGTAAATATTATTTTCTGGTAAAAATAAGAAAAATACCATCAATCAGTTGTCTGCTGAATTTGCCCACAGAGTGATAAAGGTTAACATTTTAAATACTATATGTTTTAAGTTATCAATAAAACAGAGGACAAATGCTGAAAAATATGTGATTCAATGCTGCCAATTTTTAAACTGTCAAGTACTCTTAAATCTTTAGTCTTCATTGAACTTTGGTAACCTTTCTTCTCTGGGTGCACCATAGAAATCCTGATATAGCTACTGTACAAACACATAGAATAATGGTGTAACCTGCTATAGGGAAATGACCCTGAAATTAAAAAGAATGAATAGAAAGGTCGAACATATTAAAATATATTAACAGAAAGGACAAATACGTTATATACCCTTAAAGCGCAAAGCAAACTTTGTAGCACACGACATTCTAAATTTTTTTTTTTTTTTTTTTTTTTTTTCAGAGAAAACAAGTCTTGATATTTCATGTAAATCCTCTGCTAGGCAAGACATTTTCTCAGAAAAATCAAAATCAAAATTATCTGCTACAGATGTCGTTACAGCTTTAAAGGTTAAAATACATTACCTTTCTTGGAAGTATTTTCAGGAAGATAGCTGATGGAAATGGTCAGACAATAAGTTCTTTGTGCAACCTTAACCCTTGTCATGCTGAATAAATTAAGATGCCACGCCAATTTCTAATTTTCAGCCAATCAGATTACTTGATCCAGATTGTTGACATAAATTCACATACTTAATGATAAACAGTGCAGATCCAGATAAGGGTTATATAAAATAAAAAAAAATAATGATGTCCTTCTTATTAGTATTATATTCTAATAGCTTTACATAACACACTTTTAACCCATTGTAGTCTGATGACCCCTAAAAGGGTAATTAGCAAACAGTACAGACCCAGATCAGATGCTGCAAAATGCAGCATCTGATCAGGGTCTCCACTGTTTGCATATAGCGCAACCATTTTCCTCCAAGAATATCTAAATCACATAGCCTGACATACCTAAAATCGAAATTAGAATCTTCCAATACATAGTGTGGGGTGAAAGTGTGTGTGTGTGTGTGGGGGGGGGGGGGGGGGTGGTTTCATTCATTCTACAATGGGTTAAACTTAACAGAATTGTCTAAGATGAGCCAAAATGTCACAAAAATGTACCTTCGAGTGTGAGCCCAGCAAAGCTTTAGATCAGCCTGTGCATTCACACTGTGTGTCCATAATCTTCACTGGGCACATTTTGAACAGCCAAGGATGTAAAGTTTCTTCATGCAGACAATGGAGACTCTGATAAGCTGTGTGGATGTGCAGGCTGATCTGAGTCTTCATTTGCACACATGTCAGAAGGTACATTTTCTCACTTTGTGGCTCATATCTTTCTGATTTCTTAACAAATACCATATTCAACCTACTTACTGCACTGTGTGCCTAAGTTTTTCAAAGGTACTGGAACATATGTAGTAAACTAACTTCCTAATAAAGAACACTTTGAAGGAATAGGAGCAGATGCCTTCTGGAGGGGCGTATTTAACGACGCTTATGTGATTGTGTTCTAGTTTTCTTTGTAAAAGCATATATTATGGGTACTCATTTGAATTACCTCCACAAGTTTATAAAATCATAATTATGTTGTTGGTACTCTTTTGAATTGCCTAGACTTGTCAAGACAATTCAGATGAGTACCTACAACATATGCTATTATAAAGAAGTAGATAATATTACACGGACTGCAATCTGAAGCCTACCAAATTGCTAGACTGTGCGCTTATAGGGGCATGTGCGGTAATTAGGTCGAATACAGTACTTGTTATCCATAATCACTAGAAGTGCCTCATTGAGAAACTACTAGTGAGTACCAACAATATATGTTTTAATGGAGAAATAAGAAAAAAATATTTATCTGTGTACAACTATCAAATCCCTTTTACCCAGAGATGCTTTATGGCTACTGGTCATCACTGGTTCTATTTGGAGACTGAATAAGTACCAAATAAAAATGCTGGTTTGATTTGGTAACTTTTTAATCTGATTTCAAACCTGATTTCACTGGAAAATGAAAATTCTCAAAGCCTCCCCACCATCCCTCTTTTTTTTTCTTGTTGTTTTTGTCCATCCCATGAGTCGGGGTGAAGAATTAGAACTTAGATTATATGAACACCAGTCTTTAGGAGGATCCACTCTTTTAAATTAATGACGGTCTGGTGTTTTACATCCCTTTAAACACTATTTAAGTAATATCAGGATGATGGAAGGGTGATAATGAAAGGTTCTGTGCAATGTAGTGCCATACAGTTATGAGCTGAATTCTACCTTCAGGAAGATTCGTACCTGAGACCTCATGATCCAAAATTTGGAGCACTAACCATAGCTCTTGATAAGGCGCTTTTTTCCACCAAAAGGTATCCATATTTTTCTTATTTCTTGACAAAAGCATATGTTGTGGGTACTCATTAGAAGCGCCTCACCAAGGTGCTTCTAATGAGTACCCACAACATATTTTTTTGTCGAGTAATAAGAAAACGTAACCTGATACCCACTCTTATCTAGACCTATGACTAACTGCTTGGAACAAAGACACTTCCCAGCCTTCCAGAAAGCAGTAGCATAAACTTTGCAGATTTTCTCCGGCTTTTCACAAACTTCTCCATGAAAATAAAATAACACATATTCAGGTTCATTACAGAGTCAATTTATTATACTTTACCTAGGGCTGTGGAATTACCATACCGGACTTGTCCAACTTGACCCATTTCCCTGAGGACAAGTAAGAAATAACAATTTACTTTTCCTGGGAAAAGGACTTCATAGCTCTAGTTATGAAGACTATCCAAATTATGAGATAGATATTTTTTCATATTTCCCCCAAAAAAACATATGTTATTGGTACTCATTAGAAGTGCCTGAGGCACTTCTAATGAGTACCCACAACATACGTTTTCTTCTAGAAATCAGAAAAATGCCAACTTTCGGGCAAGTAAATTTTGACTGGAAAAGTAGATTTTGACCGTTTACTTGTCTGTGGACAAGTAATGAAATTTGATATTTCCACAACCCTGATTTACCTGTCTAAGACACTTGTAACCATAGTAACCATCATTACATAAACATTCCATTTTCCCAGGTGCTTTTAATACACAATGACTGTTGTTATTAGGACATGTAACTGAAAAAGGAATGTTAACCTTTACCACTCTCTGGGCTAATTAAGATGACAAATTGACGATATTTTTTTTCAAGAAAAGAGGAGTTGGTACAAATATTGGATACCAATTGCATGAAATGTCAAAACCTGTTTTCTGGGAAAAATAAGAAAAAATATTTCAATATGTCATCTGCTGAAAATCTGACCCAGAGTGCTAAGCCAGATGAAAATCTGACCCAGAGTGCTAAGCAGTAAGTTATCTTGCATGCTTTAGATAAAATTGAACTGTAAACTAGATATGTGTCCAAAGTACACAAATGTTCTGCCCTCCGGATCCCTTGCCAAACCACAGGGCATGACCAAGGGGCAACCTGAGCACAGAACTGAAGGCTTTGATCTTGGTAAGTGGCATACCAAATTTCTATTTCCTAGCATAAAAGCTACCCGTTATGACCTCCAAGAGAAACGCAGATGTAAATGTCAATGTAAATTTGAATGTAACCTTAACCCTTGTCCTGCTGAATAAATTAATAAGCCACGCCTACTTCTAATTACTGCTATAAATTTACATACTTAATGGCAAACAGTGCAGAGCCAGATCAGTTGGCTTCTGAAGAAGCCAACTGATCTGGATCTACACTGTTTCCAACTGATCTGGATCTACACTGTTTGCAAAGGCAGGGTATATCCAGGTTCAGCAGGACAAGGGTTAAACATTTATTAGACTAGTTATGAACGTGACATACCCACATACGGACATAACATCACAGCAAAACGCTATAGGCCCACTGCTGCCTTTGGCAGGTGAGGGCATGAAAATGAGAAATGCATTTTGTTTTCTCAGAAAAAGGGATTCATGTTCCCTTCAAATCATCTAGAAGACAGGAATTGGTTTAATGACATTTTCAGTAGGTTTTCATGCCATACAGGTTTGTATAGCTTAAAGCAAGCAAACAAACAGGATCCAGGTTACAAAAAAAAGCATCTGACATTCATTTATCTGTACTTTGGAGACAATCTGAATAAAATACCAAGTCTTATTAGCTGTGAGAAGTAAGGAAAATCGTGATGATTTAGCCTAAAAGAAAACAATTTGAATAAATGTTGAGCTTTATAAATTAAAAAAATAAGAAAACTATCACTAATTTTCACCTGATGATATATAGTCGAACCATAATAGCTCCAACACTGATGGTTCTTTTACAACGGCTGATTCAGTCATTTTTGCATCCCTAAAAAATTCTTCCGACAGCTCAAGAAAACAATTATTTCAGGAAATTTTCTTATTTTATCATGAAATTGTATGTTGTGTATACTCAATGGAACTGCCTTACCAACACAATTAGTACACTCAACATACCATTATTGTATGAAAGATAAAAAAAAAATTCTCTAAATTAATAACCCCCATTGGCTCAAACTACCCATGTCTCCAACAAGTTTCCATGGTCCCAAAGATGTTTGAGCCATTGAGGTTCGACTGTAGTGTAGTAAAGCTTAAAATATAGTATGCAAGTTCACTTGACAGCCCAGGGATGCATCTCCTTTAATAGGAGAATTTTGATCTGCACGAACACTGCTGCTCAGGCATGTCTGCCAAAATCTTTAAGGTGAATGGACGCCCTTGGTAGATATTCTGCCATTTTTAACAAGGGAGACAACTTCTGTAACTTCCTGTTGGCTAACGCATACATCAATTCTGAAAAGGGTCCACTCTAAAAGGGAAGAATTTGCTCCCAGCGGGAGCAAATTCTTTCCTTTAAGAGTGAACCCTTTTTAGAAGAGAGCAAAATCAATTATGACAGAGTTGTCCTCCTTGAAAGTGTACCAATTCCCCTTATTTAAGATAATTTGGGCCACAACATCAGAAAACTTCCTTGGGACATGGCCCCTAGCAAAAATTCAAATCAGTGTGCACATTTGCACAGTCTGATCTGAATCTTACCTGGAATTATTCTGAATGGCCAAGTACGCAAAGATTCTTCATGCAGACAACGAAGACTGATCAGACTACGAGGATGCGCTGGCTGATTTGAGTCGTCATTGGATGCACATGTCAGAAGGTATGTTTTCTCACGTTGAAGCTTATATGATACTGTAATGGACTCAACTTACTGTTATGATCAATACATAAATTTATCTCTGTATGACATATCACAGAATTTTTAGTCCTATCAGAAGAAGCCCATGAATGATTGCCCCCTGGACAGTCACTACTGGAAGGTAGAGACCTGTAAATACAAAGAGCAAATTGTAAATGTCCAGCCCTTCAATAACTAGAGGCCCCTAGGGCAAAAATCGCTCACCTGGACCAATTTGCTCAATTGCCATCTTAAAGTTCCCTCAGTTCGGCCTCGGTGGCTCAGTTGGATGCGCAGTCCAACTGGAGACCAGGAGGTCACGGGTTCATGAAATATTTTCTACGGTCATTCTCTCCCTTCCGCTGATTCAAGAAGAGCAGTTGTCAGTTTCTGGCGAAAGAATGTGCACAATACTGGTTAACCGCTTAGAGGACTAAGCCTGCCCAGTAAACGTGTGTTTAGGTAAACTGACCGCGCTCGACATGACCCCATTGGGTTGACTGGGCCGTAGAACCTCAACACGAACAAAGTTCCCTCAGAACAATTTTTAGCTATTTTTTATCTCCAAGTCACACTGATACTTCCTGTCAAGCATTAAGCCAATTAGCCTTTGGGTTCAGAAGAAGGTCAAAAATAGATTTTCATGATTGTTGCTGTGGCAGCCATCTTTGATTTCCAATCTGAACAATTGAAGCTAATTTTGATCTACAAATCATCACAATCCCTTCTACGAAGTTTCCAGTCAATTGGACTCAGTTCCAGAGTTGAAGTTCAAAACAGATTTTCAAGATGGCGGTCATATGGCAGCCAACATTATTTCTGATAAAAACAATTTCAGCTATTTTTAATCAACAAGCCTCCTTGATACTTTCTTCGAGTCAATTCAGGAGAAGAACTTCAAAATAGATTTTCAAATGATGGACATCTTGGATTTTTGGATCAGAACAATTTTAGCAATTTTTTATTTACGTCGCCACGGTACTTCCTACCAAGTTTCGAGTCAGTTGGCCTTTTGGTTAAGATGTTGAAACCAAATTTTCACAATTGTGCCTATGGCAGCCATTTTCAATTCTGCATCGGAATGATTTTCAATTTTTTTTATCTACAGGTTGCCCTGGTATTTTCTACAAAGTTTCGAGTCAGTAAGCCTTTGGGTTCGGGAGAAGTACAAATGTAGTTCAAAATAGACTTTTAACATGGCAGATGTAGCAGCCATCTTGGATTTCTGATTGGAACAATTTTAGCAATTTTTAATTAGCAAGTACTTCTTACTAAGTTTCGAGCCAATTGTTTCAGGAGAAGTTTAAAATAGATTTTCAAAATGGCAGCTATCTTGGATTTCCGACTGGAACAATTTTAGCTATTTTTGATCTACAAGTCACCTTGGTATTTCCTAGCAAGTTTCTAGTCAATTGGCCTTTCAGTTCAGGATAAGAAGTTCAAAATAGATTTTCAAGATGGCCATTTTAGATTTCCAATCAGAATGATCTCAGCTATTTTGGATTTACAAGTAAAAACAACCTGATACTTCCTACCAAGTTTTAAGTCAACTAACTGGCCTTTCGGTTCTAGCCAAGAAATTCAAAATAGAATTTTGAGATGGAGGCCATGGTGGCCAGCTTGGATTTTGGATCTGAACTATTTTAGTTCTTTTTGATCTCCAGTACAAGTGGCCCAATATTTCCTAGCAACTTCAGTCAGCTGACCTTTTGGTTCAAGAGAAGTTCAAAATAGATTTTCAAGATGGCGGCAATGGTGGCCACCTTGGATTTAAGATCTGAATGATTTTAGCTATTTTTTATCTACAAGTCACACCCTATTGCTTCCTACCAAGTTTCAAGTCAGTTGGCCTTTCGGTTCAAAAGAAGCAAAAAATGGATTTTCAAGATGGCTGCCATGGTGGCCATCTTGGATTTCTGATCGGAATGATTTTAGCTATTTTTGATCTACAAGTCACCCCAATGCTTCCTACCAAGTTTCAAGTCAATTGGCCTATTGGTTCAGGAGAAGAAGCGAAAAATAGATTTTCAAGAAGGCCGCTATGGTGGCCATCCTGTATTCCCAACTGGAACAAATTTAGCTATTTTAGATCTGCAAGTTACCCAAATGCTTCCTATCAAGTTTCAAAACAAATGGCCTTTCAGTTCAGGAGAAGAAGCAAAAAATAGATTTTCAAAATGGCCACCATGATGGCCATCTTGAATTTCCGACTGGAATGATTTTAGCTATTTTTTTCTACAAGTCACCCTGATGCTTCCTATAAAGTTTCAAGTCAACTGTCCTTTCGGTTCAGGAGAAGAATCAAAAAACAGATTTTCAAGATGGCTGCCATAGCGGTCACCTTGGATTTCCGATTGGAATGATTCTAGCTATGGCGACCATCTTGGATTTCGGATTGGAACCATTTTAGCTTTTTTTGATCTACAAGTCACCCAGATGCTTCCTACCAAGTTTCAAGTCAATCATCCTTTCGGTTCAGGAGAAGAAGCGAAAAATAGATTTTCAGGATGGCCGACTTGGTGGCCATCTTCAATTTCTGATTGGAACAATTTTAACTGTTTTTTGATCTACAAGTCACTTCATACCAAGTTTCAAGTTGATTGGCCTTTCGGCCAGAATCAGAATAATTTTACTGTTTCTCAGTAAGTATTGCTCCTACAGCCAGTGATACTTAGTACATGCAAACATGCCTATATAATTTTGACCCCCATAAACCCCACTTTCATATAATAAAACTGGGGTTTACAGGGGTATACATTATTTTTCTTATTTCTGCTCAAAAACATAGATTGTGGGTACTCGTTAGAACCACCTCACCCAGGCAATTCTAATAAGCACCAACAAACTATGTTTTGAGCAGAAATAAGAAAAATATCAGAATTTTTATCTGAACATTTTCATTTTTTGGTGCTAAAATTCTCAATATATTTGAATAGGCGTGTTTTCGTAATGGTTTGCTATATATTGATCAATCGCTGGTAATTCTTGTTTACAATGCATGTAATTATTGTTGTTGATTATTTCCCTGCGCTGCACATGCAGAGTTGTGCAGTTTTCCTGGAAATTGCAAGCTCATGGTACCATTTTTAGAACATGGTACACTTCAACCTCTTTATAACACGGTTTGTTATAACATGGTTTTGGATATAACACGATTCAAAGATGGATCCCAAAAATGTATAGATTATATTGAAAAATGACCATAAACTAACACGGTTTATGCTATGGACCTCAACAATAGTGTTATAAAGACGTTGTGGTGTACTTGTTTCACTGAATATTTGGTATGAAATTGGAAACAAGGTAACAGCTGATGCAATATTTAGTGACGGGTCACTTCAGCAGTTCCAGTGATACTGGGTTTATTTGTACTTTCAGTTTTGTTATTTTGGCATCATATCACACATTTCTACTAACTGAGGAACCAAAAAAACAAATCTACATTTTTGTACCACCCAGAAGTTGGAAAACTTTTGGATTCTGCAAGTGAATGAACCCTCATCTTCCAAAATGAGTTGTCTGTCAAAATCTTTCAACAATTTCTATTTGAATTAAGTATAGGTCTTGAATGATTTATTATGTGTTTTGAAAATTTTGAATTTTAAATGTGTTAAATGTCAGTGACCTGTTTTGACTTCTTTCAAATCAGTTTCCCAATTTGGTAGATTTATGCACTATTTCTTCTCAAAATCGGCGGTCCTTGGCCCCAGGTTCAGAACGGTAGGAAAATCCCTGCTTGTGGGTACTCACTGTTATCTCCTCAGGGAAAAAAACAAGGTTATTCCACTGAGTGATCTATAACATATGTTTTGATGCAAAAATAACAAAACCCTATCCTCCTTATACTCCCCATTTCCAGCTATGTATGTATAAGGTATGCCTCTTATCTGACGGTCTGTAAAAGCACTTACAAATATTGCAGATTTGTCAAGCCATCAAAATCTTCTGTTTGTAACACTAAATCAGTGTTGTTTTCTAACATTCTGTAACAGGAAACAAAACATTCATAGGAAATATTTCATTATAGCAATATAGGTGAACACTGCATGAAATTGAATAAACACTTAGCATGCTGGGTAAAAAATTCAGCAGATGACAATTTGTAACATTTTTCTTATTTTTCCCATAAAATAGGCTTTGACATTTCATGCAAATTGCCTATCATAGGAGACAATCTGCAAAAAATGTCAAAGCCTACTAAATGGGGAAAATAAGAAAAATATCAATTTGTCATTTGCTGAATTTGTCCAGAGAGTGGTAAAGGATGGTCCAGGCTTTGGAGACTAATATCAGACAATGAAAGGCAAATTTCAGGTTCTTGATAAGACACATTTTTTTCAGCCAAAAATTGCTTATATTTTTCTTATCTCTGCATGAAACATATACTGTTGGTACTCATTACCAGGGCACTCTAATGAGTTGTGGAAATTGTTCGGCATGGATTGAAGGCAGATTTTTAACTAGTTCTTATTTTTCAAAGTTTCTGAAATTTTCACAATACATGTACATGTATTTTTATGAAACCTCAATGATTAAAAATCATTGGAAAAAGACAAAACTATTTTCTTACATTGAAACTGGAATGACAAACCATTCATTATAACATACAGTCAATGATAAAAGGGTTTTGCTTTAAAATAAAATGCCAAGGAAACAAAAAAAAGTTCCATGGGAGCCATCTTCAAGTTCCGATCACAACATTTTTTTAGCTATTTCTTATCTAAAAGTCACCTTGATACTTCCAATGAAGTTTAGAGTCAATTGGCCTTTTGGTTCCGGAGAAAAAGTTCAAAAAGATTTTGAAAATGGCAGTTATGGTAACCATCTTGGATTTTAGATCAGAACAATTCTAGCTATTTTTGATCAATGAGTTACCCCAATACTTCCTATCAAAACAGGTCCACTTCTCCAGGGCAGGAAAATCTGTAGAAAATAGAGGAAAACCCCTATACCCCCTCAATAATGTTATTTCTGAGCATTTCACATCAAATCCACAACATTTTGTTTTTGGAAAAATGGAACAAAAAGTGGAATTCCTCTGAAAAGAGAAAGAATCACATCCCTGTATCAAGTTTTGAGTCAATTGGCTTTCCATTCAGAAGAAGTTTAAAACAGATTTTTAAGATGGCAATTGTGGTGGCCATCTTGGATTTCTGATCAGAACTTAGCTATTTTTGATCTACAAGTCACCAAAATACTTCCTACAAAGTCTTAAGTCAATTGGCATTTCAGTTCAAAAGATGTTAAAAATAGATTTTCACAATGGTGGCCGTGGTGACCATCTTAGATTTCTGACTGGACCGATTTTAGCTCTTTTCGATCTACAAGTCACCCAAATACTTCCTACCAAGTTTCCAGTCAATTGGCAATTCCCTTAAAAAAAAAAGTTCAAAATAGAGTTTCAAGATGATGGCTATCTTGGATTACCAATTGAAATAATTTGAGTTACATTGTATTTTAACCTACAAGATGCTCCAATACTTCCTACCAAGTTTCATATCAGTTGCCTTTCAGTTCTTGGGAAGACATTCAAAATCCATTTTCAAGATGTCTTCTGTGGCGTCCGACTTTTATTTCTGATCCAAAGACTTTAGCTATTTTTGATCTGCAAGTCACCCAAATATTTTCTACCAATTTTCAAGTCAACTGGCCTGTCTGTTCAGGAAAAGTTTAAAATAGACTTTCAAGGTGGTGGCTATGGTGTTTGCAGCTAAGGCTGGCACGATTAATCAGATAATCAATTAATTAATTGATAAATTCCACAAAAATGATTACCGTTACTGATTTGCTAATAATCGATTATTTGATTTCTGTGTCTGTTACCATATTTATCATAAGGATTTGGAAACCTCAACTGTTTACCATACATGCTCTAAAACTTGAACAAGTATGATTTACTACCCAATATTGTGTCTAAAAGTAGGTGGATAAGTGGCAAACAGTGTAGAATCTGATGAGACTCTACATTGGCGTCTCATCTGGGTCTACACTGTTTGCTCAGGCCTGTCGGTCCGAATACATGCGGTAAAGTATAACATGGTAAGAGTCATGCTCCGACAGTAAGCCAGAAAGGTAAGATTATGATCAAATCTTTACTGATTACTAATCGATTATCGATCAAAACGGCAGGACTGATAATTGATTATCCTTTTAGCCCTGAACAGCCAGCCCTAGTGGTGGCCATCTTAGATTCAAATGCAACAATTTCAGCTATTCTTGATCTACAAGTTTTGAGTCAATTGACCTTTCTGTTCAGGACAAGAAGTTCAAAATAGGTTTTCAAGACGGCGGCAGTGGCAGCCATTTAGCTTTCCAATCCGAACGATTTTCGCTACTTTTGATCTACAAGTTGCCTCCATACTTCCTATCAAGTTTCATGTCAATTAGTCTTTCCATTCATGAGAAGTTCAAAATAGATTTTCAAGATGGCCACGTGGCGACCACCTTTGACTTCCAATTGGAATAATTTTAGCTATTTTTGATCTGTAAGTCACCCTGATACTTCTAACCAAGTTTCAAGTCAACTGGACTTTAGTTTCAGAAGCAGACGTTCAAAATAAACTTTCAAGATGGCTGCCATCTTGAATTTCCGATAGGAAAAAATTTAGTTATTTTTGATCTGATACTTCCTACCAAGCTTCAAGTCAACTGGTCTTTCTGTTCAAGAGTAAAAGCTCAAATTAGATTTACATGGCCGCCATCTTGAAATTTTGATTGGAAAGATTTTAGCTATTTATGATTTACAAGTCACAACTATACTTCCTACCAAGTTTCAAGTCAACTGTCCTTTCAGTTCAGGAGAAGAAGTTCAAAATAGATTTTTTCTATTTCTAACTCTGTCTGCCATCTTGTTCATCGGAGCAAAACCATTTAAGCTATTGGTAGAGAAACACCTAGGCAACATTCTTGTTTGTTTGTGTTGAGGTTTTACAGCCCAATGGGGACATGTCGAGCGCGGTCAGTTTACCTAACCACGCATTTACTGGACAGGCTTAGTCCTCTAAGCGGTTAACCAGTATTGTGCATGTTCTTTCGCCAGAAACTGACCCTTCTTGAATCAGCGGAAGGGACAGAATGACCGTAGAAAATATTTCATGATCAATCTCCACGAAAGGATGTTGCCAACCTCGGCGGGGGTTGAACCTGCGACCTCCTGATCTCCAGTTCGACGGCGCATCCAACTGAGCCACTAAGGCCAGCTACATTCCTGTTTAGTTCAATTGAAATTGGCCTAGGGTTGTAGGAGGAGTAGCCATTTAAAGCAAATTGTTGACTTTGCATGACACACGACGGGCACTGACCAATCACAATAGCTCACCTTGAGCACTTCGTACTCAGGTGAGCTACAAAGAGATGTGGAGAGCACAATAGATACCACTCTATCCACAAGATCAGTATTTGCAAAAATACTTACAATTCCTGCAGTGAAGTGAGACCACCAAGTTGTCCTGTTATTGTCTTCAGGTCACAGTTACTCCAGTCTAAACTAAAAATACAACAGAAATTGAACCCACTAAATAAGCACACAAGTGAAAATGTACAGTTTTCCCCTAAAAAGCTACAGGAGGGTGCATGTTGCACTCTGCTCCTTCCTGACCTTTTTCCCCCTTCTTTTTCTTACATGTATACCAAATGTGAATTCATGCATAAAAGCTGTTTTAGAATGCATGTACCCTGCCCATCAACACATTCACCCTACTCATTTTATCATGTACCATGTTCTTTCAGTCTTGAGTGTGGGGGGACTCATGGCATTGGCATTGATCAACAAGCTCCTTTGTGCAGTACCAGCTACAGTGTTATCTGCTAATCCCTTACCCAATAACTTTCTGATCTACAGAAGACTTACTAAATAATTTATTAATCTGCAAAAAACTAATGCAATAATTAAACTAGTGAAGCCTAGGACAAATAATTTATTGACCTGCTCCATAGCTCCAGATAAGAGAGAGTATCCAGATAATATTTATCTTCTTTCTGTATGTGATGTGGGTACTCATTAGAAGCCCCTTCCCAAGGGGCTTCTTATGAGTACCCACTACCCACATCATATGTTTTCGTGCAGTAATAACAAAAATATCAATACTTCTCAGTGGAAAAAAGCCCTTTATCTGACGCTATGCTGCTCAATTCTTACCCAATTATTTCTGGACCTGTTGAAGTCTTGTTAATACAGCATGAAAGATTAAGAGACACTGTAGATGTTGAATTTAATGACTGGCAATACTGGAACACATGACTACTTTTCTTCAACTCTGGACACTTACTACATGTCTGAAAATACAAAACATTTGAGATCATCAAAACTTTGCTTGCTGAGTAAAATTTCAGCAGACGACATTTTGCATTACATGCTTTATATTGTTTATATTATATTTTACCTAGCAACCTAGTATTATATCATAACAGATATGACACACTATGTAAATTGTCTCCGAAGAGACAATTTGTATAAAGTGTCAAGTCCTATTTTCTAGGAAAAATAAGAAAAAAATTCATTAGTTTGTAGTCTGCTGAATTTGCCCATAGCATAGAAAGTATTGAAACCTGACACCCTTAGCAAGTTTGTAGCCATTTCACACAAACATATATAGGATTGAAATAGTCCAGGAAGGGGCAGTATGCTATGTCAATTATGTGCAATCCCTTCAATAGCCACTGCTGGAAACAAATATGTGGCTGCATGTTTTAACCCTTCTCTTGCTGAACACTACATGCCCTCAGGCCTGTCTTAGCAAACAGTGTAGATCTGTATTTGCACTGTTTGTCATTAAGTATGTGAATTTCTATCAAAAACCCGGATCAAGTAATCTGACTGGCTGGAAATTAGAAGTGGGCGTGGCATCTTAATTTATTCAGCATAACAAGTGTCAAGGAGAGAGTGATTATTTGGGCCGTGCCATGCCAAAATATATGTTAAACTATACGCGGACGGCAAAGGCCCAGATTAGACTGCGAGTCTCCACAGTCTGATCAGGACCTTCACTGTCCACTTATAGAATCATTGGGTACTGTAGAACATAACAAAGTTCCTGATCAGACTATAAAGCTCTGCTAGTTGATCTGGATCTTTACTGTTTGCAAAAGGTAAACTATACTCCCATTATAGCAGTGTAACACAAAGAGAGATATGACTGACCCCAATGACAGTTTGACATAAATGACTCTTCAGGATGATGATCAATGGGAGATAGGTAACAGATACTCGCCTCACTATAGCTCTAGTTAAGGCGCTTTTTTCAATCCAAAAGTATTGATATTTTTCTTATTTCTCCACGAAAACATATGTTGTGGTACTCATTAGAAGCGCCTCGCCAAGGCACTTTTAATGAGTACCCACAACATATGTTTCGTGGAGAAAGAAGAAAAATATTAACCTGATACCCACTTTTATCTAGGCCTATGCAGGCTCACTATTCTACAAACAAGCAAATTTAGAGTATTTATGTTCCCTGTCTTTTAAAAATCCTTTGAAAATAATGGGGTCAAAAAAGTACCTATTATCTATGCACTCTGACAGTATTTGAGTGCAACAAAACTGTTCAAAATAATAAGAGAATTATACCAAAAGCACATCTGCAGAAAATGACAAAAATACCTGCAAAGTTTCAAAAAGATCAGCCTTGGGCTGCAAGAGGAGTTGCACACACAGATTACCCACTATCATACAACGAGACTTTTATAACACAAAAAATGACTAAATTGTGTTATTAGTATTTGTGGTGTAAATTTTTTGGCTCCACTAAAATGTTTTGTTACCTTTTTTAGGGAGGTGGTGTAGGGTTGGAAGAGGAAAGATTGTATATCAGTATAACTGCTCTATCTTCTATAACCGAAAAGATTTTTTGATTGGAGAAAAGGAAGTGTTTCTGGGAAGGGAACAGTATCCCTAGACCAGGTGTCTCCGGGTAATGTCTGTACCGAACCTAGAAACAATCCATGCAGGGCTATCTCTGGGTACAGCAGTACATAAAAATGCTTTTATAACTTCTGAGGCAGAAGTGCTTCTGAAGAGCACAGAAAAATGAATATTCATTTTTTAAACTTAAGTTATAAAAGCATTTTTACTGTGGGTTTCCAGGTATGGTACCATACCCAGAGACCCTGGAAGACAGAAACACTTCCTTTGTGATTTATTATTCTTTTCTTTAGATATCTTCATTTTCTTTTATAACATAATTGCACATAACTTGTTCACAGAGTTGTGCTTTGTCCTCCACAAAGGTTAACAAGAGCTGTCGTAGGACAGCGCAGCTCGCCTGCTGGGTACATTTTATATTGTAACATTTTTATCATTAAGCCATATAATATAGGTCACACTGACCTAGATGTATTTGTATGTAAATCATTTTGTCACATAGATATAATAATCCGGGTATGACAATTCTCCATGAAATAGTAATTAAAATAAAAGGCAAAAATCACTGAACCATGAAATATAGGTCACAATGGCCTAGATATAGTAAGTGGTCATTCATTGGGTCACATGGAACTAATATCCCAGGTGTGACATTTATCCAACAAATAGTATTCAAGATATAAGGCAAAATCACTGAACCATGAAATATAGGTCACACCAACAGAGATATATTTTGACGTCAATAATCGGGTCACAAGGAACTAATATCCCAGGTGTGACATTTATCCAACAAATAGTATTCAAGATATAAGGCAAAATCACTGAACCATGAAATATAGGTCACAATGACCTAGATATAGTAAGTGGTCATTCATTGGGTCACATGGAAGTAATATCCCAGGTGTGACATTTATCCAACAAATAGTATTCAAGATATAAGGCAAAATCACTGAACCATGAAATATAGGTCACAATGACCTAGATATAGTAAGTGGTCATTCATTGGGTCACATGGAAGTAATATCCCAGGTGTGACATTTATCCAACAAATAGTATTCAAGATATAAGGCAAAATCACTGAACCATGAAATATAGGTCACACCAACAGAGATATATTTTGACGTCAATAATCGGGTCACAAGGAACTAATATCCCAGGTGTGACATTTATCCAACAAATAGTATTCAAGATATAAGGCAAAATCACTGAACCATGAAATATAGGTCACAATGACCTAGATATAGTAAGTGGTCATTCATTGGGTCACATGGAAGTAATATCCCAAGTGTGACATTTATCCAACAAATAGTATTCAAAATATAAGGCAAAATCACTGAACCATGAAATATAGGTCACAATGACCTAGATATAGTAAGTGGTCATTCATTGGGTCACATGGAACTAATATCCCAGGTGTGACATTTATCCAACAAATAGTATTCAAGATATAAGGCAAAATCACTGAACCATGAAATATAGGTCACACCAACAGAGATATATTTTGACGTCAATAATCATGTCACAAGGAACTAATATCCCAGGTGTGACATTTATCCAACAAATAGTATTCAAGATATAAGGCAAAATCACTGAACCATGAAATATAGGTCACAATGACCTAGATATAGTAAGTGGTCATTCATTGGGTCACATGGAAGTAATATCCCAGGTGTGACATTTATCCAACAAATAGTATTCAAGATATAAGGCAAAATCACTGAACCATGAAATATAGGTCACACCAACAGAGATATATTTTGACGTCAATAATCGGGTCACAAGGAACTAATATCCCAGGTGTGACATTTATCCAACAAATAGTATTCAAGATATAAGGCAAAATCACTGAACCATGAAATATAGGTCACAATGACCTAGATATAGTAAGTGGTCATTCATTGGGTCACATGGAAGTAATATCCCAGGTGTGACATTTATCCAACAAATAGTATTCAAGATATAAGGCAAAATCACTGAATCATGAAATATAGGTCACAATGACCTAGATATAGTAAGTGGTCATTCATTGGGTCACATGGAAGTAATATCCCAGGTGTGACATTTATCCAACAAATAGTATTCAAGATATAAGGCAAAATCACTGAATCATGAAATATAGGTCACAATGACCTAGATATAGTAAGTGGTCATTCATTGGGTCACATGGAAGTAATATCCCAGGTGTGACATTTATCCAACAAATAGTATTCAAGATGCAAAATCACTGGACAGTGAAATCTAGGTGAGCTGGACCGTAAAATGTAGGTCACCATGACCTTCACTCTCTTACACTTAAACCGATGTCACATAGTTAGCTGATGTATAACCAGTTGTGTCTATAACCTGTATGCATATAAGATTTTACAAATGTGTCCAAGATTTTGACCCCTAGCCCCACTCCAAGGCCCACCCTGAGGTATGAACCCAGGGGTATGTTCTTTTGGAATCTCAGAAGACTCCTCCAGGTACCCAAATTCTAAATATGAATGCTCTATGAGGAGTGAAAGTCAAGATATAAGAATTTGAAAAACTTTAACACAGTATTACAAAGGTGTCCTAGATTCTGACCCCTAGCCCCACCCAGGGGCATGAACCCAGGGGTTTATTCTCTTGGAATCTCAGAGGACCCTCCAAGGTACCTAAGTTCCAAATTTGATGCCTCTGTGAGGAGTGACTGTTGAGATATAAGCATTTGAAAAACTTTAACACAGTGTGACGGGAACGGGAACGCAAACGCAAACGCAAACGACCGGGGTGACTACAATAGCTCTCCTTGTACTTCGTACAGGCGAGCTAAAAAGTATCAGAAGATAGAGAAGTATTAGAAGATAGTGTCTGTCTATCCACTGGCCTTCTCTCTTTTTTCTTCCGTCTATGTTGAATATATAGATATGGAAAGACAAAATCATGGGAAAAAAAATGCCTCCTCTTGCACAGAATAAGGCTGAAATACATGACAATCGCAAACAACATGAACAAACCAAGAGGATGTGCAACAACAACAAAAATCAAACGGAACAGTTAATAGCAGAACTGTTTGGGTGGTGATGGGGCAAAGAGTTATACTTTGTTTGATAGGAGCCAAACAATGCCCTTAATGCACCAGTCATATGAAACTCCAGCCCCTACAGGACAGAGGATAGCGGGGCTTAAGTGCAGTGATTAGACTTCCAATGAGTCCTGGCAGTGCCGTAGATGCCCAGGGTATAAACTTCCCACCAAAACACTCTGCATACATACAGAGCCACATCAACCTCAAACTTCAGTTTTCTAATAACCTGGCTCATACTGTCAATGATACTTTACCTTTGAATTTAGCTGTATCATGTAAACCAGACCTTTTACCAGGAAAAAGACACAGGATGATTTTAACAACAGAGAGCAGACTGTTCCAGAAAACAGACAGGCCCTGGGGTGGAGGGGCTTTTAGCAGGGATTTTACCATAAATTTATCCCTAAGGTGCAGGGAGTTTAGCAGGACTTTAAAAATGGAACAGTTAAAAGCTACGCTATTCCCCGGCCCCATATAGGGGTATAGGGCTAGACTACAAATGACTGGTGAATAACTCTGGTTCAGTTCAAGCTTTACAAGACTGTTTGGTCTGTACAAACTTTCCTAACTCAGTTTGACCCAAGTCTGATGCTGTAGAAATCACTCATTGACTTTTCTGGCCCCTACTGCAAGAACTGACATTTACAAGGGTTCAATCTTTCCTCAAACCATTAGAGCTAGGGACCAGTTTCACATATCAAAGGTCCTGGTGGATGAATGTCATTGGATGTATCACTAGTAAAAATTCTGATTCTGACTGAACATAGATGGATGGATGGATATTTTGTTTCGAGACGCTCAACCCTAAAAGAGCATATAGTGTCTAATAATTTTTATATTATATGATGAGTTTATTTAATTTGAAATTAAAAATATATATAAAATTGACATGTTCATTTTAAAAAGATAACAGTATTAATGGTTATAATTTATTATCTCATAGTAGCCTGAATTCCCAACATTCAGCATGAAATATCTCGCGATGTAGATGATCTACATGCATGCAAATGTGATAAATCAGTTATACCATGGTTGTGCGCACGTACGTGCGATAATGCACTCGCTCACGCTCGTGCATTTTCGCATCGTACATGCGCACAAACCATGGTATAACTAAGACTTAAAAAGTCTGATTTCTTTAAAAAAGTTGATTATTTTGTTAGTTGGTATATCATTAAAAAGATCCTTTAGTTTTTATATTAAAATATTTTTTGCGAATATAATTAAATTCTGTACAAGTAATAAGAAAATGTTTGACTGTAAAAGGTTCGTTACAAGGAATGCAGAATAGAGCTTGTTCATTTTTTAATATGTAAGAATGAGTAATTCTAGTGTGTCCAATTCTACATCTGGTGATTTTCGTTTGTTCTTTTCTGCAGTAATTAGAGAATGCACATTTGCTGTTAAAATTTGGTTTTATTTCATTCAGTTTATTTTGAGTTTGCTTTTCCCAAACAGATTGACATTTGTTGGTAATGTATTGATGGATGTTGGATTCAAAATTGGAGTAAGGAATTTTAAAATTTGTTACCACTAAGGATAATGCAGATTTAGCTTCTAAATCAGCTGATTCCTTTCCACGAATACTAATGTGGCTGGGAAGCCAACAAAATTTAATTTCTTTTGAAATTGAAAGGTTATAATATTTTTTTAAGAATTTGCTGAATTAATGGGTTCTTATGGTGTAAATCTTTAAGAGATTTTAATACAGAAAGAGAATCTGAATAAATGATGAATTGTTTTTCAGACTGATCTCTGATATGATAAAGTGCAATATCAATTGCTTTGGCTTCAGTTGTAAAAATGGAGCTATAACAGTCTTCGAGAAACTCTAGGAAGAGTTGCAGGACAGCTGTCAGACAGTCTAAAAAATTTTGCAGGACAGAAAAAAAAATTGCCGGACAGAAAAAAAAATGTGGCGTTTTGACCGTCAAAAATTTGGTGCATTGTTACTGACCCAGTATAAACTACATGTAGAAGTATGCTACATACACTGTCTATATAGTATATGCTCCAGATTTCTTGGGTGTAAAGAAATTAAGAAGTGAGAAAAGAAAGAAGCATGTTTTAAAACTTCCAACTGATGGTATTATAAGAATCCGGCTTTTGCCCGGAGAAGGCTATAATCCAACATATGTCTGGAGGAAGGTTGTTATATTCCTACAAGTCTTTCAAAATCTGTTTGAATAATTACACTCATTCTAGAGCTACTGTATGGAAAGTTTTGTATCATGTCCTCCTTGCAAAATATGGGTCAGAATCACCACCACACAGGTCAATTACACTGATATAGATCACCATTAAAATGCATAAAAAAGCACCCTGTTTTGTCTGAAAAATAACAAATCTAGCTCCATCTTCCAATCCGGAAACTGCTACAACAGCTGTCAAACATTGCCAGTAATACAAAATTGTCGCCCTTGATTCGGCCCTTTACGATTCACAAGCGTGTTTGGCCATACTGATTGGCAACCTGTCTATTTTTTACAAGCAGCGAAAATCAGTTAATAGAGTCTACTGTACTTTAGAAAACAAAACAAACGCAGCAGTTCTAAAACAGAAGATTAGAAAAAAAAAGTTTTGAGAATAATTTCATCATATATAGAGAGCCTACAACAGATATAGCAAATAGCAATGTTACATAGCCACACGTAACAAACTTGGAGTGCTATTGGCATTGCTAATGGCAAACTATCTCGTAAATTGTGTTGTCCACTCCATTTTGGTGCGGTGTGCTCCATTTTGGTGCGGTGTGCTCCATTTTGGTGCGGTGTGCTCTGCGGTGTGCTCCATTTTGGCTCTGTTGTCATTCTGTCATTCTGTTGTTATTCTGTTGTTCTGTTGTTTTTTTCAAAATATATTTCCAACAGAAAAAAATGACGAAAACAAGTCTTTCTCCGGAGGAAGTAGAACAAATAAAACAATCCAAGGGAAAGTTGTCTGCAGCAGAGGTGCAGAGAAGATACAATATTGGTTGGGGGAGACTACAAAAATTGTGGAATGGTGCAAACCAAGAACCTGTCACACGTGATGTGCCTACCACAAAACAAGATATTGCACAGAAAGAAGAACTGCAAAGAGAAATAGAGCGTGTGACACAAGTGCAAACACCACAAAGAGAAATTGTAGTGGAAGATTTCTTTGCAAGACTTGGACAAATAGAGACAAAGTTGGAGAGACAAACAGAACTGCTGCACAATATATTGGATTCATTGGATGCTGTGTCAGACATAGAGTCAGGCACCCAATCTATATTGGAACAAGAAAATAGGGAATCCTACACATTGCAGGACATTGGAAGAAGCATACAGGAATACATAGAGTACACAAAGACTATTGTGTACAGTGCTGTTTTTGGGTTTGCTGCGTGGGTATTGTTTCGTAAAACATGGAAACAAATAGACGAAAGAACATCTGCACCAACAACAGCTGCACCAACAACAGCTGTTGTTGCACCAACAACAGCTGCACCAACAACACCTGCACCAACAACACCTGCTCCTACAAAAACTTTGTGGGGGAAAAAAAAGAAACCGGATGTATTTGTAATGGAATAGTATCCTATGTTGCAGTATGTGCAACAATGTAGAACAATCTATCTTTCTTTTTTTGTGGTGTTGTTTTTTCTATGCCAACTCTGCAAACAATTGGTTGCAGAAGATTCTGTAGTTCTCCTATGCGTTCTACTTCTTTTTCTAGGAAGTGCCCATGTACAGGAACAACTATATCTGTTGTAGGCTCTCTATTTTCATCTATTGGTACAAGAAACAGTATTGTCTTTGTCTTCTTCCGGAAAACAATAGTGGTATATTCCTTGCATATGTATTGTCCTTGTGCAAGATCTATACATTTGACACAATCTTTTAGAAGGTATGTGCCTGGTACTTTGCGCATTGTTTCCCTTGCAGTTGGCCGTTTTTCTTCCAATTCCTTTTCCAATGCTAGTTCCCGGAGAGATGGCAGTTCTGCAGGAATAGGGGCATCTACTATTTGTATAGGATACCATACTCTTTCACTTTGCCCTTCTGGAATAAACGACAATGGTGGTTCTACCAGTATGTCAAGCCCAACCCTTGTGCCTTCTTCGCTGGTTTGCCAACCATTGTTTTTTGACCTGTTGTCGTCTCCCATTGGATAGAATCTTTTGTAGTACTCCCTAGGAAACCAATATGTCACACGTTTGTACCTGTCTACTTTTTTTTCTACACTGCCAATTTCTTCTAGTACTCTCCGTAATCCATTGTTTGTCCATATAGTTCTTGGTGTGCCTCCTTCTTTTTCTGCAACAACTACTTTGCAATATCCTTTGTCTTTTGGCATCCTGTATCCAAGCACACTCCAAATTTGGTCCCCAGATAGTGTAGATATTTTTTCTGTTCCTGTATTTTCTAGAGAATATTCTACTGTCCAATACACATGGTTTGACCTACACCTATCTTTGCGGTTTTGTTCTACATGTTTTTGCATATCTGCAAGTTCTTGCTTGCGTCGTTCTTGGTTTTGTATATGTTCCTCTTGGTATTTCTCTAGGCTGTTCCATGCTTCGTGTTTCCACTCTTCTGCAGTTTGCTCTTCTAGTAGATACATTTGTCTTTCTGCACGCTTTCTTGTAGAAAGCAGAGATACCTTTCTATTTGCAGCAATGCTTGGTACTTCCTGCAAAGTGCAGGTTGGTTGCTCTACACCAATTGCATGACATTTCTTTTTTCTCCATTCCCACTCCACAGTTGGTGCTGGTGGTAGAAGTTCACTTGGATCTATTGCGTTTGGATGTAGTTGTGCTGGTCTTCTACTTGCACAAAGAATTGTTTTGGAGTCCTTTGTGTAGCACTGTAGATTGGTCAGTTGTATGCTTTTTTCCAGTTCCAGTATCTCTGTATGGAATATTGGGCAATTGCGGAATCCGAAATCTCCCATTGCCCACTGGATTGCTCTATTCCATCTCTTGTCACAATCTACTGTATTCTTTGTTGGAGAAATACGTACACCTGCCAACCTTCCTGTTTTTGTGTGTGCATACCAACAAACGTAGATTGTAGAATTGGGGCGGTCTGCTAGAACAAAGCATCTGTCCAAGTGTTTTGCAATATTCTCCCAGTGTCTCTTTGCTGGCTGTTCTACAAATAGGTGTGTGCCTCTTGGAGAAACCGTTTTCAGTGTGTAATCCACAAGACTGTCTGCTGTTTCTGGTGTCCTATCTGTACATGCATACAAAGATATTTCTATTCTGGTGCAGCCTCTAGATTGTACATCTGGATGCAAGAATGTTTTTCGTAGTCTCTCGTTTGTACAGTCAACATAGTCTGCAAGGTGCCCACCAAAATGTTCTCGCACTTCACCTGCTTCGAAGTTGGAAACTATTTTGTTGTACACTTTTGTGCGCATTGTATATCCATCGCATGTTTCTATCCATGTGCAAACGTGATTTCCAACACTACTTGTATTGTCTAGTATAGTAGGAGGCGCTTCTTCTAGAATTGTTTCTGTATATGTCCCTTCCTCTCGGAATTCTTGTTTGTGCGTCAGATATTCCACTAGTTTTTTTCTATCTAGTGTGCCAGAGAAATCTCTTGTATAGTCTATAGAATAGATACCATATCCTTGTGCTTGGAGCCTTTCTTCTAGTGTAGGGAGTATATCGTGTAGTTTTTGTATGTCTATTTCAGATACATCCATTTTTGCAACAAACAAGGCATGTATATCATTTGTGTTGCCGTTGCCAATTCTTTTTTGCACAACAATCTGTTTCTTTCTCTATTCTTGCTATTGTAGACCGTATGATGCTTGTTCCTATCTTTGTTCTAGCGGATATTGTTTGTATGATGGCTATAGGTATGTGTTTCCCATCTACAAGGTCTCGTACAGCACACGAGATTCTAGATACTACTATTTGTGCAGATCCCCCTTCTCCAGATGTACAAAGTGTTTTTCCTCTAGAAACCACAACCTCTTTGTTGTCCAAATACCCAAATACATATAGATCGTCTACAAATGTTGGTAGGCCTTCTAGTTTTTGCAGAGAAGTAGGACTGTTGTTGTCTGCAAGGTAGTCTACTTTGGATATATCCGGTATAAGATTGCTCTCATATGCGTTTTCTAGGAGAATATGTGTTGCTACAGATTTGCTGGAGCGTAGCCCCATTTGTGCGTATGTTGCTGAGATTTGTTCCATTATCATTTGTCGTTATTTTATCTTTGAGTAACATTTGTTTAAAATAATTTTTAGACTACTATAGCTGCACAGAGAGGCTGTGGGAAAGAGGCACAAAAAAGTAGCTGAAAAGAGGTAGAACTGGACAATTTTTGCGCTCTACTAAATTAAATAAATATTTAATATAGTTTAAAAATAATGGCGTGCGCATTTCAAAAAGTTTGTAGCGATGACATTTGCCCCAGGAAGCCTGTAAAAAATTCCAAATATTGTGCAATACACAAGTTTTTAATGAAAAATGATAATGTGAAAGCTTGTTTACGCTGCGGAAAGAGAACATACTCTAAACTGCAGATTTGTAAAAGGTGTGATAGTGATAATTTAAAGGCCAAAATTACATATTATATGGTTATTAAACCGTACAGAACGGAATGTAAACGGTTAAGAGATATAGATGTATAGTAAATTTCATTTTTTGCCGCATATAAAAATTTTTGCCGTAGGAAAACATGGACATTAGCCGCATAATCCGCCTGCAGGCCTTGTGGAAATTTTTCTTTTTTTCTGGCTATGGAAGATTGGCTCTGTGGGGGCTATGGAGGCTAGGCAAGGGCAAAAAATTTTTTGCCGCAGAATCCCCAGTTTCCATATATATAAAGCTCCTAGAGCTAGACGTGTGGTGATTGGCAGGACTGTCAGCCCGGTTAGCTCAGTTGGTAGAGCACCTGACTTGCAAGCTCCTAAACCTTGATGAAGAATAGTGTCCAAAGATTTCAAATAAGATTCTCTGGCAGATCCATAAACTTTTGATCCGTAATCCAATTTAGATCGAATTAAAGATCTATAAAGATTTAAAAGAACTGTACGATCTCCTCCCCTGACTGAAAATAGATGACTCTCAGAAATGGTTGCAGCTAACCAGTGCTAATAGGTGGCATCTATTTCAATCATTAGCGTGAAGTATGGCTGCCATTTTACGGCTGATTCTTTCCATAAGTAAAACTATTACAAATAGTTATCAAAAGCACCTCTTGATCGCTTGAACTAGATGTAAAGCAGAGGACAAAGCTGAATATTAACGAAGAAAGCATTTTCTCAGCCAATATTACTTCCCGCAAAATTTTACACCGGAACCGGAAGTCAATTTTACTTCCTGATTACGCGGACCTCTGGTGGCGGGCTCTATAGCAACTGTAATCTATTGTGAAGCTTTGTGAAACGGACATTTTCATTGGTTGCATTAACGGATTTGATCCAATCGAAATACTCCATATACATTACCTCGGTCAGGGTGTTTAGATAGCAACGACGTTGACAGTGAACAAGAGTTGTCCAGGTATGTTTTTACAGACAACAAGGTTATTTGATTGAGAAAAAAGTAACTTGTTTTGAAAACACTTAAGTAATTGTCTTGCTCACATTTTCAAGGGTAAGTCTGCTTTATTTTCTAGTTTGTAATGGGGATCCCTTTAATTTCTCACCAGGTCAATTAACATGTCCATGTGTCTCTGGTTCAGCCATGGCTGCTGCTGATTTGACTAGATAATCATGATAATCGTACTTCGGTATCCATTGAAGAATCCAGACTGATATATTTTACTGGGAATGTGATTGTTATTTTTGTGTTTAACTAAATAATATGAAATGTTCCATGTGTTCTGAGAAAAAAAAAACCAACAAAAAAAAATGTCTGGTGAATGACAGCATCGACTACTGCAAACACCACTGAAAATTGGCCCGGATGCACTTTACCGGGCACTATTATTCCTCTGATTTCATAGTTACATTTAGTTGAGGGCTGCTGCCCCCAAAACCCCTGCAACATATCATCCGGATTATATGTTCCAATCGTACACAATTCAATAAGGAAATATTGATGCAAACCCACACATATAACCTAGTCAAAATTAGTAGTGCCCAGGAAAGTGCATTCTAGCCCTGAAATCTTTCATTGGTCTAGCATAATTACTTATAGTCTAGTATGATGCATGCTCTGCACCATTTCAGTTTTGTACTACTTGTCAGCAGTCCCATATTTTTGATGCATTCTCTAGCAGCTGCAGCAGGGATCTTATAAATCCACAAACTTATTGATATGGTCTGCAATCTAGCTAACATGGGTGATTACTTTTTCTTTCTTTTTATTCAATAAGCATTGCAAGGACATCATATATAGGCATATTAGATTGTATTCAGCCTACACATGATGTATCAATTTATTAGCAGTTTTTATACAATACCAGTGTTTCACGTTCGATTAATCTACCAAATCTAACATTCCTACATAGAACACGATGTTGGACCTCAATCCTAGATGTTTGATAATGTTGTTTTGGGCATAATCCGCTGTTTTTATGAATAAACATGATGAAATTCTGAGCTAAAATGCAGCCATCTTCCCTCGTTACATCTTTATATTGTTGTTGATATTTTCTGCCTTGAATAGGCACACCTCTTTTTGAGTCAAGGAAGAGGGTAACAAGAATTGAAGAGTATCCCTACCTGACCTTTTTTTATTGCTGTTGTAATGCAAAATGAATGTGGAGATACTCATTGTTTTATTATTATTATTTAACATGTTTACGGTCACTTCAGTACAAATAACGGCACTTTATTTTGCTGATGTTTACACTCAAATAAAAATAAGCTAACAGTGTGTAGAGCATCCAAAAGACTCACATTCTTCCTTGGGGTGCCACTATTGGAGGAATTCTTAGTAAGAAGAAAGATTGACCCTTCTGCTAGGAGGTACAAATACAAATAGTCAGTCACACACAGTGAGTCAATGACATAAATAAAATTGTCAGCTAGAAAAAAATGCCCCCCCCCCCCCTCCAAAGAGCAAATGAAAGTGTATGTGTGGTTGTATTTTGACAAGCTAGAAACCTCACCCCACCGATCAGTTGAAGAATACTTTTATGTCATCTATATAGTAGGGGAAAATGGTGCTGTGCACACTGACACTGCTTTCTGTACTTTCTGAAACTATCAAATGATACATCGAATATTGATCATTTTTTATGGATACACATATTGTATCAAAATTTTTAATTGATATGCAGCCATACCAGGTATTCTCACACAGTGAAATTCTGATTTATAAATCATCTCTCTGAATATTCAGATGAATATGAAAGTGCTGTGCATTCTTTTCCCTGGCCGTGTCAGATAGAATGCATGAAGTTGTTGTAGAGTCCCTAAACTATGACATTTTCAAGGTTTCCATTAATTTAGGAATAGGTGTTTATCTGTACTTTATTACATTCAATATAAAAATATTCTTCTCTCACAATACCTTTGACCATATTCTCTTTGAGGCAAGGTTAGAAAGAGTTATTAAAATTAAAACTGAATGTTTTGCAGTCAAAATGGCTACAGTAGAACGCAGCTCAGGTCGCTTTCAACCACCTGATTGGTTTACTAACAACTATACTATCTCTACAAATGCTGAAAGACAGCGTGACGCTTCTCATCAAACAAGACAAGAAAGTAGATTCCTTAGAAATGAAACAGATAATCAAACAAAATGGGACCAACATTCCAACAATGTCAGGCTAGCTGATCGTGTAGATGTTATTAGAAAATGGAAAGAAATCTTAGAGAAGACCCTCGCAGATATAGACAAAGAGATAGCAGATTTATCTGAAGCTAAGGAACATACAGAACAGGCTCTGGAAGCAAAGAATCTACCTACAGATGTTGCTATTGAATGTCTAACTATGAGGGAAGGAAGACAAAGTATTGATGTGGTACAAGATGAGCCTGAGAATCAGTTACATAAGGTAGGTCACTTCAGGGCCAATTCTTTTTTTTGACAGTACTCACATACTTGTGTATTTGAATGCAGACTACTGTCCTTTTGACATCACTTGGAAAGATGTTTTTGCTTTAAAAGCGTTTTATTTTAAATAAAAAATATTTTGTTCTGATTGACCATATCTTATCAGAAACCATTTGTCTTTTCTGTTTCTGTGGTTTGTTCTGTTTACCCTAAAATTACATTTACAGCCAAAAAACCACCTGACCTATGCAATTTTTATAGTAAATTGATTTTATTTCATTTTTTGTCTAGGAAAATATTTTTTAGTTTTTTTTTTGTTGAATTTGATTTATGGATGTTTCACAATAATATTGTGAAAATTTCATGGGAAAAAGTGAAAATACTTGATTTTTAAAAACAAAAACAAATGACTGGAATAAAACTTTTGTGTATAGATAATTACCACAGATGGCTTTGCATTAAATCGATAGTGACAAAAGTTTGCAAATTTACTTCATCTATGTAAGCTTTCTGTCAGATGTCAAAAGCACATTAGAAAATATACTGCATGTTTACCCAAAATATTACTTTACATGAACTGGATCCCATCACGAAAACATACCTATATAATTTTAACCCCCTTAAACCCCACTTTTATACAGTAAAACTGGGGTTTACAGGGGTATACATTATTTTTCTTATTTCTGCTCAAAAACATAGATTGTGGGGACTCGTTAGAACTGCCTCGCCGAGGCGGTTCTAACGAGTACCCACAATCTATGTTTTGAGCAGAAATATGAAAAATATCAGAATTTTTTATCTGAAAATTTTCAGTTTTGGGAGATGAAATTTTCTATATATTTTAATAGGCATGTTTTCGTAATGTTATCATACTTGTTGTATCATAATGCATTCCACATCTACCGGTAGGATGTAATTTAAATGCAGGCCTTTAGGTAAACTACTGATTGCTTTTAAGTCACTGTGAATGAAATTGGCTCATGACAGGTCAACAACGGTGTTATACTGTATTTTTATAGCCTGCCACACGATAGTAGTGGGGTATTATGGTATCACTTTGGCTGCCCGTGTGTCCATCCATCTGTCTGTCCTATGTCTGTCTGTCCGTATTTTTGTTTCCAGACGATAACTTTAGTAAATGTCAATGGATTTTCACCAAACTCAGTGAGTGCATTGATATCGTGGAGATCTGGTTTGTGATTGTTAATGGGCAAATTTGGTCAATTTTTGCAGAGTTATCTGCCTACAATACATCCTTATTTTCATTTCTGGATGATAACTTTAGTAAATATCAATGGGTTCTCACCAAATTTGGTGTATGCATCAATATTGTGGAGATCTGGTTTGGGATTGATGATGGGCAAATTTCATCATTTTTTGACAGTTATCTGCCCGCAACAAGTCCGTATTTTCATTTCTGGATGAAAACTTTAGTAAATGTCAGTGGATTTTCACCAAACTTGGTATGTGCATTGATATTGTTGAGGTCTGCTTTGGGATTTCTAATAGGCAAATTTTGTCCATTTTGACAGTCATCTGCCCGCAATACATCCATATTTTACTTTCAGGACAATAACTTGAGTAAATCTCAACAGATTTTCACCAAATTTGATATGTGCATTGATATTGTGGAGATCTGCTTTGGGATAGCTGAATGGCAAATTTCGTCAATTTTTGACAGAGTTATCTCTCAGCGACATGATAATGGCGGGGTATTATCGTTTCACGCTTTATTTTTGATGGCATTACTCATAGCTATAGATAAGGGTTGTTTTTTTTTCAGCTGAAAATTCTTATTTCTCCACATAAATATATGTTGTGGGTACTTATTAGAAGAGCCTCATAAAGATGCTTCCATTGAGTACCCATTGAGGTGAGGTTTTATGGCCGTCAACCTAATAGGGTCATGTCGAACTGGTCAGCTTACCTAACCACACTTTTTCTTGGGTAGGCTTAGTCCTCTAAGCAGTTAACTAGTATTTATGTACATATATTCTCTTGCAAGAAACTGGCAACTGTCCTTCTTGAATCAGCGGAATAGAGAAAATGACCGTAGAAAATATTTCATGATCAATCCACCAAAAAATACTGCCGGACCCGGTCGGGTCCAGGACATTTTTCTTGGAGAAATAAGAAAAACATAATGTGGAAACCCAAGCTATATAACCTGAAGCTATGATTACTGGTCAGGTGATGTTGGTATTATTATTTTGTTTATTACAGTAATATTTGTTTGAAAAATAAAATAAGATACATACAAGCTCCAGATAAGGTACTTTTTCTTCAAACCAACAGAATTGATAGTTTTCATATTACTCTATGAAAAAGTGTATTACAAGTACTCATTAGAAGCACCTCTGCATAAAAACATATCTTGTAGGTAATCATTAGACTCACCTTGTTGAGGTGCTTCTAATGAGTACCCACAACACATATTTTTATGGAGAACTAAGAAAAAACTGTTTCAAAATTTACCACCAAATATGCCACATTAACCTCTGCTGAATATATATGGTATGATGGTATGTCAGAAATCAAAATCTGGAATTGTGTATCTGGATCAGCTTTAGAGTAAGGTTTCTGCTTCATACTTAGTTCCAGTTAAGGCACTTTTTTTTTCAACCAAAAAGTGTGGATTCCATGAAAATATAATTTTGTGGTACTCATTAGAAGCATCTAATTGAGGTGTTTCTGATGAGTACCCACAACATATGTTTTCATGGAGAAATAAGAAATATGATGTGGATACGCCCACTTATCTGGAACTATGTTCATACATCTGGGCCCAGTTGTTAGAAACTAACGATGTCGTTAGTTAACGATTCATCAAAATTTACTTCGAATGATACGCAAATATGCTGAAATGTTTTGCTGAAAAAATGTGAGTAGCTTTTGCAGTGCAAAAGCTACTCACATTTTTTCAGCAAAAAATATCAGAATATTGTATATTGAATCCGCTAAAACATTTAACGAAATGACCCTTAACGAGCTCGTTAAGCTAACGACGCTTTGAACAACTGGGCCCTGATGAATTGAGACATGAGTTTTGTGTGTTGGCAGGAAGTTGAAGTTATAGATGGAATCAAGAAACTGTTGCAGCAGAGAGTTGGTGAAGCATTTGAGCAGTTATGTCTTCTTCAAGAGGCCCGTCAGCAGCTGCAGGCTGATCTACAAGACAAAAATATTGCTCTTGGAATTGATGTAGAACAGTACAATCTAACAGATAGATCACCTAACATTAGCTACAAGCCAGACTCTCTCAGAGTTCCAAAGGGGTGTGTTTTCTTACAGTTGTCTTACAGTCTGTTAACATGTACCACCCTCTGGGCTAATGCAGCAGACGGCTTATTGATTATGTTTTTGTTTTGTTTTGTTTTTTTCCAGGAAACAGGATTTGACATCTCATACAGATTTTCTCCATTGGAGATAATTTGCATGAAATATCAGAACCTAGCTGTTTTCTTGGAAAAGTAATTTTAAGAAAAAAAAAAATCACATGCAATTTGCTGAATTATCTCAGAGAGTTGTAAAGATTAAATAAATTAAATTCTAGACCTGTCAAATATTTGCAGCTGAAATACACCTTTTTTAACCCTTCTGATGATGTGAAATCCTTATTTTATTTTTTTTTTTTTTTCAAAAATTCTGAACCCAACGAAGTATTTGCATCTGAAAGATTCATTTCTGATTGTTTGTGATGATATGAAATTTCAGACCGAAAAAATATTTGCATCTGAAATGCACATTTTTGAACATTTATGATATGAAATCCTTTTTATTTTGGACTCGCCAAGTATTGGCAGAGTGACAGTGTATAGGAAATACACATTTTTGAACTTATTAATTTTGATGATATGGAATCCTTATCTTTCTAAAATTCTGGACCTAGTTACCAAGTATTTGCAAATTTTGTATGAAATGCACATTTCTGAATTTATGATGGTATGGAACCCATTTTTTCTTAATTTTTGGACCAGGCAAGTAGTTTGGTGCTTCAGAGTATTCTGATATATTTTGATTAAGGGGAATGGATACAACTACACTTTCAAGGGAAATAACTATCTCAAAAAAAGATTTACCAGTACCTCACTTCTTAGTACATGTAGTATGGGGGTAATCTTGCAGCGTGAGATTTTCTCCTGTAAGAGTATCCCCCATTATTGAAAGAGTTCATATACCAGGGCCCAGTTGTTCAAAGCGTTGTTAGCTTAACAAGCTTGTTAGTGGTGAAAATGTTAACTGTTCTAGTAAGTACAACATCTAATTCACAGGTATTTTTGCTGAAAAATGTGAGTAGCAGTAGCTTTTGCAAATGCAAAAGCTACTCACATTTTTTTCAGCAAAAATTTTAGCTTGTATGCCATATGTAATGATCAATGTTTTAACTAACAACATCATTAGTTTTGAACAACTGGGCCCAGAGAGGCAAATTCCTATCTTCAAAAGTTGTCTCCCTTGGAAAAATGGAGGTAAAATCAACGAATTTATCCATTTGCCAGAAATTGTATTCCAGAAAAAGGAGTTTCTGAGTTGACACTGAAAAATGAATTAAAATACTTATTTTTTTCAGAAGCACAACTCCACAGCAGTGGGAGGACTTCAGTCGTTACAACAAGGAGAAAGCCGAGGCAGAGATGCAGGCCTCAACTCGTCTACGTGAGGCTATCCACCACACACTCCAGCAGACCGAGAACGATTTAGAGGCCCAGAAAATTGCAACTGAATATGCCTTCAGAAGGAGAATTCACGAGTTTGAAAGAGCCAAGGATGAACTTGAGTGGCAGAAGAGTAACGTGAGTACAATAAACTTAGCAACAGCGAAAAGACTCAGCTAAAAGAGGTTCTTTATTTGACCTAGTGTGTAGATTTTTCAAAATTACAGAAAAAAAAAACAAAAAGCTTTAATAACAATATCTGTTGAATAGGGCACACTTAAAAGAAAGATCAGCAGAGGACACCATGAAAGGATTATTTAATGGTGTGTATGGAATTTTTTTTTCTGGTTTTCTTCATAAAAACATATGTTGGTGGTACTCATTTGAACTGTCAGTCACATCTATTGAAATGTAAACATATGAACATCTCATCACGAAAACACGCCTATATAATTTTGACCCCCTTAAACCCCACTTTTATATAGTAAAACTGGGGTTTACAGGGGTATACACTATTTTTCTTATTTTTGCTCAAAAACATAGATTGTGGGTACTTGTTAGAACCACCTCGCCAAGGCGGTTCTAACGAGTACACACAATCTATGTTTTGAGCAGAAATGTGAAAAATATCAGAGTATTTCATCCGAAAATTTTCAGTTTTTGGAGGTGAAATTTTCTATATATTTTAGGCATGTTTTCGTAATTTCACAACTTGACCATATATAGAAGAACACAATATTTTCAATAATGCCTACATCTGCTGGATTGTTACATGAATTTTCTCTTGCATGAGTGTATCGGACTGCAGATTGTGAATAAACCAAAATTTAAACAGCTAGGCAGACCAAATTCCTTCAGTCATGCAGACATGATCCAGGCTCATTCTAAATAAAACAAAAAACAAAACAAAACAAAGCCGATACTTTAAACAAGCCCACTTTACTTTTTATACGCCTGTTTGAAAAAGGGGGACGTATTGTTACAGGATCTGGCGTCTGTCCGTCTGTCTGAAAACTTTTTCGTTTCTGGGTAACTCCTCCTACAATTTACTTCCGATCAAGCTGAAACATGGTATATTGTTAGACAATGATATATTTTCAGGGTTACAGTCCACCAAATATTAGCAGAGTTATGCCCCTTTGAAAATTTCTGTAAACGTTTCGTTTCCAGTTAATTAACTCTTCCTACCATTTACATCCGATCAAGCTGAAACTTGATTTATTGTTAGACCATAATGTGGAGCAGAGCATATTTTATCAAGATTACAGTCCACTAAATATTAGCAGAGTTATGCCCCTTTGAAAATTTCTGTAAATTTTTTGTTTCCATCTAGCTCCTCCTACAGTTTACATTCGATCAAGCTGGAAGTTGATATATAATTAGACATATTTTATCAAGTTACAGTCCACTAAATATTAGCAGAGTTATGCCCCTTTGAAAATTTCTGTAAATTTTTCGTTTCTGGCTAACCTCCTACAATTTACATTCGATCAAGCTGAAACTTGATTTATAGTCAAACAATGATGTGGAGCAGTGCATTTTGTTTAGAGGTAACAGTCCACCAAATGTTAGCAGAGTTATATCCCTTTGAAAATTTCTGTAAATTTTTCATTTCCGGCTAACTCCTCCTACAGTTTACATCCGATTGAGCTGAAACTTTGTAAATAGTTACAGGATGATGTGGAGCAGTGCATATTATTTTAAGTTTACAGTACACCGAATATTGGCATTATGCCGCTTTGAAAATTTCTGTAAACTTTCGCTTCCAGCTAACTCCTCCTACAGTTTACATCCAATCAAGCTGAAACTTGATTTAGTGTGATTTATTAACTATGATGTGGAGCAACCCATATAGTTTCTAGGTTACAGTCCACAAAATATTAGCAGAGTTATGTCCCTTTGAAAATTTCTGTAAACTTTTGGTTTTTGGCTTACTCCTCCTATAGTTTACATGTAATCAAGCTGAAACCTTGTAAATAGTTACACCATGATGTGGAGCAGTTTATATTGTTTTGAAGTTACATTTCACCAAATATCAGCAGAGTTATGCCCCTTTAAAAAAATTTGGTAGTTTTTTGTTTCCATTAACTCCACTTACAGTTTACATCCAGAACACTGAATTATACAGGAGTCAGTATATATGCTACATCTTATTACTTGCCACGGGCGTATAATGTCTCCGCTTGCGGAGCTCTTGTTAGGCTTTTTAACTATCATTACTTGATAATAGTTATTTTGTTTTATTTTCCCAGTAGAGAATACATGTACCGGTATACATGTAATATTTTAAATAACTGCATAATTTACCATTAACTGCATAGAGCAGACAAAGAATATCACTACAGTCCGTCAAGTTGGGGTTTATGGACACTTGTATTTTATGGCAAACTGAAATTTGTGGAAATTCTGATCTGATTACCTCTTTACACAGATACAGTAGGAGGCTGAAACCTTATTGAGAAGTCAGCAACCATTCTCCTGGAAAACTTCATCCAAATTTATAAAGATATATTGAAAATTCAGTTAAAAAAAAAAAAAAAAAAAAAATCAACTTTAATATCTCAAGATACATGTCATTTTCAAATTTGAAATCCAGTTGCAATAAATTCTGGCTAGAAATGTACTATATTTCTCACATACTCAGAAATGTTTTTATGCCCCCACCATTTTCAATGGATGTGGGGGTGCATATAGTATCACCCCTATCTGTACATCGAGGGTTGAGCGCAAGACTGGCGTAAGTCAGATGGTTGGTTTTCCCCAAACCTAATCTCCTTACCTTGAAGGCATTATGAAGATTACAACATTTCTTTCTGTAAACAATGGAAATTTAGGTGCCATTGCTGGTATGAGCAATGGCACCTAAATTATGCATTGTTTACAAAGGGGTCCAAGTTGCCCCTAAACAAGGGTTTCAAAAATATGTTTGAGTTACAATAGTCTTGCGCTCAACCCTCGACATATGCCCATATGTGCAGTATGAAAAGTGGTTTTCATTCGATATCTTTTGAGTAGCTTTGTTTCTTGGATTCATATTCTATACACAGGTATATAATCATAAGATATAGGTCAAATTATATTTTGGGCAAAATCCACCAATTATAATGGGAGTGACGGCCTTTTTTTCAACTTCAAAAAAGGTTTCTGTTTGATATCTTTTGAAATGATTAGTGTATTGGATTCCTATTTCATACACAGGTATATAATCATGGAATATAGGTCAAGTTCGATTTAGGGTAAAATCCACCAATTATTATGGGAGTTATGGTCCTTTTTCAACTTTGAAAAATGGTTTCCTTTCAATATCTTTTAAAAAGGTTCATGTATTGAATTCATATTTTATACACAAGTATATAATCATGTCAGGTTCGATTTAGGGTAAAATCCACCAATTATATGAGTGTAATGGCCCTTTTTACATCTTCGAAAAATGTTTTCCCTTTGATATTTTTTGAAAGATTAGTGTTATTGGATTCATGATTTATATACAGGTATATAATCATAAAATATAAGTCAGGTACGAGGTAGGGTAAAATCCACCAATTATTATGGGACTTATGGCCCTTTTTCAGCGTCGAAAAATGATTTCCGTTGGATATCTTTTGAAAATATAAGTATATTGGATTCATATTTTATATTCAGGTATATAATCATAAGATATAGATCAAGTTCAATTTAGGGTAAAATCCACTAATTATTATGGGACTTATGGCCCTTTTTCAACTTCATTTTTTTGCAAAATGCTTGTTTCCAGTAGAGGATGGTGCCTGGGTGGGGTCATCTGTGTCATATTGACACAATTCTAGTTATTCCTTTGCCTTCAATACATGATCATATTATAATTACAGACTGAAGAGGAGATTGCAGAACTAGAAAAAGATATCCAGGGACTCGAAGAGGCAATACGAGCCAAGACAAACCCTATGAAACTTGCCCAGACCCGTCTGGAGAACCGCACTTATAGACCTAATGTAGAGCTGTGCCGTGATGCCCCACAGTATGGACTAACTGATGAAGTGAAACAATTAGAGGCTACAAAACGTGCTTTGGAGGAGAAACTGAGACAAGCTAAGTAAGTATAACACTCTGTTATCAGCAGGTTTAATGGCTGAGTGGCAACTGAAGGCATATTATTTATGGATTATTTTCATTCTATCTAACTATAGCAGTGACTCTCATCTTTTTCAAACCATAGCGGAGAAATAATCTTCAGAAAAATTTCTAAGTGCTCTTGGCAGGACTTGAACCACAGCATGTGAACCTTAACCAGTATGGCACCATCACCTAGCATGTCAGTTAGCTTTAGTTAGATTAAGTACTATTTGAACAATCTTTTTGGGTATGTTGTCCCAGTAGCATAATTAGTAAAGATGATGGACAAGCTAGACTATGGTGGTGCATTGGTCAGAGCTCACATGGTGTGGGTTCGACCTCCACCAGAAATACCTAAAATCATAGGGACTTTTAAGTTTTGGGACCAAGCTGTATAAAAATGCTAATAAAAAGTACATGTATTTTCATATTTTAATGTCCCACAATTTTGGACCTGAATTATAAGCTTTTTAATGGTAAGAATAAAGTACATATGTTCTTGTTCATTCTACTGTGCTTACCTACTTAAAACTTTATTTACTCTATTTCGATTATACTGAAAGCTTGAGGAACTCGTAAATACCCTCTTGAAGGCTCATAGGTTGGCATTTGAAGATCATACATAATTTACTGTCTCAGAATGTAGGTACCTAATTACTACCTTTTCAACAGTATTACTTAACCTTTACCATTCTCTGGGCAAATTCAACAATTTGATGATATTTTTCTAGTTTTTCCCAGAAAAATAATCTTTGACATTTCATACAAATCTTAAGAAGACAGTTTGCATGAAATGTCGAAACCTATTTTGTGTGAAAAAAAATTAGAAAACTATTTCAAAATGTTATCTGCTGAAATGTTCACCTAGCATGCTAAGCAGTGAATAAGAGGCTGCAATAGTTTTTTTTTTAAATAATAATAATAATGATTGTATAATAATATGGATTTACTGGGTATTCCCTAAACATTACAAAAATATACCTATTCAAATATACTGAAAATTTTACCACCAAAAAATGAAAATTTTCAGATAAAAATTCTGATATTTTTCATATTTTTGCACAAAAACATAGATTGTGGGTACTGCCTTGCTGAGGCGGTTCTAACAAGTACCCACAATCTATGTTTTTTAGCAGAAATAAGAAAAATAATGTATACCCCTGTAAACCCCAGTTTTACAATATAAAAGTGGGGTTTAAGGGGGTCAAAATTATATAGGCATGTTTTCATGATGAGCATTTAGAGTGTTGTCATAAAATTACCTTTTTGTAAACCTTGTGGTTCAACAGCTCCATAGATATTTCTCCATATGGCACTTCTAATGAGTACCCACAACATACATTTTCATGGAGAAGTAAGAAATATACTTCTCATTATGAAAACAGGCCTATTCAAATACAATGTATACTGAGAATTTTACCACCAAAAAATGAAAATTTCCAGATGAAAAATTGTAGTATTTTTCATATTTCTGCTCAAAACATAGATCGTGGGTACTTGTTAGAACTGCCTCCATGAGCAGAAATAAGAAAACTAATGTATACCCCTGTAAACCCTAGTTTTACTGTATAAAAGTGTGGTTTAAAGGGGTCAAAACTGTATAGACATGTTTTCGTGATGTGATACCTATGGCAAGCCGTTTTACTATTTATTCTATAAATCAAATATCTTATTTATTGTATCAGATATCTTATATAATATATAAGATATCTGATACATTATACCAGATATCTTATATAAATATCTTATATGTGAATTAAGATATCTTATATGGTATATAAGATATCTGATATGCTATATAAGATATCTTAATTGGCATATAAGATATCTTATATGCTATTTAAGATATCTGATATGCTATATAAGATATCTTATATAGGATATAAGATATCTTATTTACTAAAGAAGATATCTTATATGTGAAATTAAATAAGATATCTAATATGATATGGGATATAAGATATCTGATATACTAATTCAGAAATCTTATATCCTATATTAGATATCTTATATCCTATATAAGACATCTGATATTATGCATAATAAATAGTAAAACGGCTTGCCGGTTTTACTATTTATTCTATAAATCAGATATCTGATTTAACATATCAGATATCTTATATAATATATAAGATATCTGATATACTATATCAGATATCTTATATAAAATAGATATCTTATATGCTATATAAGATATCTGATATGCTATATAAGATATCTGATATGTTATATGATATCTCATATAGGATATATCTTATTTACTAAAGAAGATATCTCATTTATTCAATCAAATAAGATATCTCATTTAGTATATCAGATATCTTATTTAGTATGTTAGATATCTATATTGGTAAATAAGATATCTTATTTAAGAAATAAGATATCTTATATGGTAAATTAGATATCTTATATGCAGAAATAAATAAGATATCTCATATATTATATCAGATATCTTATATAGGATATAAGATATCTAATATAGTATATAAGATATCTGAATAAGTATATCAGATATCTTATATCCTATATTAGATATCTTATATCCTATATAAGAGATCTGATATAATATATAAGATATCTATTTTGCTTAATAAATAGTAAAATGGCTTGCCATAGATACCTCCTCTTATATAGAGGTATGGTGCACTATATTTTACTTGTGTTTTTGTTATTCTAGACATGCCCTGGATGGTCTGTACAACAATCTCCATAGAATCAATGATGACTTGGCACTGAAGAATAACTCTTTGGATCTTGATAACAAATGTATGGATGTAAGAAAGAAACTGAACTGTGGACCACAGACCTCCATGGAGAGAAACCTCACGCTCACAGGAATAGACAGAGAACCATCGAAAGTATTAGCATAATTTCCCACAGCGAATTGATTCTGGAATTGGCATTTTTTAATTAAATGTTAATGTGTTTAAAAAAATGAAAATTATAAGTATCAGTATTCAGCTTAAAAAGTGTCGATAGTTTAAGAATGTTTATTCATTACTTGATTTATTTAATGTGGTTACGTATAACAACTATATGATGACATTCAGTTGTGTTTGCAATTTAAAGGAAACAATACGATTCTATTTACCATTCTGTTGAAGATCAGCATTTTGGTACTAACTAACTTAATAGATCAGTCGTTAAGCTATCATTTCTTTTTGTTTTTGTTTTGACAGCCATTCAAATTAAAGTTGCAGGCTTCTCATGGCATGTTTGAAAGAATGACTATTATGTGATTCACTTCGGCTTAAGTTTCATGGGCATTTCTTTTCTTAAGCAACTTTTTTTTTGAGTTCTAATTTTCAGTAGAAGTTATGTATGTCACAACAAGAAATGTTGATAAAACTGAAGCCATGTATTACCAGATGTTAGTCTTTACCACACTCTGGGCATGTTCAGCAGATGACAAATTGATATAATTTTTGTTATTTTTTTTCCAGAAAATAGCTTTGACATTTCATGCAAATTGTCTCCATTGGCAACAATTTGAAGAGTTCTCCATTGGAGACAGTTTGCATGAAATGTCAAAAGCCTATTTTCTGGAACAAACATTACAAAAACATGCCTATTCAAATATATAGAAAATTTCACCTCCAAAATCTGAAAATTTTCAGATAAAAACTCTGATATTTTTCATATTTCTGCTCAAAACATAGATTGTGGGTACTCGTTAGAACTGCCTCGGCGGGGCAGTTCTAACGAGTACCTACAATCTATGTTTTTGAGCACAAATAAGAAAAATAATGTATACCCCTGTAAACGCCAGTTTTACAATATAAAAGTGGGGTTTAAGGGGTCAAAATTATATAGGCATGTTTTCCGTGATGTAAGCCATTTTTACCCAGAGTGCTAAGCATTAAGAAAATAAAATATATGTGTGTAGCAACCTAAAGCAGGAACAGAGTCTGCAATTTCATACTGCCAGTTTGTTCATACGTTTTTCTGGAGTTATTTTTCTTTTGTGTCTTTAACAGCTTCTCTGCAAAACATTGGGATCCAAAACATTGAGATCTCGGATTGATTATTTTGTACCTGTTTTACCATAAAAACACTTTTTTTGGGTTACATTAGTGCCAAATTGTGCGGTAATTCAGAGGAAACTCCAGTATATGTTTACATGCATCAATTCTTTTATTTCTAAAAAAAAAAAAAAATAGATCAAATCAAATGTTAAGCTGTAATACGGTAAATTTCCTAAAATTTCGAACACTTTATTCCATAATCTTTTGGCTTAAATTTTGCTTTTTATGCAGCAGTTTCTTTAAATATTTAGTGGAATGGCAAACAGTGTAGACCCTGATCAGACTGCTCCTTCAGGAGCAGTCTGATCAGGGTCTACACTGTTTGTATATGTCATTTTGTCAGACGGTTTAGTGTTCGAATTTTTAGGACATTTACCGTAATACAAGGATCTTATCATAAAAGAACATTAAATTATATCACTTTATGGGCTAAATCAGCAGACAACAAATTGATGACATTTTTCTTATTTTTCACAGAAAATTAGCTTTGACAGTTCATGCAAATTGTCTCCTTTTGAAAATAACCTTTGACAGTTAACAAAACAAAACAAAAAAACATATTTCAAAATGTTGTCTGCTGTAAATTTTTACCCAGCATGTGAAGCGTGAGATAAATGAACTATAATAGACTGTGATAGAATATCAACGTTTTTCAGTGCTGAAACAACAGTGTATAAATGATGCAATAGTTGTTGTAGTATGGTGGCTGTTGTGTTATGTAAATATTTCCCCTGTCCCCTTCCCCTTGTGTTTGCACTGCGTGTTCGTCTTGTACCTTTATCTCAATATATATGCTGCAAACAATTCAATATATATTCAGCTTATATGTAAAACATCTGACGTGTCTTATTGTGTGCTTCTGATTACTGTATAAATTCTTGCCTTAAAAATATTCTCCCAAAATGGTTATACAGTAAATGTCCTAAAATTTCAAGAACTTTATTCCATACTGTTTTTTGCCTAAATTTAGATCATGTCTTTGTTGTATAAATTACTTTGCAGTAGACTCTGGTCAGACTGCTCCATCTGGGTCTGCACTGTTTGCATATGCCATTTGGTCAGGAAAGTTTATGTACAAATTTTAGGACAGTTACCGTAGTCATAAAAACATATTTCTGCTGCATGCAAAACAGGACCTGCACATACGGTAATCTTGTGACATTTAACACACATTTTCATTACACGCATGCAGCTATATTCAGGTTAGAAAATTGTTATGTAAGGGAAAAATTATTGCAGCATAATTCAAGATTGCTTCTTAGTAAAAAATACCATATTTACCCTAAATATTTGGACATCTAAACTCCTTACCATACTTGTTCCAAGTTCGAACAAGTCCATTTTACTAGCTGTTGATGGGTCTAAAAACTGCTGGATGAATGGCAAACACTGTAGTGGGTAACACTGCTCAGGTCTGTCCGAATACTTACCATATTCGACCTAATTACCGCACTGTACACTTAGGTTTTTCAAAATTACTGTGAAAGTTTGTGGCAAAATATGTATGTGCCTACCAAGGTTACACTTCAAAAAGTGATCAACAAAGAACTTATTTGATGACGTTTATCTGATTTTTTCTGATTTTCTTCATAAAAGCATATGTTGTGAGTACTCATTTGAATTGCATTGACAAGACATATGCCTTTATAAAGAAGTAGACAAAATTACACTGGTTGTAATCTGAAGACCACAGAATTGCTTGACTGTGCACTTATAGGGGTATGTGTGGTAGTTAGGTTGAATATGGTAGGATAAATATGGTACCTACAGGTCATTTTTCGTCCATTTGAAATTCTTAATTACATTTATTGTTACTTCAAAGGAGAAATAAAATTGTGTAACTGTTAAACAATTTGGGTTTCTTTTTTGTGTCTCCAAACAATACACCACAACCGCTTTACAACCCTAATGCTGGGCTCTAAAAAAAAAACTATGTTAGCTAAACAGTCATGTTTTATCCAAACAAAAATATATAGATTATATAGAAAAATATCATATATATACATTTCTGTTGGGCTGCCCAACTTTAAGCTGTGTTATATCTGAAATTGCTACAATGAACCATGTTATAAAGAGGTTCCCATGTATAATATATTCTGTGGAACATGGATTTATCTCGCATTCTAATGAGTAACTTCCTATTTCTTCTATTCCCATTTTGTCTACTGGTTTTTTTCCATTTTGTGTATTCCTAAGGTCATTCCCATTTCATCTACTTTTTATTTTTCTATATAATGACCAAGATGTGGACCAAAACTATTCATTGATATAGTGATACAATATTGATAATTAAAATATTGATTAATGATTAGGATCTGAGTTTACACTGGTTAATTTGCCTGGTTGTCATGTTTTCCCTACAAAATGAATGAGGATGGGTAATAAAGGAATCAGATACACCTAAAAGGTAGAACCCAACTAACTTCTTTAAATCTGATCTGGGTATACACTGGTTGCTTTGCCTGACTGCCATGTTTTCCATACAAAATTCATAATGGAGGTTTATACCACCATACTGATCTTGAGTGGGCTGCATAGGTGTGAAAATATCCCCAGCTGACAAAATGGAAAAAAAAAAAATGTAAATAATAGTAGACAAAATGTTAATAGACGAAATGGGAATAGACAAAATGGGAAACAACTTTCTAAGGCACCTATTTAGACTGGCTCCAGTCTCCAGTGACTAGATTTTTTTTTCTGATAATCTGTTTAATAACCCACAAAAATAAAACCAAAGTAATTTCATGACTATAAAGACTGGTTATAGCCATGAAATTTTTTTGGTTTTTATTTTAGTGGATTATCAAATAGGATTATGAGAAACATATTTAGTCACCAAAGACTGGAGCCAGTCTAGCACCTATGTGCAACTGTCACAATACAGCTGCTTAGACAATAAGCCGGATGAGTGTAAATATCTATAAAGGTTGCCTTTGGAAACAAAGCACTCGTACAAGAACAAAATGAGTCTTTGTTTCATTGAGACTCTTCACATTACAGCCCAAGCCGGCACATGACGTTTATACAATGTCGGTTCAACGTCGATGCAACGTCGTGACGTTGAGGCGACGTTGTATTAATGTCCTGTGCCTGCTGGGGTAATGTTGTTTGCTATCCCAGCAGACACATGGCGTCTATACAACGTCGCCTTGACGTCGATGCAACGTCATGACGTTGCATTGACGTTGAGGCGACGTTTTATAGACGTCATGTGCCCGCTGGGATGGTACTCAGTAGTATATGTGAATACTAAAAACAGATAAGCCTTCACATCCAAGAAGTGAGGGTCTAGATAGGGGTACCAAAAATCGCAAATCATTAAAAGTTTTAGCCCTGTCAGCAATAATCGATAAAGCTATTTTCACACACAAAAAAATCAGTCTATTTTGGATTTTTTTAGCTTATTCCTTAAAGGCTCCATATTCCTCAAAAATAGGCATTTTATGAAAAAAAGGTTAAATAAACTGATATATACACATGGAAAAAAGTTAAGCATCACCCACAGTTTGATAAAACATTTTTATTTCGATTTGATAAACAATCCAGCTAAGAAGCAAAACCGAAATATTATTGAATCAGTGTATAAATGGGTATATTAAGAGTCAGGATCACAATGTTATCATTTGAAATCACGGCTTTTACTGGCTTGCAAGTCCAATTGATTTGGATGCATTTTTTTGACAAAAACTGCTTATGGTTACAAGTATGGTCCTATAGGCCACCAAAGAAATCAGATTAGAACATAAGTGTCTTCCAAAGTTAGCACTATCAAAGACAATTAATTTCAGTACCTTTGAGTCAGTATTTTATGTAACCTCCCTGAACTGCAATGGTAGCATCAAGACGCCTCCTCATACCCTGGACCAGGCGTTGTATCCGCTGCTGAGGGATTTGCTGCCATTCCCGATGCAATGCAACCTCAAGTTCAAGTAGTGTCTGCACTGGAGGAGTGATTTCACGAATTTTCTGGCCCAGAATGTCCCACAAATGTTCAAGAGGATTCAAATCAGGACTGCGAGCAGGCCACAGAAGTGTTGAAATCGCATTTTGACGCAAACATTCAATCACTGTACGTGATCTGTGAGGTCTTGCATTGTCATCCATAAACACTGGTCTTGTTAAAAGGGGATGGTCATCAAAATGGGAATTACAGCAGTTTCAAGAATGTCCGTTTGGTACTTTTGTCCAGTAAGGGTCCCTTGCACAGTAACCAGATCAAGCTTACAATCATGCGATACACATCCCCATACTATTATTGAGCCTCCATCGAAAGGAACAGTTTCCTGGATGTGCCTTTGAGAATAAGCAGTATTTCGCTGCCTCCAAACACGCACACGGCAATCCGTCATATGGAGAAGAAACCGACTTTCATCCGACCAGTGAATTTTTCTCCAAGACCGGATATTCCAGTTCCTGCGTTTCTGGCACCAGTACAAACGCGCTGTCTTCTGTCCCGGAGTAAGCATTGGCCGTCTGATAGGCCGAAGAGCACGATAACCAGAAGCCCGGAGCCTATTACGAACTGTTCTGGTTGACAATGGCCTGTTTGGCAGCCATCTTTGCTTCACAACAGTACTGGTTAAGAACGGAAATCGCCGAACAAGTCTCAGTAACGCCCCGTCTTCTCTTCGTGACGTCTTTCGGGGCCTCCCTGAGCGTGCTCTGTCTTGTACGTGATTGGTTTGCTGAAATTTATTGAGAAGGCGACAAATGACTGACTGACTATACCCAAGGCGATGGAATATTTCTCGCCCGGATAGCCCAGTGTTACTCATTCCAATAATCTGCCACCGAGTGGCGTCTGACAGTCTTCTACGAGCCATAGCACAGCACATGTACACAAGTTAGATTCAAGCACAGGTTCGCTATTAACACAAGACAAAACAGCATTATTTTCATGTGGGTACCATGAAATTCATGCTTACCACGGCTGTATTATATAGTCGTGGACGATAAAAAGTATATGTATGTATGTACGGAAGCCAAGTGTCATCGTATATCAAAATTTTAAGTGCCTATATTTTGATCAGGAAATATGGCGCTAAAAAACTGCAAGTGATGCTTAACTTTTTTCCATGTGTATATTAATAAGATCATAAAATGTGGCACCTAACAGTCTGTAAAATTTCCGTTAGTCTCCCGTTTTTGAATAGGGTAAAAAATGAAATGATTTTTTATCGTATCTCTGAATTAATGTTAACAACATTAATTCAGAGACACGATAGATAAAAAAAATTAATAATGTCATTTCAAGAACGAGAGACTAACTGAAATTTTACAATCTGTCAAATGCCACATTTTATGATTGTATAAATACCATATATCAATTTATTAAAACTTTCTTGGAAAAATAAAATGCCTATTTTTGAGGAATTTTATATATGGAGCCTTTAACTTCTACATCACAAACATCAGTAGTTATTAAACTTTTAGGCAAAAAGTCAGCAGTCAATAAAAAAATAAGGCCACTAATCTGTAGTCACTAAACCCCACCCAGACCCTCAGAAGTCCATGAGCAATGTAGAGAATGAAAAGTATATACAGAGAGCCGTAAAGACTCAAAATAATGAAAATGTTCGGGTGGTGTGACACTACTCCAGATTAGGCACTTTTTTTCAGTCAAAAGTGATATTTTTCTTATTTCTCCTCGCTGATGAGTAACCAGAATATATGTTTTATGGAGAAATAAGAAAAATAAATATGTAAACAATCGTTCTTATCTGGTGCTATGAAATCGCGCCCATCTCCAATACCGAGAGGAAGTATGAACCAATAGAACACACAACTAATGACTAGCCAAATGAGGTGATCATAAAGCTTTATAGATAGGACAGAACAAACACAAGCCACCAAACTTGATTGAATAAAGATAACTTCAACCAAGAACCACACAGCTGTACAAAGAACAAACAAGATCAGAAACACTGCCTATCAGCACTTTAAAAACACAGAATGATATAACATATTTGCATGTAATATATGAAGAGTAAAGACACAAACAAGGCGTAATGTTCATTCAGTGGTTTAACCCATTTATGCCTGGCGTCACAATAAAGGGTCATTGACAAACAGTGTAGACCTAGATCAGACGCCGCAGAACGCGGCGTCTGATCAGGGTCTCCACTGTTTGCATTAAATTCAGAAATGCCTTCAAAACATAGTGATAATAAAAACTAACCAGATACCCCCCATATAGGAAATGAACCTGTCCAAAGAGTTGAGGTAGAAGAGTTTACTCGGCATGGATGGTTTGCTATTTTGCCATTGATGCATAGCTTTAGATAAGGTAAGTCTGTCAACCAAAAGGTGTTTACATTTTATTTTTCCATGAAAAAAAATTGTGGGTGCTCATTTGAATTTGAATATTTATTTAGATACTTCTTATCTAGAACTATATACATGTTCTTATATTTTGATGATCTACAACTCTAGCTAGACTGTATGGAAAAAAAAAAAGGTAAGACAAAAAGTCCAGGGAGTGCCACAATCACAAACCACAGCCCTTCCCAGACACCAAGAGGAAGAGGAAACCGACAATTCCAAACAAGCACAAATCGATCAAACGTACGAAAAGCACTAAGATTAGCTCTCTTTTCCTCAAGCGAGGTAATCGCAATGCTAAAAGGACTGAAAAACACAAGAAAAAAATAACACAAGTAAGACATACAACAAATCGCCTCGTAGAATAAACCACAAAGCACCAAAGAGTAAGACTAACACCGGGACCACCGCCTTAGAACGGTCAGTAGAACACTATAGTTTTGCCATGTTAGTAAAAATTGGCATCAGTCAGTATAACTTGGCAAAAATTGCCATTCTTGCATCTTGCATGTTGAAGTTGCTGTGTTCTGAAAATATCATTTCAAATGTTCAAAGAGTTATGAAATGTATAAGACACAGTGCATAGAGTTAAGAGGCATACAACTGAAAATTGCGGCAAAATAAAACGTCAGAATTTTGTGTCCATAGCACATTCTGCCTAGTGGGGCCGTACAGTGGGTAATAGGATATGATTGAGAAATGTTCAATAAGTTACTTTAGAAACAAATAAATTCATATGATATTGAATTTAATTTGTATTCTCTCTCTCTCTCTCTCTCTCTCTTGATATTTTTTCCAAAATGAAAAAAAAAGTGGTGTTTTTTCTTGCATAGTGCAAACACAGGAAAAAAAATGGAAATATAAATATATAAGTGTGAAAGTTTTTATTTATACATTTATTTGTTTATTCATTTTATTATTAGAAAACTAAAAAAAAAAAAAAAAAAAAAAAAAAAAAAAAAAATAGTTTCAATCAAATTGAATTTGCAAATATTTTGTCTTGAGACTAAACAGTGTTTTATCTTGACATTAAGAGTTCACTAGGAAGGGACAACAAAGGAATACTGAATAATATTTATTAATGAAAGTAAAACATAATGGAATTATGAGAAAAAATTCTGATTTTTCCTTGCTGTTTTCTCACTTTACCTTATTTACCGAAAAGATCCAAAGTTTTTGGACAGAAATGTCTAGGCAAACTGCAGATCCAGATTAGATTGCTCTAGAAGGAGCAGTCTGATCAGGGTCTTCACTGTCGTTTTGGGTATATATATCTGTACATGGAAAACCACTCTGTTCAGTTTTGATTGATAATTACAGCATTTTTTCACCTGTCCGAATTCTTAGGACTTTTATGGTATTTCATTTTACCTAATTCATATGCTACTTTTTTATTGGTCTTTTCAAGTCTATATGATGCATACTATTGCCTTTTTGATATAAAGAGCAGTTACTGTTTTTTTTTTCTTAAAGAATAGCATTGCAAAATAAAATACGTTTCAGTATTTCAGTGATCAAGTCATCATTGAAATTAATATTCTGTTAAGAATGTCACAAAACGCACATTTTGACCCGAAGAAACTAATCCTACGGATGGAGCACTATATAATGAATCTGGTAGGAAATAATAAAAAAAAATGTATCCAAAATCTGATTATTCATTTAGATACAGTATATTGTGCAATCACACAAACTGAATTTTCTGCATTTGATAATAAATTAGTATATAGACATAAATATTTGCACTTCTCCATAAAATATGCTGTGGGTACTCATTAGAACTGCCTTGGATTTCCGATTGGAACAATTTAAGCTCATTTTGATCAACTCGTCCCCAGATACTTCCTACCAAGTTTCATGTCAATTGGCGTTTAGGTTCAGGAGAAGTAGTGCAAAATATATTTTCAAGAATGGTGACTATCTTAAAGATCCGACCGAAACGATTTTAGGTATTTTTCATCTATACTTCCTAGTAAGTATTAAGTCAATTGGCGTTTCGGTTCAGGAGAGGAGGCGCGAAATGAATTGTCAAGACGGCGGCCATGACGGCCATCTTGCATTTCCGATCGGAATGATGTTAGCAGTTTTTGACAAGTTGTCCCGATACTTCCTAACAGATTTCTAGTCAATTGGGCATTCGGATCAGGAGAAGAAACGCAAAATAGATTTTTTGCGCCCATCGTAGATTTTTGATCAGAACGATTTTAACTATTTTGATCTATGTCACGTCGATGCTTCCTATCAAGTTTCAAGTCAGTTGCCTTTTCGGTTCGGGAGACGAAGCGCAAAACAGATTTTCAAGATGGCGGCCTTGGTGGCCATCTTGGATTTCGGATCGGAACGATTTGATCTATATTTGATCTATTGGATTGTTATATCTACATTGACAATGGAAAGCTTACTACTCGGCTTTACGACAAACGGGATGACTTCAATTTTCCCATTGTTAACTTTCTATTCCTGAGCAGTAATATCCCTTCTGCACCAGCATACGGCGTTTACGTTTCACAGTTAATCTGTTATGCCAGAACCTGTTCAAATTATCAGGACTTCATGGAGCGTGGGAAAGTGCTGACTACAAAGTTGTTGAGCCAGGGGTATCAAAAAACCAAACACCTAAGAAGTTCTATGGGAGACATCATGATCTAGTCAATCCCTACAATGTGGAAGTTTCCAGAATTGTTTCTGATGTTTTTGCCAGTGACGCGCCATAAGTAGACTTCCCAAATCCCGGACATACGCTTCTACCGATATTTCATTCGTTCAGGCCTATGGGCATGGTGGGCGAAGCTTGCTTACCAAGTAATGTTTACTATCCGCGGACGCCTGGTTACACCCTTTATTCTGGGGTCAATGTCTGTTGGTCTGAACATTCTGATTCGTCATTCGTTTATGGATTTATGAGTTTGGATTACGGCTTAGGTACCATGACCGCAACTACTATAAGTCACACCGATGCTTCCTACTAAGTTTCGAGACAGTTGGCCTAGGGTGTAGGAGGAGTAGGCTTTTAAAGCAAATTATTGATGCCGCACGACGGACATTGACTGATCATAGCAGCTGACCTTGAGCACTTAGTGCCCAGATGTGCTAACAACGAGATATATTTTATGTAATAATGTGAACAAAAAAAAAAAAAAAAAAAAAAAAAAAAAACAAAAAAAAAAAAAAAAAAAAAAACAATAACAACAACATATTTTAATTTATATTTACATGGTGACAAATTTAGTGGAAATGGAAAAAGGCAATATAGACCAATTTATCTGAAGACGAGACCAGGTGTCCCAGATATGTAAGACTTTCACTCCTGTGTTCTAGAAGTGTACTCTTCTATCTTTGAACTTGAGAACATCCTTTGTTGCAAAAAGTAGTATCAGTCCAAACAAAAATAATAACTTAGCGGCAAACAATGTAGATACAGATGAGACTGTTCATTAATCATAATATAGGTCCAGAAGTGCATTGGGTTTTGCAATTCATCAGTTTCTTATGGGTGTACCCAAAGGTGAGTATGAAAATACAGTCGAACCTCGTTATCTCGAACTCGCTTATTTCGAATTACCGCTTATCTCGAAGTGAAAATGTGGTCCCTGTTTTAACATGAAACTATGACAACAGGTAACAAAAAATGTGGAAAAGAGGAGAAATTCTCCTCAGGAGCAATTTCTCCTCTTTTCCACATTATTTTATATATATATTTCTAACTCCAGGAGTCAAATTACATATTCATTTGTTAAATGTGGTTGTTCAATTTATTGTTTTCCTCACTCTCTCAACTCTGATATGTCGAAGTACGGATATCTCGAAGTGTTTCAGTGAGTCCCTTGAAATTCGAGATAACGGGAGTCGACTGTAGTTTCAAAACGATGAAAAGATTCAAACGATGTGTTCTGGTTAAAGGGGGATATTTCAACTTTTAGTATCTCTGAGAAAATGTGTCATTTGCAAAAGTTCTCGAACACCCCTTGTATATCACAAAATAATTGACAATATTCATTTAGACGTGTTATGGTAATTAGTATTTTAATACAGAAAAAAATCACTAATTGCTATTTACGATTTATGATTTATGAAATATATATATGATATATATATATCAAGTTTGTGGGAGAATAATAGGTTTTCTTGTATTTCCAATTCGTTTAATGGTCTTGCAAACAAACTGGTAGTTAAAAGGAGCGGATAAAAAGAATCTTAAATGCTTCTATAACTAATCAGGAAGTTTGAATACTTGTTGATAACTTTGAAACACTTCAAATAGCATTACACTTTGATCTAATTTTAATTTATATCATATGCTATGATAATTAATATAAATATGTCCCCAGCTTCGAAGAAGTTGGGGTGAAATGTTGGTTTGGGCCTGTCCGTCCGTACGTTAATTTGCGTACGGTCAGAGATGGTTAGAGCTAGGATCCTGAAATCTGAATAAAAAGTAAACGGACGCGTTTTTTTTCTGTTGGGGTTCTCCTTGCGGAGTTATTCTACTTGTTCCACTTAGAAATTTGGCGACAGACGGTGGGTATCTTGTGTGCCCAACTCCTCATAGAGTTTTTTTTTCCCGATCAATTTGAATCTTTGCAGGTTCTTTTGTCATGGTTAAAAATGTGAATGTGGTTTTTACATTATCGTCAATTTAATTTTGTTACTTTTTTCGACTTTAGAACTCAGCCATTTTGGGGCTTAAATACTACTAAAGTGCATTACCGTGGGTACCTTGTGTGCACAACTCCTCCTACAGTTTTAAAATTTCTGATTTTCTTTATAAAGGCATATGTTGTGGGCGCTCATTTGAATTGCATCGATAAGTCAAATGAGTACCCACAACATTTGCCTTTACAAATCAATAAAGAAAAGGACACTGGCTGAAATCTGAAGACTACGGAATTTCTTGACGGTGCGCTTATAGCGGTATGTGCGGTAATTAGATTGAATACGGTATCATATATCATCTGGGCTGCAGCATGGCATGTGAAAACATGTCTTCGAGCATATTCAGACACTGAATGCCCAGATCAGCCTGCGTATCCATGAACGGCATTCATTGTCCGCTAACAGAATCAATGGATACTATTGCGCATGAGCAATGTCAAATGTTATGAAAAAATGTGCCCTCCTGTCATCTTCAATAGGATCTTCTCCCGTACATTCCATGACCTCGTCTTACACTTCTTCGGTCCATTTGGACTTTACCTCTTTCATATTTATTATTGCCTCTCATTCCTGATTAACCTATTGGAATCCCTCGGCCCCTGAACTGCTGTGTGGGCTGTGTTATTGTAGGAAAGGGCCCAACATTCTGAGGGGTAGGGCCTGTCTGTTGTTGAGCTTTGCTACCCAAACTATTTTCTGAATCTTTGGTTTGCCTACAAAAGCAAGAATTAAATACAGTAATTAACGATCAAGGTCTAAACAATTCGTCATTCTAATAAATATTTTAAAATTTAGGCAATTAAAGTTGGAATAAAGTGTTTGATATCTTATGACATTTACCGTAACTGACAAATATTAACTCTTATCCTGCTGAATAAATTCAGATGCCACACCCATTTCCAATTTTCAGCCAATCAGATTACTTGATCCAGGTTGTTGATATAAATTCACAAACTTAATAGCAAACAGTGCAGATCCAGACTAGTTGGCTGCAAAGGCAGGGTATATCAGGGTTCAGCAGGACTAGGGTTAAACAGATCCTACCAGTGCATCCCAATCCCACCAGTGCATTCTCGGATTTTTTTTCACTCGCACATTTTGTAGGTTTTTTTTTATCTGTTACAGCTCTCCAGTATCTGATTTTGATTTGATTTCATTTAGAGTTTCACAAATCAGTCCACACTGTTTCGGTCATGTTGAGTCGGTCAGTTAACCTACTCACGCTTTTTCTGTGCAGGCTTAGCAGTTAACATATATTTTGTGCACAGACTTTTGCCAGCAACTGACAACTGCTCTTGAATCGGCGGAAATGGGAAGAATAATTGGCTCTAGAAATGAATTCATGATCAATCTCCACGGAAGTTATGTGGCTGAGCTGGGATTCAAACTTGCGACACCTGGATCTGTTGTCGGTTGTGCTACCGACTGCACAATAGAAGCTCCCGCAACTGATTTGTGAATCTGATCTGACATCTTTATTCTGCAAAGGAATTCAGCAGTGGAACAATCTCATGCCACCAACCTACAGCAAAGGCCCAGACAAGCCTATATTCATGCTTCATGGTCCTTGCTATTCATCAGTTAAGTGCTTTCAAGTGAACCCATTTTAGACTAATAAACTCCCACGCACTATATATTGGAAGAGTCCGATTTCAAATTTAGGTATGACAGGCTATGTGACTAGATATTCCTAGAGAAAAATGGCTAAACTATTTGCAACCAGAGGAAACCCTGATGAGACACTGCATTATGTAGTGTCTAATATGGGTCAGAACTGTTCCAAGTACCCTTTTGGGAGTTTCCAACAAACCGAGACTTCCATTTTCTGATCTGTAGTGTGTTCTTTGTTTCCAAGGGCAATCTTTTTGACGTTTATTCCAGACTAATAGAGTTAAACAATGTTGAGCTACAACAGCTAACACCATGACTAGACAGCTTAGTCGCTAGTCGTATCTACATAGAAATATTTTTGTAGCTGTTTTAATTTAATAACAAGACGAATATTTAGATAAGTACCGGCGCAAATTTTGTTCATGTTTACTTAGAGATATGGGACAAGGGTATACCAAAGCTTAATAAATTTTCAATGTAACCCGTAAAAAGAACAAAAATGTGATTCTTTTATGTATGCTTTTATTACGCTTTAAGAAATTTTTTGATTGAAATGAAAATAAAATAGACATATATCTGTTTATAACACAGTTTGTTATAAGCTTTTTATTTTTTTCCGGGATCGTCACTCACCGACGATATAAAAAAGATCCTTTGTGAGCTGACTGAACTCTCTACAAAGTATAAATATCCAAAGCTATATTACTTCTGCGCCGGTGAATCAAAGATGTACATGTACTTTTGAAAATAGCTAAATATAAAGCTAAAAGGTTTCTTAAAATTATCAAGAGAAAACCAGACACGTGCCTTGTGCAGATATAAATTATATAAGGGCTGATTGTCGAACAAAGCAAAAATAATTTGCTCTCCAACGTTTTCACAGTTGGGACATAAACATAAGTTTTTCTATGTTGAAAAAAATACATTATGTGGTGTCTGATCTGAGTCAGCACTGTTTGCCAAGTATCCGTTTTGGGGTTCCAGACTGAAATGAATTAAACAGTGTTGAGCAATAACAGCTAAAGTCATGACTTGACAGCTTAGTCACTGGTCATATCCACATAGAATGAGAAATATATTTGTAGCTATTTAAATTTCAGAATAAAGATGTTCATGTACCTAGGAAAATAGCTAAATATGATGCTAAAAGGTTTCTGAAAATTATCAAGAGAAAACCAGACACGTGCCTTGTGCAGATATACATTACATAAGGGCTGATTGACAAACAAAGCAAAAGTAATTTGCTTCCTTAACTTTTTCAAAGTTGGGAAATAAAAAGAAGTTCTTCTTTGGTTGAAAAATCACAGAAATTAATTATTCATATCCAAAACGGCAGAATTTAAATAACTATCATTTTATAAAATCATATTGGGAAACAAACCGCCAATATGATTTGCCAGTAGCAATAACTGTATGATAATGTACATACCCTCAGCATTAACATATAGAAAACAAACTTATCGCAGACACAGGGCCTTGGCAGAAAAATATAGCGTCGGTCAAAAAACACTTCTGCAACAAGGTATATCGGAACTAGAACTTCACGATGACTTAGTGTACAGATTAAGAAAAATTGTGGGGAAATCTAACTTTTTGGAGCAATTCAGAAAACCAATTAACCTTTATAAAAGAATTGGCTATTGGTTATTCTACTGACCGTTCTAAGGCGGTGGTCCCGGTGTTAGTCTTACGCTTTGTTGCTTTGTGGTTTATACTACGAGGCGATTTGTTTTAAGTCTTGTTAATTTGTTATTGTATTTTTTAGTCCTTGTAGCACTGGGATTACCTCGTTTGGGGAAATGAGAGGTAATGTTAGTGCTTTTTGTACGTTTGTTTGATTTGTGCTTGTTTGGTTTTATCTGTTTCCTCTTCCTCTTGGTGTCTGGAATGGGTTACCTTTCTTGTGAATGTGGCACTCTCTGGGCTTTTCTCTTACCTTTTAAGCAATCTGAAGTTATTGAAAAAAAAGGTAAGAGAAAAGTCCAGGGAGTGCTACAATCACAAACCGCAGCCCTTCCCAGACACTAAGAGGAAGAGGAGACCAACAAATCCAAACAAGCACAAGTCGAACAAACGTACGAAAAGCAGGACCAAATGTATCATTAATTTTATCTTGGCACCAGATAAAATGGATGTTAAATCAGTTTACAGGAACATCCACTGAGAATGTACTCAAAGTATGTGTGCTATTCTAGCAAAACATTTCATTTATTGCTGTAAAATGAAAAACTGTCTCCCAGATATTAGATCTTTCAAACAAAAGCTAAAAAGCTATTGTTCAGTAGAATTATATGCGAAGTCTATGTGTTCTAAGAAAAAAGTATGCAAAATCACTGCTAGGTGGTCTCTTATGAAAACAATGATTTGATTCAGAAATACAAAATGAATCTCGTCACGGAAGGAGCTGTCTTTGAAGCTGCAGACTAGGGCAGACAGAGACTAATCTGTTCAATCTCAATAGCCTTTTTTGGGGGCATGAATGATGGTAAGAGCAGCTCCTTAGTGGGCATGCTAAAATCGATTTAAGCCTTCCCCCACTCCCACCTTCCAGTAAGGTGTTAACTGACCGTTCCAATGCGATACTTCTGCTGTGATTTACTTTTTCTGTCATTGTATGCCTTTGCATGTATGTCCTGGTATTTTTTTTTTTTTATTTCGGATAGCTGTTGGACTAATTATTTGGGAAAGAAACTGTCCTTTTGGTTTCCTGCTTGTAGTGTTTTGATTGCGGTGTTGCTGCTTTAAGTGCGTCATTCTTTCCCTTTGGCGTCTTGGACGGAATGTGTTAGGTAATTGTATCGATTCCTGATCATTGCCTTCCTTTCTATTTATCTACAGCTAGTGCTATCATCTTTTCTAAAGAAAAGTCTTCACATTCAACATTATCCTCAGCACATGTGAGAATTAAGAAAACAGTAAATAAAATCTAGCAAAATATTTACGGGTATCAACTGAAAGAAAGTGTTAGGGATAACAGTAGAAAATCTGTCAAATGTGGAGCTAGGAAAAGACTAGCTAGGAATCAAAAACGTCCAATGACTGAATATACTGTTTTCTAGCTAATGGGCCGTCTCAACACAAACATTTTGGGCCCATTACCCAAATCTGAGCACACTGCGAAACTTATTTTGTGGATTCAAGATTTCTTTACATAGTTCTTGAATATTATATGTCTTGCCTGATCAGCAAAGTAATACAATAGCTAATAAAATAGTGTATAAGTTATTGTCATGCTATGGTTGATGTCTCGAATTGCATAGTGATAAAGGATCCAATTACCAACCTGAGCTTTGTTCGGGAGTCGTGCCGTTTACTAGAAATACACCAAACTAGGACTTCCGGATTTCGTCCTATAGCAAATGGCATGGTAGAACGGCTAAATAGTTCTCTTTAAAATATGACTTCAACTTATGTTAATCAGGATCAAAGGAACTGGGATCGTTGCTTACCACTGTTGATCATGCTTACCGGACATGCAGTCATGCAAGCACAGGTTACATCCCAAATATTTTGATGTTTGGACGTGAATGTATTCAAGCAATACAAGTACACGTGAGTTGTATTCCAGAGAAATACAAACAGAGAAATTACAATGAGTATGTACAATAATTAAAAGACAAGCAAGAACAAATATTAAGATTTGTACGCAAAAACTAAAAAAAATCCAGAATTTAACGAGATTATGATATACGTATCAATCAAAATAATTACAATGTTGGGGATTTAGTAAATTGCTTAGATAAAACAAAAACTGTAGAACATTGTAAGAAAATGAATCCTCAAATTTGTCAGGGACCCTTAATTGCAGAAAAAAAGTTCAGTGACCTACTTTTCAGAGAAAAACAAGGAATGAGAACGAAAATTGTGCATCATGACAGGCTAAAAAGACAACACGCAGATTAACTGCAAGATTGGTTAACACGTTAAAATCACTCTTGGCAGCCAATACCTGGTTCCAAAATGATAAGTAAGGGAAAGGTAAATTGCAAAGTACAAAAGAATTTAATGGACACAGAAAAGTTACTTCCAGCCAGCCGAAGAACAACACATTAAAAAGGACAGAATTTTACAGAAATTAATTAGAGAGAGAGAGAGAGAGAGAGAGAGAGAGAGAGAGAGAGAGTAGAAATAGAAAAAAAGATGAAACATACCATTTTCATCTTGAAAATTTTTCGTTTCTTCACCTGAACCAAAAGGCCAACTGACTTGAAACTTGGCGGGAAGCATCGGGGAGACTTGTAAATTTTAAGATGTTAAAATTGTTCCGATCAGAAATCCAAGATTGCAGCCGTGGCGGCAATCTTGAAAATCTATTTTTCGTTTTTTTTTCTCCTGAACCAAAAAACCAATTGACTTGAAACTTGATAGGAAGCATCGCAATTACTTGTAGATCAAAAATAGCTAAAATCATTCCTATCGAAGAAGATGGTAGCCGTGGTGGCCATCTATTTTTAACCGTCTTGTGAACCGAAAGGCCAATTGGCTGGAAACTTGGTAGAAAGCATCGCGGTGTCTTGTAGATCAAAAATAGCTAAATTGTTTCGATCGAAAATCAAAAGTTGGCTGACATCTTGAAAATATTTTTTTTTTTGCGTCTTCTCTTGAACCGAAAGGCCAATTGACTTGAAACTGGTAGAAAAACATTGTTCCGATTAAAACTCCAAGATGGCCGCCATCTTGAAAATCTATATTTTGACTTGAAAATTGGTAGCATCGGGGTGACTTGTACATCAAAACTAGCTAAACTTGTTCAGATCGGAAATCCAAGATGGCCGGCATGTTTAAAATCTATCTCTAGTTTCTTCTCCTGAACTGAGAGGCAAATTGACATGAAACTTGGTAGAAAACATCCGGGTGACTTGTAGATAAAAGCTAAAATTGTTCCAATGGGAAATCCAAGATAGCTACCATCTTGAAAATCCATTTTTTGCTTTTCTCCTGAAAGAAAAGGCCGATTAAGACCGTTTCGATAGGAAGCATTGGGATGACTATTAGATCAACATAGCTAAAATCATTCTGATAGAAAATCCAAGATGGCAACCATAGCTGCCATCTTCTCCTGAACCGAAGCGCCAGCTGACTCTAAACTTGGTAGGGAGAATCTGGGTGACTTGTAGACTAAAGACTGATTAAGACGGTTTCGATAGGAAACGGGGTGACTAGTAAATCAAAATAGCTAAAATCATTCTGATCGAAAATCCAAGATGGCAACCATGGCTGCCATTTAAAAAAAATATATTTTTTGCTTCTTCTCCTGAACCGAAACGCCAACCGACTCCAAACTTGGTAGGAAGAAACTGGATGACTTGTAGATAAAAAAAGAGCTAAAATTGTTCCAAGCAGAAATCCAAGCTGGCGTTATGATCGATGTCTTGAAAATCTATTCCTCCTGAACCGAAAGTCCAATTTATCTGGTAATCAGGTGAGCAATATAGGGCCATATTGGCCATCTTGTTATTTTATTTTATTTTATTTATTTATTTATACATACAATATTTTGAGAGGGTGACACTTTTAGCTATCATAGCCATTCTACTAATGGACCCTCCGTAAACATATTATTATCGAAAATAAAGAAACATAACATGCAAATATTTACAAATATACACATAAAGAACATTCTTCTATAAAGGATGCAATAAAACAAACAAACTGCAACAACTTAGTTATTCAATAAAATATAATCTAAAAGAGCATAGACTCTCATATAATTTTTGTTTTTAATTTGCATTAGAAGGATAGTTTTAAAGTTATTTCGGAAGCCTTAAGATAGTAGGAGAAAAGTGGACGTGTGATGTCTAAAAACAAGGCATTTACCGAATAACATAACGAAAAAAAAAAAAAAAAAAAAAAAAAATGAATTGAAGGGTTATAAAGGCTTAATATAGGATAATGATATTTAAATATAATGTTTCAACACTAGTTTAAACTCATTTAATGAACGTATTGTTTTTATGGACTTAGGTAATGAATTCCATAACTTTGGAGCTGAACTGGAGAAAAAAATTGACCGATCAGCGCAGTTTGTGACCTTGGAATCGACAGGAGGCCATTTTCAGATGACCTAAGCATGCGATTATGGGTGATTTTAATCGGTTTTCAAGAAGTTGCTGATATATGCTGGGGTTAGATTATTCAAAGCTTTGTAAGTGAAAATAGCCCTGTTGTAAGTTATTCGTCATTCCAGTTCTTGGAAAATAGCTGCAGACGGTGTTCTATACTCGTCTTGTAAAATGATGCGAGCAGCCCATTTCTGTAGTTTTAAAAGTCTTTCGATATTTGCGCTTAGAGTAGTTTCCTATGTATTACACCCATAGTCCAATGAAGTATATAACTTTGGTAAAATGTTTTCTGAATATCTTGCGGTACGTAAAGTGCCAGTTGCTTGAGAAGATTTTTTTTTTTTAAATCAGTGGATAGATAGTCAATGTGTGGCATCCAGATAAGCTTTTTTGTCAATAAAAGTACGCCTAAAAGTTTTTGTTTTGAAACTTTTTAATAGTTTTGTCATCTATGTTTAAAGATAGATGATGAAAATCGTTGAGTCTTCCTCTAGGTCGTACTAACATATACGTAGTTTTAATACAGTGGATTTTCATTTTACTTTGTTTGCTCCATGAATTGATGATTTCAAGATCAGTTTGTAGTTCTGTGTTGATAATATCAATGTACTGACTACTCGTATGGACAGTCATATCATCTGCAAAGAAGTCTGAACAACGATGTTTTAACATTAGAGGTAAGTCATTAATGAAAAATAAAAATTAGATTGGTCCTAATATCGTACCTTGTGGAACTCCAGATCTTATTAAGGAGAAAGAAGATGTTCCTGTACCACTATCTAAAGTTTGTTGGCGAAATTCAAGATAAGATTTAAAACACTGGATAGATGAATTGCTAAATCTATAAGCCGAAAGCTTATTGATAAAACATTATGTGGACTAAGTCAAACGCGTTTTTTAAATCAATGACTAGTGTTCCAACAATGTCTCCCTTTTCAATGCATCCCATCAATTGGTGTATCAATTTTACAAGTGTTGTTTGACAATTACTGCGTTGTCGAAGCCAGACCTGATGAGATCGTATTTATAAAGATATGCCATTTAATGTTTGTTTACATGCCTTTTGGTTTGATGGTGCATGTGTCGCAACGGTTTGAGCTCTTGGTAGCTATGGCATTGGCGTCTGTTTTGTTTTCAACAGTCTGCCTTAATAAGGGTATGTTATCATTTTGAATATTGCTATTTTCGGTTGTGGTCGATTGGCATATTTGTATGTTTTCATGATCTATACTTTTATCTTCATTATCATAGCTGTCATATATGGCATCTTGTCCATTTCAACGGGAACCTGGCTATTACTCAGCCGCATTGTCTGTAACTCTTTAAGAACAACTTCCGATAGTAATTCAGGGCCATTCGTTTTGATAGATAATGAAGAGCCTCGTGATTTGCTATCCAGCAGTTCTTGTGCTTGATTGTTCAGTGCATTTGGTACATAATGCGCTGTAACTTCCAGTTGAACTATGTTCAAATCCGGTAGAAGCTGCAGTACTCATGGCTAATTCTACTGTATGCCAGAGTAAATGCAAACCAATAGTTGAACCACGGCGGGCCAAGCCAAAGACATATCGTCAAGCCCCAACCCACTGGTTAAAGTTTTACGAAGAGGTCGTCATTGAGGCTGAAGCCCGAACCGCCGTCGTGCAATTAAAGAGTGAAGCATAGCCATCAACAATGACTGGGTTGACAACTAGGCATGCAGTCTGCCGCATTATATCCAGGCTATAGCCAATTCTTTTATAACGCTTAATAAGTTTTCTAAATTGCTCCGAAAAGTTAGCTTTACCTACGATTTTTCTAAATCTGTACACTAAGTCACCATATAATTCTGGTTCCGATATACTTTGTTGCAGAAGTGTTTTCAGACTGACGCTATATTTTTCTAATAAGGCACTGTGTCTGCGATAAAATGTCGAAAACGCCTTACGAAGTTTAAAATAACGACAGCCCTGCCTAAGAAGTTTGGCAGTACGGGCTTTATTACGGTAGTTAAAGTCATTAAGATTTGAAGAAGCTCTGGCGAATCTAATAAGTTGAGATATGTATACCCCATATGAGGTACGCCGGGTGACATCGCCATCCAGAAAAGGAAAATTGACTATATCAAAATCAAAATCGTCCCGTTTATCATAAATTTTGGTGGAAACTGTACCATTAGATATACATAGATTCAAATCCAAAAAAAGATGCCTCGGTATCGGAAGAATTTGCTCTATTTAATTGGAGTTCTGTAGGGTATATGCGGTTCACCATTTGGTCAAAGTAAATATTGTCAATATTTAATAAATCATCAAGGTATCTTGAAGTTGAATTGAAAGCCTCAATAATGTCAGTCTGATTTTCACGTGAGAGAGACTTCATGAAATCTCTCTCATAACAAATCTGCAACAAGAGGAGCACAATTAGATGATTACTTTTAACGAAAGTAATTAATTTGTCTGTTCTTAGCTTTGAATGTCCCTTCGTTACTTTTTGTTAAGCGCGGGTTCTGTTTTCTGTAGGATAAGATAAGAGCAAGGCTCAAGTTTTGATAGAAACAACTCAACCTAAGAAGGTCAGAACAACTCAACCCTAGTATTTAGCCGAACCTGCATAAGCAAGTCATTACCCCAGTGGGTTGACTGGGCCGTAAAACCTCAACACAAACAAATCTACCCAGGGCCAAAGCGGCTACCCACTCTTTTCCGATCCTGATATAAGGCATATATATATATATATATATATATATATATATATATATATATATATATATATATATATATATATATATATATATATATATATATATATATATATATATATTCAGGTTTAATCTGTACGCGACTTCTAGATTATTGGGATAGGCTCAAAATGTGTGAAATGATATTGAAGGACTGATTTGAAAAAAAAACAACAACAGAAAAACATGACCTGGGCTGGTACTGACTGTTACATAAACTAACATCTGCCAGTGTTGGTAGTCTTTTAAGCTAGTAATGTAGTTTTTGGCCATGTCATGTGGCGTATGCCGGTATACAGCAATATGTCTGTAAATAGACCTGTCATAGATCTGTCAAATTTGGCTTTTGAGACAAGTTTTCATACATGGTACACCATCTTATACGTTTTTCATGATATCAAAGAATACATATGCCAAATTATTTTTCTAAGTAAATTATTTGTTTTTTTTTTCTGTTCTTCCCATCGTAATTTAAGTGTTTTTAAAAAGCATGTTTTACTTCAAAATTCTCATTTACGTTGAGCTGTATGTTTTTTTCCAAATTACGGAGAACATTGAAGAATCATTATATATCAGCGGCTGGAGTAGAACAGTTTGATCTGTTTATGTGGACAGAAGAACACGTTCTTACACTTGGCCCAAAACTAGCACCTTCAGACTGCTCGAATGCGCATATTTATTCCATATTATTTCACAATGTATATCCTGATTATACTACGTGGTCGTATTGGCGCAAATATGTATTTAGTTTAAGACAGGTCATTACGAAAACATGCCTCTTCAAATGTACAGAAAATTTTACCTCCAAAAACATAAAATTTTCAGATAAAAAATCTGATATTTTTCATATTTCTGCTCAAAACCATAGATTGTGGGTGCTCGTTAGAACCGCCTCGGCGAGGGCGAGGCGGTTCTAACGAGTACCCACAATCTATGGTTTTGAGCAGAAATAAGAAAAATAATGCATACCCCTGTAAACCCCAGTTTTACTATATTAAAGTGGGGTTTAAAGGGGTATAAATTATATAGGCTTGTTTTCGTAATGTTAACACTTCGCGGATGCGCATATTTATTGCATATTGCGCAGATTCACATTATGCATTATGATTATTGACATGTTAAGCGTCTAGTTAGATTGTATGGGGGTATGTATTCGCTGTAATTCGGGTTTCTCAATTCCTCTATCTTGCAAAAAAAAAAAAACAAAAAAAAAAAACAAAAAAACGTAACCCTACAATCGGAAAGATACACGGTTGAGTTTTTAAAATATATATTGGGCTTTGATATTCGTTCATACAAAACCGCTATATAGCAATGCGAAACTAATTGCATTTTGGAGAAATGCATGCATTTTTCATGATACTGGTGTAGAGTTTTGCCAAGCCACTGTACCTTCTGTTAACAGGTATAGCTGGTGTATATTGATCTGTCTTGTTGACCTCTGTCCGTGAATATGCATTTCAGTAGAATTCATAGCAAAAAAGGTAAACTAAATTGGAAAAGATATTTTCTTGTCGTATAAAATTTACATGATCAGAGGACGAAACGACAGCTTGCCCTGCTGGATAAGTTTCTTGCAGTCCGCAGGCAATATACCGTATTCGATCTAATTACCGCACATACCCTTATAAGCGCACAGTCAAGAAATTCCGTAGTCTTCAGATTACAGCCAGTGTACTTTTTCTTTACTTCTTTATAAAGACATATGTTGTGGATACTCATTTGAATTGCATCGACTTGTCGATGCAATTCAAATGAGTACCCACAACATATGCCTTTATAAAGAAAAAACAAAAACAAAAAAAACCCCGCATAATCATTATCAAATACATCCTTTTCTGATCTTTTTTTATAGTGTATCCTTGGTAGATAGATGCATATTTTACCACAAATGAGTGTTCCAAGCAATTTTGAAATACCTAAGCGCACAGTGCGGTAATTAGGTCGAATACGGTAGTCCTGTTTCAATTGCACTCATCGGCGTTGGTTTGTTTAAGATGCGATTAAAGCCATTGCCAACAGACTTTGTCCTGTCGTATGACACTGTTAGGGAATAAACCCAAAGCCTCCCGATCCGAAGCGGTTGCTCTGTCAGCTGAACCATTTGGACGGCTTAGGTTTGTAAATGCACGACGGGTGTGCTAAATATCCTACCCTCGAGGATGACCATGGTATTGATCTAATTGAACCCAATATGTAGACACAATAAGAGCATCTCGCTTACATTTAGGTATTCTGGAACGAATTTTATGTTAAAGGGGGATAATGTCACCGGGTGTAGGTATATAACACATGTACTGTCTTGCGGTACATGTCGGCTTTCAGAGCGACGTGGTAGAGTTTAGGACTTTGAGTCAAGCTGACCGGGTTTGATCCAAAAATGTTATTTCACGGTCGGGAAACAAAGTCCGTTGGGGCTATCATTTGTGTATACGAGGGTCGTGCAAAAAGTTCTGTCACTAATAGGCTTCCTTGGTTTTATCCCAGGTATATTTTAAAATGCTTCACTGCACTTGAATAGTGTGTTGAATAGCTAACAATACCCGTTTATTTCGTGCAAATTGCTTTCCAACTGACCGAGTTATTTTATATTGAAATAGATGCAGTTATATACATTGACCAATTTACTTGTTACATTGGAACATGGACCAGAAGACTGAAATTCGTAGCTATATTAAATGCCGATTAGGCTTAATATAGATTTAAAGCAGATATTTAATGAATTGTGTGGTATATATGGACCTCAGACCATTTCAATGCGCATAGTTTTTAGGTGGGTTAAAGATTTTAAAGCTGGGAAATTTTTTGTTGAAGATGATACCCGTCCTGGAAGGCCTAAAACCTCTGTTACCAAGGCTAACATCGCTGCTGTAAAGATTGTGGTCGAACAGGATGCGCGATTGTCTGTCAAAGATATAGCTAGTTGTACTGGCATATCAGAAGGCAGTGTGCAAATAATTCTGCAAAAAGCGTTTGGACCTGAGAAAGGTTTGCGCTAGGTGGGTACCTCGTTTTCTCACTGAGGAGCAAAAGACACAACGCCTTAAATGTACCCGGGAACTTTTGAAAACATGCAAAGGCTGTAATATTCGGGTTATTTCTAACTTGCTAACAGGTGATGAAACCTGGGTGCACATGTTTGAGCCACAAAGAAGGGCTGATAATAAGCAATGGAAGCGATAAGATAAAAAACGCCAATGTATTGCCAAGAGAACCATAAGTTCGAAAAAGATGTTGTACGCAATTTTCTTCAATTCAAGTAGGCCAGTCGTTCAAGCGCCTTTTCCATCGGGTCATACAGTTACTGGCCGATTCTACAAGAATTCTGTACTGAAGAAAGTGAAAGAGTTTTACAATAAGAAAAGACCAAGCAAAGGATGGTCAGGAGTCCACCTTTTACATGACAATGCCTCCTCTCATAAGTGTGAGGTTTTTAAGTCTTTTTTGCTTCTGAAAAGGTGAAAATTTTAAACATCCACCTTATTCACCTGACCTGAGTCCCTGAGACTTTTTTTTTATTTCCAAGGCTTAAGAAAATGCTTTCTGGAAAGAAGTATACGGCTAGAAGTTCTTTTGGCAGCGCTATTTATCAGTGTGTCCAACAGATACCAAAAGAAGACTATTTATCTGCTTTTCGCGACTGGGTAAAAAGGTTACAAAAATGTGTTTCAGTAAAGGGGGAATACTTTGAAGGTTTGTAATAAAAATATGTTTGATAAAACGTAGCACTGAAGTAATCCGAATCCAGTAACAAAACTTTTTGCAGGACCCTCGTACGTCATCAGCTCGCGCACTTGTTCGACAAGGATATTACTTCTGCAAACAGGTAAATGACTTAAGTTATTCAATTTTAAACAGCGATCGTTTTTGACACATATCCTATCATATGCGGAATAAAGTCCTGTTAATGACGATATTTTAGTTTTCTACCAGCAACCTGTGGTTTGTGAGAATACTCATGAAGTTTTTTTTTTTTCGAAAACATGTGCAATCCCTTCCACGGATCGAGTTTTTTTTTTGTTCTGCAAATCTGTTTTCTATCGAAAATACGAATTCCTCCAACCTATATCTCATATGCCCGAAATCAGCATTTAAATATACAGATACACATCTTTTTTTCGTAAAACAATCGCTGCGTTTGTGGTAAAACGTAAAAGTTTTGAAAACGATAGCAGCCACTGACGATTCATCAGGTTGCAATTTATGGTAGATTCCACGGTCAGAAAACGCTATCAGCTAAAACTAAGATGATAATGTTGTTTACACTGGCCGGGTGCTAGAATATGTGACAACCTGGCACGCGGGCGATCGCAGTTTCGATCTTAATGCCTGGCAAACATTCTTTCGTGGACATTTGGCATTTGGCCGTTCTTTCCGAATAGGGATGGTCGTCATGACCGTTCGGGCAAAATAAATCCTATGGAGTGATATAATCCGCCATGTTGATTCATTCCACATTTAATGTTTGTGTTTATTTGCCAGGTCTTTGGTCTGCCTTTAGTACCTGCTGATGTATCAAGCGAGTGCTGGGCCCGTGACAAATAGTGTGGACCCAAAATAAGCGTCGCGTGCGGTATCTGTTCTGGGTCCACTTTTATTACCTGATGGCGTGTCAACGAGTGTAGGACGTGAGACAGACAGTGCAGACCCTGATCAGACGTCGCGTGCGGTGTCTGGTCTAGGTCTAGGCTGTTTTCGCGGATCTGTCTATCCTAATGATTGATTGGTGTTCTTGGCGAGTTACTAACAGTGTAGGTTCTGAATAAACGTCGCACATGACGTTTGATCTGGGTCCGGACTATTTGCGATGATATGTCTCTAATATATATAGATAAAATGTTAACACGAAAGGTATAGACCTTTTTAATTTTATTGTTTTCATCCGGGCTACTGACCACGTGATTACATGTTATGACACGTGACTAAAAACTGTGGATATCAAAAACATTTCCGGTTCCATTGATACAAGTTGATACAAGCCAAATTTAACTTGGATAGTAAATTCCTTTTGGTTAATATTTAATCGTAAATTTTATCTAATGTTTTAAAATAAAGCTTTACAAGAAGCATCTTCAAAAAAGTAGATAAGCGACAAAGAATAGTAAATGATTTTTTCCGTATTACAATAAAGGTTCTTAAAATGAAGTCCACTCTACACCCGAAACTTTGCGAGTTTCCTTGTCAAAGTCACAGCCCACTCGATATAACGCTGGATTCACTGTTGATATATAATTTCACCTCCGTACGCGCCTTTATTCAATCGATAGCTTCTTTTCGTCATTTAGACATACCACAATAAAAATTTCAATCCTTAAATTCCTAGGACGCTTGATTGCACCATTTTCTTATGGGGTTCAAATCTGTTCATCTGAATATTCTGACTTGCCACTGGTTCAACATTTTAGGAATGCTCTGTGGCTTGGTTACGTCAATGAAAAGTTCTAATCATTTTGCAAATTTGTTGCCAATTTCAACACTTTCCCTTTGTCTAAATGTTGGTCCTAAATAGGCTAAACGCACAGCAAACAAAATTTCATTTTATCTTCTGACGCTGAAGACTTCTACTAAAAGTCCAGCATACTTTTGTCCTATTTGATTTTCCACTCGGTACAGGCAAATATGGGACGCTGCCGAACGCGACCGAAAAAAACACACACAAAAAATACACGATCTTAACCTATCAAAAATAATGAGCTCCTGTCTAACCAGGTGATACAAACCAGTCTTTCCAGAGTCAGAGCACCATTAAAAGGCATGAAATCAGTCCGTCATAATTCGTTTTCTGATATTTGACTTTCAGCTTATCTGGAGTTGCGCAAACTTGTTATCGTTATTTTAAACTTCGTAAGGCGTTTTCGAAATTTTATCGCAGACACAGTGCCTTGTTAGAAAAATATAGCGTCAGTCTGAAAACACTTCTGCAACAAGGTATATCGGAACCAGAATTTTACGGTGACTTAGTGTACAGATTTAGAAAAATTGTAGGTAAATCTAACTTTTCGGAGCAATTCAGATAACTTATTAACCGTTATAAAAGAATTGGCTATAACCTGGATATTATGCGGCAGACTGCATGCCTAGTTGTCAACCCAATCATTGTTGATGGCTATGCTTCACTCTTTATTTGCACGACGGCGGTTCGGGCCTCAGACCCAATGATGGCCTCTTCGTAAAACTTTAACCAGTGGGTTGGGGCTTGAGGATATGTCTTTGGCTTGGTCCGCAGTGGTTCAATTATTGGTTTTTATTTACTCTGGCATACAGTAGAATTAGCCATGAGTACTCGTCTTTGTTTATTATAGTGATTAATTTGATTTTTATGTTTTCGCGTTGATGCATTGACTGAGTTGGGAGCCTTTATGCAAGCCGAAGTTTTATGTATTTCTGTATTAAGAGTGGCATCGGGACCCAGGGTGAAGTTAGCTAGCTGTTAAAGTGCTTTAACCCCCCCCCCCCACCTCCCCCCCCCCCCCCGGTGGTTTACTCTACTGACCGTTCTAAGGCGGTGGTCCCGGTTTTAGTCTTAGTTAGTCTTACTCTTTGTTGCTTTGTGGTTTATTCTACGAGGCTATTTGTTGTATATCTTACCATGTGTCATTTTGTTCTTGTGTTTTTCAGTCCTTACAGTATTGCGATTACCTCGCTTGGGGAAGGGAGAGCTAATCTTAGTGCTTTTCGTACGTTTGTTCCATTTGTGCTTGTTTGGATTTGTCGGTTTCCTCTTCCTCTTGGTGTCTGGGAAGGGCTGCGGTTTGTGATTGTGGCACTCCCTGGACTTTTCTCTTACCTTTTGTAAGCAAACCTTTTATCTATTACAGACGCTTTACGGAATCGGTCGTATGCCGTCGGAGTACTACTGAACAATAAATTAATCTGATCCGGTAGACAAGTTGACTGTATGTAAACAAACACCAGAGGCGAAGGTTATTACGTTTACCGTAAGTTTATGTTTTCATTTTACTGTTTATCGAAAATCGGAAAATGTAATATGCTATGGCGATAAATGGAGATAATCCTGACATAAGGACCATAGAAAAAAATCGGATGATGTCTACAGATATCCTTTTTGGCGTAAAAAAAAATCATGGCTTGAATATGCCTTGCCGTCATTCAAACAATCTATGAAAGGCAATTGAAAACTGAACTACAGGATATTAGCAACTGAAATTCAAGTCCATGTTAAAATAAGTCATTTTATCACACTTTTGTTTAAACGAAGTGATTCGCTTCCGATACACAGAGAAAAAGTTTCTTTGCGTACCATTTGACCGATGGCGTACAATTTAACTAATAGAATTTACCGTGCAATCGAGTACATATTCGAAAAACCAAGAATATTTCGCTTGCTCTTAACATTTTAACACCGTCGATAGCTTTGTTTATTTATTTGTAACCTAATTTTCCTTATTCCTCATTTAATTTCTATTTTAGAACTTTAGTACATGTAAAAGACTTTGAAAACTCGAGCACCTCCTATATAATTTTCATTAGTTAAATTGTACGCCTCCAGTCAACTGGTACGCATCGAAGTTTTTTTAACTTGTTCCTGAAAAAAAATCTCGTTTTTGCATAAACATATTTAAAAGGCGTGCAATATCCAATGGTTTTACACCGACTTGTGTCATCCCACTAAAATGTCATGAAATGCACAACAACAGCATCCTTTGCCGCGGTGCTTATTGCTCAATGCACGATTTTTGGTCGCCAAAAACGATATCTCGAGAAATCTACGAAGTTTTCCGTTAAAACAAGTGTTATAACAATCTGGAACTTTCATTTCAGCACAAGACTTTCTCCGATTGTTAGTAAAACACAAAATAAGTAAATGGACTCCCATTTTACTCGTATCCAGCTGATTAGCACTCTGGGAAGTTGTTCACAAACGTCAATAGGTTCACCGGAATAGATCAACGTATTCCTTTATAGTACACTTTCGGAGTACAACTTGACCGATTCCCGGGTGTGTTACATAATCTAACCTTTTACTAGAGCACTACCGATTAAATGAACCTTAATCGCTCTCTGGATAAATTCAGCAGATCTATGACAAAATAACTTTTTTTTTTTTTTCCCCCCATTTTTTTTCTTTTTCTTTTTCCTATAACACTGCAATTGACATGACATGCAAATGTCTACACCTAGGAAACAATTTGCATGAAATGTCTAATCGTTTCCTGAGAGAAAAGTATTTAAAAATGTTGTCTGCTAAAACTTTTACACAGAGTGCTAGAGTTGAACTGAATTGTCTTACGGAAGCACCCTCGCGCAATGCAAAGCATCCACTCTATAAAATTGTTATTTAAAATAGAACTGATTCTCGATGGTTTTCAAAACTTGATTTTGACGTGAACTTACAGATCATATTGCAAAGATATTTTAAATACGCACAATGAAAGCTGGATCAAATGATTTGATAAAAATAACCGTTTCATGAGATTAATCATCGCTTCAAGGCACGTGCATTCTTCCATACAGAAACTGAGAGTGTGAGGTGATAAATGAGCTTATAAGACTTTGTCTAAAAAGCAATCTGACTGCGTTTCTTAAAACAAATACAAATGTTTCAATGAGATTTTTCCGGTATTAGCAGTCACCCGCAAGGCCGTAATATTGCTTTATAATGACGATTTTTTACGCCTAGTTTTAGCTAGTGTATTGTCAAAAAATATATCAATATTTGTGTTTATGACATTTAAATGATCACTCAATGTGAATGTCTTCTGAAAAGAACTTTTTGACGAATGAAACTGCTTTATTTTTCTGAAGAAATATCGGCAATTATACTGTTCGATAAACGTAAACAACAACTTTCTGCTATCCAGTAGGAACGAGGCTAGAACGTTCTCTGCGTTAAAGACCGAGAGGTTCCGAATGATAGTTAATGTGTGACGTAGTGTTTGAAAAGGTCTATTCGTTGAAATTTAAGTTCGCAACTGATGCTGGTAGTGATGCAACCTTCATGCATGTTAATTTAGTTATTACCTGCCAAAGTAAAAAGACACCTACCTACATGTATATTGGATTAATGGAAGCATGAAGATAATTTTCTTTTACTGTAAACAAAAACATCATTACTACTAGTCTTCTATTACTACTGCTAATGTTGTTCATTACTGCTACAACTGCTTTTATTACTACTGCTGCTAATGTTCATAACTGCTTTGACTGCTGATGTTGATGCAGTTAGTGTTGTCGTTCCTGTTTAACTAATAATACCACTGTGTCTGCTGCTATTGCTTCTGTGCCCGCTGTTACTTTGCCGTTCTTCATCGCTGTTGGGACTGCTACTACTAATACTTCTGCTACCATTGCTGCTTATACTCCGTTACTACCACTCTTCCTCGTGCAAGTACTACCACTACTGCTATGGGTACTGCATGTTTTTACTTCATAGGCATTGACATCGTCGTCATCATTATAATCATCATCATCATCCTCATCATGTTTCATTATCCATTATCATGAACATTTTACATGTAAGCATCATCAACAGCACCAACAACAAGAAAGTAGTAATAAATACTAAAAATAATGGTTATCATCCATCATCATCATATCATTTCGACAGTCATCATAAGCAGCAAGATGGACTTATTAAGGTATAATAATAATATCTTATTAACAACAATCATAATAATAATAATTATAAATGAAGATAATGAAAATAAAAAATAATAATAATTATTTATTTAGTTATATATAAATCTGTTTACAGCATCGAGAGTTCTTTCTTTCCTCTAATACTGAAATACTGTTTAGGCCACATCCTGGTTGCACTTTTTACCAGAATAACCCTAGGACAGAGCCAAGCCTGTACTTTAACTTCCAAAACTGGGAAGCTAAATTTTGTTTTTCACTCTGGAATATGGATTTAAATCTCAGTAAAGATCAAAGGAAATTTAACCTACCATACTACATAATGAGGTTCTGACATTCTGACAAATACCCAAAATCTAAGTTTTAATCCACTGAGGTGATTCTAATGAGCTGCTACAATCAATAGTGTCTGCTTTAATGCGGCTCCAGTGAGCACATAGTTTATGTTATGAGCCACTAAGGTGGTTCTAACAGAAGATCCGCAATCTTTATTTTGAGCATTGTTGATGTTTGTTGAAGTCTTCTAACGAAAACTCAAAATCAATGTTTTACAAGAAAATAAATGATGCTCATCCTTGAAAACTCCTTGCATAAAGCATGTTTTCTAGGGTGTTTACTTCATGGACTTGGTAACCCTTAAAGCGCCAATCACAACAACTGTCGTCTGCTTTGTCATCTGCTTTTGATTTTTAAAGTCATTTTTGCAAACAGCGTGGACCCAGATCAGACTGCTCCTTTAGGAGCAGTCTGATCTTGGTCCACACTGTTTGTCTGTATGCAAAAATAGGTTTGAAAAGTTTGAAAGAATATTCAGCAGACGACATAAACAGACGACATTTCAGATGCAGGTTTTCTTGGCGCTTTAAGGGTTGAGAGAAATGGATACACCTGGAAGATTTATCCGCTATTTTTACAAGGGAGACAACGCTTGTGACTTTCTGTTTGCTCTCCTGCATACACAACCCCTCCCGAAAATGGGCCTCTTTAAGAAAAGAATTTGCTCCCAGAGGGAACAAATTCCTTCATGAGAGCAAATTCTTTCCTCTATGGTGCTTTGCTACTGAGAAGGAAGGTAAAACATGAGAGAATTAATTCCCCTGAATGTATATCCGTTCAGCTTAATGTGATATATAACATAGGAGAAACGACACGAATGCACGGGCAGGAAAACGAAATACTATGGTGCTCCTGAAAAACTTTCTTGCTGGACAAAAAAAAGAAAAATAAAGATTAAAAAAAAATACACGGTTAGGGGCTGCGTCAAGTAGGGAGGAAATGGTTTGAGAGCAAGGCTACCAGGATTCTAATTGACCCGACCGAAATGACTCCGAATCGCTGTTAAGCTTTACACTTGGTAACAAAAATCTGTTCATTCTGAGAATCGCCCCCCCCTCCCCCCACCCACACCCATAATAACACGTGACCATGATACTTAATACTTGGTAGTGAATGGTGAACAGATAAAGATATAGTGAACACTACCAACCTATGGCGAGTCAAGTTTGCTCCGCTGAAGAAACCTTTGCAACAACATCTCTAATGGGGATTTGTCTATGTGCGTCCTCTCATAATAATTCAGTCCGCTTCAGTTTTGAATGGTTTGCTACAGTAACGACAAACACCTGGCTGATCCATAACTGTAACCCGAATGACCTTATATAAGACCGAATATTGGAATGTACAAGTAAAATCCAAAATAAACGATTATGGAAAATCAGTCCGTGGAAACTATCATGTTTTCGAGTCCGAAGGTTCGTCCGTGACAGCTATCGTTTTGATAAATATTGCACTATATGATAAGCAGTGGATATATACCTAATAAAAAATCCCTGTGTTTGAGTAGAATTTAATATGGGGTGAGAACATAGTAGTCATCGATACCAAAATTATGTATTTTGTTAATAAAAGCGATTTTCAATGCAAACTTTTTGTCGACCGTCGAAGGGACCTTGACCTTTTTTTGGTAAATTGCAGGAGTGTTCTCAAAACATCTGGGAGAAAAGAAAATTAGCGGCATCATTCGGGCTGCAGCCTGCATATGATAGGATAAGTGTTATAAGTCTCCATTTGGTTATAACATATAACAAAACCGATTTGCCTTTCTGGCGAAGAAATGGTATGCTCAATTATGCACCAAACACATGACAGCAAAAGTGGGGTCAAAATGATAGCCACCATAGAGTTTGTTTCCCGACTGTGTATTTCCTTTTTTTCACCTGTTACATGTAGATTACTGACAACCGTTTCTAACGGGCCTAAACAATCTATGAAAAGCAAGGCAAAAATTTCATACTCAAACAAACCCCTCCTGTGAAATGTTGAAAGAGCGTAAATCTTCATTCTCCACCATGCCGTCGCATCCTTTGGCTCATTTAAGGAAATAGTTGTAACTACTGTTGTCTACAGGTTTATATAAACGCTACAACATACACCTGTCACAACTTTCACAGGTTAATTCATTTTCACGTGTAGGTTATATTAAACCTGTACTTCCAGGGTAACGGTCAGCTAATCGGGAAATCGGACGAACTGGTATTAACAACTGTCTTGATTTAATGTACCAGAGATTTGTTGCAGAAAAGTTGCGGTAGGATTCATTAGTTACGCTCATTTCAGTCACACGTGTTTGAAGACTTCAGCCAAACTGCTTATCCTTTAGTAGTACAGGGCGGCATTTCTATACTACTTCCTTTGCTGACTGAACCTTTCATCCGTATATTGGTATTCATCAATGTTATTATTTAGTTGTGATCATACCTAGTACTCGTGTCCAGTTTGTATAGTTTAACGTAATATGGTCAAGTCTAACACAAGATCTATTGCACAATTTTATTGTAAGGAGAAAAATGGTCAGAATCAGCGTGTTCTCCAATTAATTTGCAACCCCAAAAACGATAGTTTAAATCAATTAAATCATGTTCTTACAAAATCCAAGCTGATGTCTTAGTCTGGTTAAATAAAAAGTCAACTATCAGCCTCGCTTCTCAAACTTTTAATCACATATCTGCAAACGATTTATAGTTCTTAATTCTGTTTCTGCGTTTTTGTGAATTAAATATATAAACAGCTGATGTCTTAGTTTGGTTAAATAAAAAGTCAGCTATCAGCCTCGCTTCTCAAACTTTTAAACACATATCTGCAAACGATTTATAGTTCTTAATTCTGTTTCTGCGTTTTTGTGAATTGAATATATAAACTGGCTATGTCCTATGTCATGTCAATGAATTACGTAACAATATTTACCGTGAACTTGTGTACAGATGCATCATTTTCGTAAAATTGACAGTGCCGACCAATATATTCAAATGGTCAGAAAGACAGGTCAGTGTGCACCAACAAAAGTATACCCGATGTACACCCCACTTGCGATAAATTAATCTGTACAGTTGATGTCTGAATATAAATAAGAACTGCTTGTTTAAAATTCTTGTCGCGTTTTGTAATTGGCACGTATTTTATGGAGTTTTGATGAATATTTTAGTTTGCGGAATTTATCATGTTGGGTCTTCATACATTTTTACCAAGTATAGTCCGTCAACAAAAGATTGAAAATTATTAACATGAAGAAATCTCCGTCGATTCTCCTCAACATGCATGTTTCAGATTTACGCAAGTACAGTGCAAAAAGAAACCATAAGCACGAACGCTGAAAGATGTCTGGTAAAATTTAAACTGCGTCATTCAAAAAGAGTGTAATGAAATTTGCACACAAACGTTTTCTAACAGGTTTATTGACGCGGCCATATTAGACGAAAAATCCAACATTTTTTATGTTAATCCAGTTCTATGTACCGTCTAATAGCGGATATAAAAAGGTAGAAGGTTTGTTTGAAACGCAGTTTGCATGCGAAATTTAAAAATTGATGTCAGACAGGAAAACGGAGTACGCTACCTTAAATGCGGAAAACAGCCGGTGTGTCACTAATGACGTCATTTTTTCATATGCGCATTAGAAAATAAACATTCTGCTTTCTGTTTTGGGGCATTGTTTTTCTTTCTTATTTTACCCTGAATATGCAAGGTTTTGTATACTTAGAATTTGTAAAGTATCAACTGAGCCTCCGTAGAAACGAACAATTTTTCGCGAAATGCAATGTATGTATATGTGCTGTATAACTGTTTTATACACAGACATGCCCAGGCTATTTTCCTATATCTTTTCCTATATCGAAATAAATCGTATATCTTTCCGATACTAGGTTAAGCAAAAAGTGAGTGCTGGAGTCCACACTATGTCCCACGTTAGTAGGTAAATCAGATCAAATGCGGTGTGCATTTAGAAGCATAGTTAACCGGTTTATACCCTACAGAACTCATTTTAAATAGAGCAAATTCTTCCGATACCGAGGCACCTTTTTTGGATTTGAATCTATGTATTTCTAATGGTACGGTTTCCACCAAAATTTATGATAAACGGGACGATTTTGATTTTGATATAGTCAATTTCCCTTTTCTGGATGGCGATGTCCCCCGGCGTACCTCATATGGGGTATATGTATCACAACTTATTAGATTCGCCAGAGCTTCTTCAAATCTTAATGACTTTAACTACCGTAATAAAGCCCTTACTGCCAAACTTCTTAGGCAGGGCTATTGTTATTTTAAACTTCGTAAGGCGTTTTCGAAATTTTATCGCAGACACAGTGCCTTGTTAGAAAAATATAGCGTCAGTCTGAAAACACTTCTGCAACAAGCTATATCGGAACCTGAATTTTACGGTGACTTAGTGTACAGATTTAGAAAAATTGTAGGTAAATCTAACTTTTCGGAGCAATTCAGAAAACTTATTAACCGTTATAAAAGAATTGGCCATAGCCTGGATATTATGCGGCAGACTGCATGCCTAGTTGTCAACCCAATCATTTTTGATGGCTATGCTTCACTCTTTAATTGCACGACGGCGGTTCGGGCCTCAGATCCAGTGATGGCCTCTTCTTAAAACTTTAACCAGTGGGTTGGGGCTTGACGATATGTCTTTGGCTTGGCCCGCCGTGGTTCAACTGCTGGTTTTCATTTACTCTGGCATACAGTAGAATTAGCCATGAATACTCGTCTTTGTTTATTATAGTGATTAATTTGATTTTTGTGTTTTCGCTTTGATGCATTGAGTGAGTAGGGAGCCTTTATGCGAACCGAATTTTTATGTGTTTCTGTATTAAGAGTGGCATAAGGACCCAGGGTAAAATTAGTTAGCTGTAAAAGTGCTTTAAACCTGCCCCCGGGTAGTTTATTCTACTGACCGTTATAAGACGGTGGTCCTGGTGTTGTTCCCACTCTTTGTACTGTTTTTTTTTCTATGTGTTGTGATGCTAGCATTGTGGTCACCGTCTTCAACAGCTGCCCACTTTACTTTCTGTTTAACTTGTTGTGTTTTGATGCTGGCATTTTGGTCACCTTCAACAGATGCCCATTTTGCTTTCTGTTTTTCTATTTGTGATTAAGAGTGGCATCGGGACCCAGGGTGAAGTTGGCTAGCTGTGAAAGTGCTTTAACCCCCCCCCCCACCGCCGCCCCCGGTGGTTTGTTCTACTGACCGTTCTAAGGCGGTGGTCCCGTTGTTAGTCTTACTCTTTGTTGCTTTGTGGTTTATTCTACGAGGCGATTTGTTGTATGTCTTTCCGTGTGTCATTTTGTTCTTGTGTTTTTCAATCCTTTTAGTATTGCGATTACCTCGCTTGGGGAAGAGAGAGCTAATCTTAGGGCTTTTCGTACTTTTGTTCGGTTTGTGCTTGTTTAGATTTGTCGGTTTCCTCTTCCTCTTAGAGTCTGGGAAGGGCTGCTGTTTGTGATTGTGGCACTCCCTGGACTTTTCTCTTACCTTTTTTTTTTTAACAGCCTAGCCTGTTCTGACCAAAATTTGACTTCCTCTTCTTCTTTTTCAGGTATATAAACCTGAGCTTCCCAGCTACTGTCTGCATATTTGTACTATTCTCTTGACTTCATTCGTACAATTTTACCTAACACTAAATGTATCCGCACTGATACTATGCGACCAGCTATTGAAGCTGATTCTTAGCTCCTGACTCGATAACTGATGCATCATTGATTTGGCAGAAACTTTTAAATATAATTTTTTCATCGGTAATGAACAATTTCCCGTTTTTTATGCATATGAAATATCCTAACCATGTGGTTTGCAGTTTTGGCAACCATTCACACTTTTTTTCTGCAAATAAGGAGCCAAATTTCTGTATCTCTCTTATGTAATTACTAGAGTGTAAGGATTTTTCGTAACTACCATCACCGCCTACTTCGCCATCTAAGAAAGCGATTACCTTGTGATCTTTACCCTAACTACATGTACCTATGAGAATTTATGTTCAGCACTAAAAATGCCAAATGGTAAAAAAATAGTACACATAAAAACTTTCGATCCCAGCTTCACCAAGAAAACCCCAAAAAAGTCCTATGACTACTAAAACCATCTATGTGATTATAAGCTCATTTTATATCAAAAGTATATTAGCAGGTCCCCTTTTCAAACATATGACGGGCAGTTCTTTTATCTTCGTACTTAAGTTTAGAGGTATGAAGACATTTGTTAATATTTCTTCAATCCAATGCCACCCTGGGTTTTCCTTTCTTATTGCAAGCCACGACAACGGGTTTATCACATAAGGGGCCAGTTGTGCACCCCTTAGCTAACAAATTCTTAACTTCACTGCTGACAAAATCAGAGTTGTCACGTGCTGATTATTGTTTTTCGATTTTTGTCTTGGAGTTACTTCTTTAAACGTTATCTTATAGCCTTCATAACACTCAAAATATACCTATTTTTTCCTGCTTCCTTCCGTGTCTTCGAGGCCATTTTAACCTATTGTAAGGTGAAACTCTACTGACCGTTCTAAGGCGGTGGTCCCGGTTTTAGTCTTACTGTTTGTTGCTTTGTGGTTTATTCTACTAGGCGATTTGTTGTATGTCTTTCTGTGTGTCATTTTGTTCTTGTGTTTTTCAGTCCTTTTAGTATTGCGATTACCTCGCTTGGGGAAGAGAGAGCTAATCTTAGTGCTTTTCATACGTTTGTTCGATTTGTGCTTGTTTGGATTTGTCAGTTTCCTCTTCCTCTTGGGGTCTGGATGGCCTGCGGTTTGTGATTGTGGCACTCCCTGGACTTTTCATTTACCTTTTTTGCAAACCTTTCTCTTGCATCTACTATGAATGAATCTGAATTCTAGGTGTGGCCTAGAAGGGTCCAAAATCCATTTTGTACAAACATAGTCATGTTGCATATCAAATCAAAGGTTTTGAAGAGTA